>JAYESD010000002.1:287231503-287813656 GCA_036927565.1 Tuctoria greenei
TACCTGGCGAGAAACCTCTAAAGCATTCCGGCAAACATAGAAAGGTAAATCCTTACTGTTTAATGCTTTTGCTCTCCTGGAGTCTCTCTGCCTTCCAAGGCTTATTTTGTGCACTGGCTCATTTGCGTCTGTTTCTGCAGTTTCTGCCTGTGGTTGAAGGAAAAGGAATTGGTAACCAGGAGAAACTGCAATATGATAAAATCTTAAACTCTCTACTTGCTAAACACTCCGAGGACCAGCTTGATGTTGGCAAGGCAAGCTCCCAGATTCATTCCTTGTACAAAATTATGTTCTGTCCGTTTGATTTGTAGTCTACCTTGTTTGTTTGACCTAACTTCTTCTGTCAATGATTTGTAATCAGGCAATTACAATGTACAAGGTGAAGAAGGAAAAACAAAGAAGTAAAGACAAAGATAGGTCTTCGAAATCGTATAAGCTTAAGCCCCAGAAGAAAGCTCATAAGAAATCATCAAAGAAAAATGCTTAGGTCCATTGTTTTTCTTATGACATGCTTTTCGGAGCCTCAGGGGGTTTCAGAAATTTTGTTAGGGTGCTTAAGTGGTTGGAGTCTGTGAGTGAAATATTGTTTTTTGTTTGCTGGTTATGACGTAAGAATTTGAATGTTGTTATAACATCTTCCCTTAGTTGCCCGTATTATATCTGTTTGTAAAGCATGTTAGCAATCTGAAGGATAACCTGCTCGCGTGTTGTATGGAACCGAATGTGAGCAAAGATCATGTGTATTGAGGATGCTGTCGATTTGATGGAATGCTAGGCATCTAATATATGAAAATCATTGTACTTATTTTCCTATCAGATTCCTGGAACTCGTCTAAAAGATGTTGAGTCCAGTTTGAATCTGAATAAACCAGAACAAATAATAGATTCCAAGTAGTAGTAGCCTGAACAAAAAAACCTGACCCGAACCTGAAAAGTCCAATGAGCCAAACCGGAGCGCTGTTCATGGTATTATTTAAATTAAATTTACAAAATAGAGTGCTCGAAAAAAATGCCCATATGGATGTATCGCTTCAAGCCTTCAAGAGGTAAAATCTAATCTAGCCCTGTGGCTGGACAAGATTTAAAATGATCGCCCGGGCCAGATTAGGGAGGCGCTTATGAGCTATTCCAGCAACCTCCGGGCTTATATATCCGCTAGGTCAAATCTAGCCCGAGGAATCATTTTAAATCTTGTCCTGTCACGGAGCTAGATTAAATCTCACGCCTTGAAGGGGCGGGATACACCCATATGTGCAACTATATTTTTCGAGCCCTCCATTTTATAAATTTCGTTTAAAATCATGCTATTTTCTTTAAAAATCGCCATTTCATTCATTAAAAGGCCCTTCATTTCTTTTTATTTGAACCAGCGTCATGTAACAAGGTAGGGAGGGGGCAGTAGACAAAAAATTTAATACAACCACGTGCACAGCGTCACAAAGAATTGCATTCCAAAATATGCAAAGTCAAAAGTGAAAAAAAAATCAAACAATGCAAACCATTTTACCCAATCAATATGATGGGCCGGGTACGTATCCAAACCATCAAGTATTTACAGCGTGCAGTAGTATTTAAACACGCATGCATCATATGAGACGACCGTCGTGCATCATAACCCTGAACTCGTCGAAGGAGAGGACGCCGTCGCCGTTGAGATCAAACCTGCAGATCATCGCCCTGCACTCCTCCAAGCCCATCAGCTGCGTCGTCGGCGACCCCACCAGCTGCCCGAGCATCCGCTTCAGGCTCTCCGGCGTGATGCACTGCTGCGGCGCCTCTCCGCCCTCGTCGGCGGCGGCGTACATCCCGAACGCCGTCCTCAGGCACTTCCACCGCCGGCAGTCGTCGTCCTCGTCGTCGGGCGGCGCCTGCTCCTCCGCCTCGCGCGCCAGCCTGAGGAACTCGTCGCGGTCCAGCAGGCCGTCGCCGTCGGCGTCCGCCGCCGCGACGATGGCCGCGGCTTCCTCCTCGCCCACGACCACTCCGACCATACCGCTAATGCGCATCAGCTCGGACGGGGACACCTTGCCGTCGCCGTCCTTATCCAAAGCCGCGAATAGCGACGCCGCTACCGTGGCAGCCATTCTCAACCTCACGTGTGCCGCCGCTAGCTTAGGTTCCGCTTGTCGACGGTGGTGGTACGGTTGCAAACAGGCGATCAGGCGCGACCTTTTTGTTGGTGGCTGAAACCTGAAATGGAGCGCCAGCTAAGCCTTCCGTCCGTACGGACCGTACCTGTGTCTCCGTAGTACGAATGTAAGTATGGTTTATGACTTGCTTATAAAGACGAAGAAGATAAGAACATAAGATAGTGAGAGATGTTATATATAGACAGAGACGGAAGGTTCTCGACCTACGCGCCTTCCGTACGCGAGCTATAATATTAGCTAGTAGATTAAAATTTATTAGAGGCGACCTGCCATGTAATTTCCGTGTCATTTCCAGTGAAGAAGAAGCTAGACATGCTTCTCGCTTTTATCGCACCGGTCACGATCGAGCACCACAAATTATTCTACAAAATCATACAGGCTGATGATAACCAGTCAAGTCAAAAACACGTAAACTAAAATGAGTTCATCTTGGCCACACGAAAACTATAGCAGTTTTAGCGCCGGCGGATCGGAGACGTGGGCAGCAGGCGGTGGTGGTGGCTAAGGACGACGACGACGACCTGCATGCATATGCCTGTGGAGGTGCTATTCCTAGGCGCGCGTGAGGAAGCAGCATGTCTTGCTTGACCGTAGCCAGGCCGTCGCTGCAGCTTCGTGTGAAGGTGATCAACGATCCGACGTCACGGGCACGCGCTGCCCAGTGATGGAAAGAGGTGGGCCGTGAGACACACAACAGGCCGGATCGAGACGTGAATGGCTGGGCCAGCTCTTCTTATAGGCCTCAGCTTTAGCTTTAATGGGTGGTTGGATCTAATTCGAGTCAAACTCTACGATTAGGCCCAAGCCCGCTCGGCCAGATAAACATGCTAGTAGTAGAAGCACCGGTGCAGGTCTTGTCCAACATTATTAGGTCATTAGCTACCGCAATAAACTCAATTAAATGATCGGTGCTTCATAGAAGAAGAACCTCGTGCATGGTGCCAGTCCCAGTGTGATCCGATGAACACCATACGTGTAGATCTTCATGACAAACTATAGGAGGTTCTCATATATATGGTCATCTCTTACATGCACTGGGATTTATAAATAAGTTTTTTTCTTATCATGTTAACACCATTTGTTACATACTTAAAGATGTACATGAATTAACATATCCACAGCAATATTGCAAGTGAAATACAGTATAACTGAGCTGAAGCCACTACTTTCTGTACGTGTTCCACCGTCAGTACACTCCATCCAGGTGCTCCCTGTGCTGGTTTCCTGAGTAGTGTTTGTGTTTTGCACCGATCCAATTTCGTGCACCAACAGCAACTTCAGTTTCAAGGTAAGGCTATATGCGGTTCACAAAACGGATACGCAACAGCTACTCGCTCGATCTTAAATTACTTGTCACATTCTAATTTAGAAATGAATTGAAGTTACTACACCAATCACTAAATTGAAGTACTACAACACCAATTACGTACCAATTTCTCTTGACAAATTAAAGTGAACTAGAGCTTTGGCATTGTTGACTACATCAATCACCAGCTACTTAATTAGCTTTCGCAGTTTCCATTACTAGTTTAATTACTTGTACTGAACTAATGCTGCCTGGTTATCGAGACAAAGGGCGCGCGGGGGTCAATGAGGGTACGTGTGAAAAGGGGCCAGAGATAAAATAAAGAGAACCATGCATGACTTCAATTAGCCTCAAAGCTAAGCTAAGCTAAGCTCCATCTTCCTTGACTTGATCACGCGTCTATCATGTCATGTGCCCCGGCCCCGGGTCGAAAGGGACATGAATCGGGAAAGAACAAATTAAGCGACCACAAGTGTCGTGATCTTCGATCGACGTCGACCGGGCATCAACTCAGCCCGTTTGTTATTGTAATCTTTGCGGTTGGGGTACAAACATCGGAGAAATGTATTAATGTACTCTTCCCATTTTGAATATTTGTCGCTTTGTTATATATTTTTGAACTATAAAGCGACAATTTTTTAAGGACGGATGGAGTATACATATGTTCAACCACACTGTCTAGATAATGTAGTGCCTGTTTCTCTCAAAGTTGGCTAATTATTGTTTAAGGGTTAGAACTTGGCTCGTTGCTGCTTGGAACTTTGTCGCCGAGGAGCTGTCATAGATGATCCAGCTGGAGATTAATATAGGCCTGTTTTGTTTCCTACTTATTAGATTATTTAATCCTTCTTATAATCTGGGTGAGAAGCAAGCATATGGCCTAAGATTGACGCTATATCATGGGTGAACGAACAAGTAAAATGGATGTAAAGTGATAGATCGATCTGCGCCCCTTGCTAGTTAAGTCATCACTGGCCAACGTCAACAAGCTGTTAAAGTATTATTAGCTCTTGCGACAGGCGCAAATTATTAGCTGTTAAAGTATTATTAGCTCTGATCAGCTGTGATTGTGTGCGCGCGGTTTTTGCTGTTTGCCTACAGCTACAGATGACGATCGATTTTATTGCGCACGTGCCTCTTGTCGTAGTCTTGTGTGCCGTCGAGGTTCTACTAATACTTCCTCCTAATACTTCCTCCTGATTCTTTTATTTGACGTTTCAGACAAAGTTTTAAACTAAAAATGAACTAAGATTTGTGTCTGAACGTCAATTAAAAAGATAATGAGGGAGTACCTGAGATGAGAACGAGCGGTATAGCTTGTGTGGTAAAGGCCTGCGGATGGCAGGCTGCCCAGCAGTGTTCTATCCGTATTCCGTAAGATCGGTACTGGTGTTCTCACTGGGTTAATCCCATAGCTAGCCTACTCTTCTTCATATATAGTCAGTATAGTATACAAGGCAGCTCACCTCGTATATTTTTAGAAGAAACAAATAACTAAGATTGAAAAAAAAAACAGTTTATAGTAGCACGCACAAGAAATATACTCGATCAAGTACTAGAAATCATATTTCACGTGGGAGGAGAGCACACTTAACCAGTTTAATAGCTACTCCTTTTTTTTTAAAAAAAAAAAATTTGTCACCTTCTAGCTAACAAAGTCGTCAAAATCTTGTATAGTGCGCTGTTGAGCGATATAGCGGCCTGGAAAAAGGGCGCCACCCGATGTAGGTGGAGAATACACGTTCCAAATATACCGCGTTCTCAAATAATTTTCACCTGTAAGTTGATAAATACTCCCTCCGTCCCCATGAACTTGTCGCTTTGTAGTTCATTTTTGAATTACAAAGCGACAAGTTCATGGGGACGGAGAGAGTATTCAGGTACGGAGGTAATACAATACTTCTCTTTCACTAGTTCTGAATACATACTTTTGATGTTCGAACAATATTTTTTACTGCTCCAACTAGACGAGTACAGTAATAATCAAGGGCATTACTTTTTCTCAGTGGGCAGCGCTCGCACACACCTCAATTGCTGCTACTTTCCCTTTCTTAACGACCAACCTAGCCACTTCAGTTTATACTACACTACATTAATACTGTGACCGGTGGCCACTACAGCTGTTAGTTGCTACCGACATTATTTGATGCCATGCCATGGTTGCGTCAGCCCGATCGATTCCCGTGTTACAAATAAGACCCATAATTAATTCTCGTGTACACATATTCTAGTGCCTTTATGGATCGCATTATCCGATGGAATAATAAACGAAAGTGCTCATTATGGAGTATCAATGCCAATGCCTCATTGGCCTCTAGAAAAAAGGCAACGAAATGCCCTAGTGCAAAAACAAACACCAGCACCTGCTGACACTGCCGTTTGGCTGCTGCCTATATGGATGTGCACACCTGTCGTTATGCAAAGCCCAGAGATGCCGCTTCCAGTTTTTCTTCTACAGTAGAAGGTACTATACTATCATTTCGGCTGGGGTAACAATGATCCTCTCCCATCTCGATCCGGGTCGGTAAATATTCTCCTGCCACGTCAGCCGGCCCCGCACCTGCCTCGTGGCGTACGCCAGCAGGCTCCTTCCCGCGCGCGCCAAACCCGAGCTCGAGTGCTCGACACCACCAGCCTGGCAGGCTCCGCGAAGATTCCATACCCTTACTTTCCACGCGCGAGGAAAACCCGCCAACGTCGGGGCGGGCGGGCCCCACGTGCGGCCGCCCGACCAGAGGGACCCAAAGCAGCCAAGCCGGAACAGAGGCGCGCCACCCGTCCAGGACGGCACCCTCCTTGGCGGGAAGTGTGCGGGCCCACGCGCAGGTGGGACGTTGCGCCGCGGTCGCCGTCGCCGCAGCTGCCACCCACCTGCGCGCGCGCGCGTAACTTTACTCTCCACCCCGCACCGCCATTTTTATCCTTGACGAGACGGGGGGAAAAGAAAGTAAATCCGAAAAATATCTCTCCTTCGTTCACTCGCTCGCTCGCTCGCTCGCCTAAAGTAAAGGCGGCGTCGGCTCTTACCTCGCGCCTTCCTCGCGCGGCGCGCCGCCCCCCTGCTCTCCCACCCCCTTCCCCTCTCCTCCTCCTCCTCTACCCCTCTCAACTCCGTCCCGCGCGCGGGCTCGAGCTACTCGAGCTCTCGGCCGCGGAAAACCCTACCACCAGCGCAGGCGCCGCCCTCCCTCCCTCCGCGTTGGACCATAGGCCCGGGGCGTGTGGCCGCGCTGTGGCGCGATGCCCGCGTGGTGGCCGAGGACCAAATTGAGGTCCAAGGCCAAGCCCGGCGCGGCGGCCGTCTCCGCGGGCTCCTCCCCGCGCAGCTCTGCCGACCTCGGGTCCCCGTCGCCGACGCCGCGGTCGAAGGAGAAGACCCGCAGCCTCGACAGTCCCGCCGCCGGGAGCAACCGTGGGCCGGTCGGGTACAAGCTCCCGGTGCCCGTGATCCAACCAGAGCCGCCGGAACCGCTGCCCGTCGTCAGTGCTCTGTACGAGGACGTGGCCGCGGCGGCCGCCGCCGGGGCCGTCGATGGATGCTCGTCGGCGTCGGAGTCGAGCGTGTGCTCGGTACTGTCGTTGGACGAGGCGCAGGATCAGCAGGAGTACAGGTGAGCGGGTGATCGTGCAAGTTTTCCTGCCTGTTTTTTTTTTTGGGGGGGGGGGGGGCTTAATTCAGAGTCTGCCGCAGCACGTTTTTCAGTTCAATTGTCCTCGTACTGAGTGCAATTGCAGATCAATTGCCCGTTACGATGATCAAATCTGGAAAAAATCGCGTGATTAATTCGGTCGATCTGCAGGTTTAACGTATCATTTCCTCAGTTAATTTGGTTTGTTACGTAATCCAGGGGTTATGAGTCAAGTGCAGAGTTGGAGTGAACAGTCTGGATTCACACCAACTGCAGCAGTTGACCTTTTCTCTGGTCGTATCGTTTATACAAACCTGGGCCATCTGTTTTTCTTGGTAAATAATGATTGAGGACCAAACGACTCAGGATGCCAAAACCGTGTGGATGGTTGACACATTTTTATAAAAGTAAACAAATAAATCGACTGAATAGCTGTTTGTTTTATGCTTATCAAATTGGAAATAGAGGTATCATCCTGCGTTTCAAAATGAAATGCTTTTGTTGACATTTTGTTTATTGTTGAAAGGAATGATGCACACCGGTTAGTTAAATCCTTCTTGTTTTGCACTCAGTTATTCCGTTATGTGCTACCTGTGATACTTGAATTGATACCTTACTTTAAAAAAAAATCAGATTGTTTTTGTCTTGGTATGTTCGCTGATCGTTATTGATTGCTTGGTATTGCCTCTAGGTCTGTGGATCCAGTTGCTTTCGCTAGGGGAAGAAATACACCATCTGGCTCAGATAGAATATTAAATGAAGACAAGGACTTCATGTCTTGGAGTATACCACGGGAGCATCAGAAGTTCTTTGAAGTTCCTCTGTCTAGAATCAGAGACCATCATTTACACAGTAATGAGCCTTCAACGAGTGAAACCAGTTGTTCACGTGGCAGAATGTTATGTGGAGATATATTTGGTCCAAGAACGCGGAGTCTCTCACCTGTCCCAAAAGGCAACGTTTTTCCTTTGAACAACGGAAATTCAAGAGAATTTGGGTTTAGCCCAAGGTCACCAGTGAGAAAGATGGATGGTTTGAGGAGTCCACCACATCCTTTACCTCTTCCTCCTGCTCCTGCTGCTTGTTCACCCCTTCCTCCGGCTCCCAGTCCTTGCTCACCTCTTCCTTCATCTCCCAGTTCTTGCTCACCTCTTCCTCCATCTCCCTCTACTTGCTCACAGTTCCAATCACTGTGGAAAAAGGGGAAATTGCTAGGGAGTGGTACATTTGGCCAGGTTTATCTTGGATTTAACAGGTATCACACCCCTCCCTTTTACTTCACTAAAACATTAAGTTATCATGTGGAGGTTGATGCATTAGCCCTAACTGCATGTCTAGAAAAGTAACCATTTAAAAAAATCTGAGTTTTTTTATGACCAATAATGCAGTGAAAATGGCCAGTTTTGTGCGATTAAGGAGGTTCAAGTTATTATGGATGATCCACACTCAAAGGAACGACTCAAACAATTAAATCAGGTTGATAGTTATTTTCCTTAGTTGGATTAGTCTCAGTCACACACATAGAACTATATTTGTATCTCTTGTACTCTTGTTAAGTAAACTGACCATCATGATTTACTTTTTCTTTTGACAGGAAATAGATATGCTTAAGCGACTCTCGCACCCCAACATTGTGCAATATTATGGGAGTGAGCTGGTAAATATGTTTAAAATTCATTTCATTTATATCTGCAGCCGTATAGTTCCAGTACCTGTGTGTTCTTTCATGTATGTTGTATCACACGATATATTTTCTTTGTTAAAACTGGCAATGTATTGCACAGACTATTGAAAGTGTAACTAGAATTGATAAATAGTGTATGTATTGTATTAATGCTAGATTGACTATTTTATAAAAGGGTATCTTGCATGAGTGCACAAAAAGTTTACTTGTTTACCAGAGTTTTGTGAGGATTTTATACCTAAACGTGTCAAAAAATAGTTGCCACTTCGCACTCGTGTGATGGCAACATTCTGTAGAAATATGGCTTCAAAAAAAAAAACATTCTGTAGAAATACTCCAATGCATATCCATATTGTGATGGGAAATTCATCTTATCGGTTGGGAGGGTATTAATGGTATTAGTTTTTTTCGATAAAGGGCACTTTATTAAACTCAAAAGCATCAAGCTGGTACAAAAGAGTTTGCTCCCGGCTTCTTCACAGCCAAGATGCACACAGCAAAAAAAAATATATATGAAAGAAAACGCTACAATACAATACAAATCTCTCGTGCCTCATAGCGCTTCCTAAGTGATCCGCAAATCACGCTGCCACCCATGTTGGGTAAAGATTTGCCTGGCCACCAACTCCAAGTATGTACACACCTCCATAAACAGGTGTTTGTATTCCGGACGCTGTAAAGGTGACCACAAATGGAGCAAAGAAGTCACCAGTAGATTACTTGTAAAGAAAATGAATATTTATCATTAAATACCGCATCATTTCTACATAGCCAATGCTATCAAATAATGGCAATCGCTCACACCTGAATAAGTAACTTATACTCCCTCCTTTCTCAAAAGATTGTCACCTTCTAGTAAAAAATGAACTAGAAGGTGACAATCTTTTGAGAAAGGAGGGAGTACAAAAATATTGAGAAAAATAGTATCGATACAATTCATTACATGTCAAAGTAATGTTTATGCATGTGTCGCCTCATCATGCGCTGTTGTTTGATTTTTTGTTATTTTCTTCTATGCTTTGACTTATTTACATTTTCTTCTCTATTGTAGTGTTCTTCCATCTGAAGAGTTTGTTTTCTTGTTCTATGCCATATTATTCTGTCTTTATCAGCATTTATTGGAGTTATATTACAAAGTACTTGACCATATTCAGATTTTCTAATTATATTTCTATTTCAATACAGACTGATGACACACTTTCTATTTATCTTGAGTATGTTTCTGGGGGTTCAATCCACAAATTACTAAGAGAGTATGGCCCTTTCACGGAACCCGTGATCCGCAAGTACACTGGACAAATTCTTGCTGGTCTTGCTTGCTTACATGGGAGGAATACTGTCCACAGGTAGTACTCGTTGTGTAAATCTGTATGCTCAGTCCATAGATACGACAAAATGTAATAATCACTCAATACTTCTTTTTCTTGACAGAGATATCAAAGGTGCAAACATACTTGTGGGCCCTAATGGTGAAATCAAACTTGCGGACTTTGGCATGGCTAAGCATGTATGCAGTTCTTGTTCCTGTTCCTCACTCCCATATCCTGTACTGTTCAATTTTCACTAGTCCACCCTTGAAGAAAATACAGTGAAGAATGTTTTCTATCCTTTTCTAAAAGAGTGTTATGTTGTTCAATATTCTAGTTGATGTTATTATTGGTCGATGAATTAGTATATACATCTCTTAGAGAAGAAAGGAGTAAAAGAAGCTGCATATTCTCATTTCTTATGACGCTTAATACCTGGCTCTCTTTTACTTCTTTGAAGAAAATGGATAAGTAATTTTATGAAAGGATGCCAATGGTCGATGTCAATGTCTTGTGTGCATATCCAGCTGAAGCATCCTTAACAATGATTTTTTTTTATGGTTTCTGTGTTTTGATGAATATGTTGACATAAGTTTTTGGTTCTATGTTGATCGTCATGACAAGGATAAGCACAATTTGTTCTTGGTTCTATGTTGATCATCATGACAAGCATAAGCACATAATCCTGTGTCTTTGTTTTTGCCCCTTACAAACCACTTAAATTATTAATACTTTATGATGATCCAGATATCATCTTTTGCCGAGATACGCTCTTTCAAAGGAAGTCCTTACTGGATGGCTCCTGAGGTGAACTGTTTTTTGACATTAAACTTTGTTGCCTCTTGAAGGTTAAAATTCTGAGTGAATTTCTCAAATCAATTGGGAAACCTGCAGGTTATAATGAACAGTAAAGGTTACAATTTAGCTGTCGACATTTGGAGTTTGGGATGCACCATTATTGAAATGGCAACGGCAAAGCCTCCTTGGCATCAATATGAGGGGGTATGCTTTCGTTTAACAGCTGTATTTTAATGTAGTCATGATGAATGCTGCTGAGGCAATGTTCTTTAATCTAATCTTGCAGGTGGCAGCAATATTTAAGATTGCAAACAGTAAAGATATACCTGAAATTCCAGATAGTTTCTCTGAGGAAGGGAAAAGTTTTGTGCAGCTTTGCTTGAAACGTGATCCAGCTTCCCGTGCATCTGCAGCCCGGTTGATGGATCACCCTTTTGTTCAGGGTCATCCCGCTGTGAAAGCTGCAAAATCCAGTGCATTGAGAAATGCATTCTCTTCTCCAGCAGATTGCATGCATACGATGGTACTGTTTCTACTTACATGGAGCTCAGTTTCTCGCCGTTCTTTTATTTGTGTTGCTAATTTCGAAGTGCCAATAATAAAAAGTTAAAAATAATATTATGGTGGATACCTCAAGTGTTTACACATTATAAATCAGAACCTTCTGATTTTGTTTGTTCAGTCTGGCCAATTTCGCCGACGACTGGCAGTGCTCTTAGTTTTGTAATAGTGTATTGGCATTATGTATATTACCTCATCTGTTTGGGGTTTTGTCTTGGTCCAATAAAAAAATCCTCTTGAACACATCCAAATTGACTGCAGGAGTTGATAAGCAAGCAATTGTACTCCTTGTGTTACTTGTTTGAATAAAATTCAGTGTAGGGTTGGTGCTTTACAAGGGAGAAAATACCATCATACTTCATTTACAACATATGTTATCCTAAATGCTTATCCCTCTTGGCCATCCTCTATCTTGTTGCAGTCCAACAGGGAATTTCCATCAAGGGAAATTATTACTCCTCTGAAGGATATAGGACTGAGTGCGAGAGACTATACCGGATTTTCCACTGCTGCTCCTTCACCGCACACCTCTAGGTACCGTGATATTTCACTTCTGCATTTTCTTTGAAGTGATTCACATCTGCATTTTCTACTTGAAAAGAAAAATTGACAGCAAACTTTTTTATCTGCAGCAGTCCCATTCCTTTGAGAACAAACATGTCTCTACCAGTTTCCCCATGCTCTAGCCCACTGCGGCAGTTCAAGCAGTCCAACTGGAGCTGCTTGCCTTCTCCACCTCATCCAACATATTCCTCCGGTGCTGGCTACAACACACTAAGCCACCTGCATAATCAGACAAGACGAAGTCCCCCTCCTGCAATTTCAGATCCTTGGCTTGATGTAGGCCAGGTGAAACTTCAAAGCCCCTATGGTTCACCCAAAAGGTTCTGAGCCTCGTTTGTGGAAGTTCACGGAGAAACGTTGACACAACTTGGTCGATAGAGAGATATTCCATCATCACCTTGTGTGTTACTAAAATTATCTGGTGTACTGTACAGTGAAAAAGGGAGGGTCCTCCAGGACGCGGGAGTTGTTTGTAAAGTTCTGTACTCCCTCCGTTTGAACTTTTGGCGACGGTGCGAGTATTAGGTTGTTGTCACTTCCACTATGTGTATATCTTGTCAAAATCTTATAGAAGGCGAAAGCTGTAAAGTCGCAGAAGTTTGGACTTAAATGGCATTGTGTTGAGGATGTTGTTCCCACTGACATGAAGAGCTGTCTGACATATCAGCAGATATTCTTGATGCAGAACTTTTTTTTTTTTTCAAATGGCTTGATGCAGAACTTACAGCTTACAAGAAAAAAAATGAACTTAACGCTAACACACCTAAATTAATTGCTTCACATTGATCTGAGCAGCTTCAGCAATGCCCTCGCCTTGTTCTTGGCCCTGGCGCCGCACTGGCTCTGCATCAGCAGCAGCAACTGCGTCACCACCCCGGCAGTGGCGGCCTCACTCCTCGCGGCCCGTGATTCCCTGCACACGGCCAGCAGCGCTGCCACCGCGTGCTCGCTGCCCTCGTTGCTCGACGACATCACGAACACGTGCCGCACCAGCGAATGCACCGCGTCCGGCTCGCGGGCCACCGCCCTGATCCGGGCCTCCGAAGCCGCCAGCGCCGCAACCGCGGAGAGCGCGCTCGACGCCGCGCCGCCTACTACTACCTTCTTCCCCGATGACGCCGCCCGCGCCAGGAACTCGAAGAGCGCGCCGACCGCGCCGTGCCGAACGGCGCTGGCGCGCGCCGGCTCGGCCGCGCAGACGACCGCCGCGACGGCGCGCGCCGCGGACCCCGAGACGCGCTCGTCGTCGTCCTGCCGCCGCAGGAGGAGGGGCAGGAGCGTCTGCCACACGCGCGGCGAGGCGGCGGCGGCGGCAAAGAGCGCCAGCGTCGTCTGCGTCGCGTCGGCCCTGGCGACGGTCTCCAGGAGGCGGCACAGGCCCGCCTTGGCCCGGGCGCGGCCGCGCTCCAGGAGCCGCACGAAGGACGCCAGGTTGGCCTCTTTCGGGAGCATGTTGATGCAGTCGAGCTGCGGCGAGGCAGGGTTCGACGGCAAAAAGCTTAGCGCGCAGTGAAGCGCCAGCTCCTCTTCCTCTTCCAAGCGGCACTCCTCCCACGGCATCGGCGTCGGCGTGTGGAACACGAGCTGCAGCAGCACGGGGAGGAACCCCAGCTGGAGCATACACGCGCGACCGACATCCGACTCGGACGCCAGCGTCATGACCTTCTCGAGCGCCGCCGCCTTGTTGCCTCTGCCGCCGCCGGACTGGAGGCAGCGCTTGAGCGCCGCAAGCGACGACGGCTCCGCCTCTGCCTCCGTGGCGTCGCTAGCCGCCGCCGCCGCCGCCGGCTCGGGGAGCTGCTGGTGGTGGTGGCCGGAGGAGGAGAGCCAGAGCTCGATGAGGTGACGCAGGGTGCGGTTGGGCACGAGCACGGCGTCGCCGCCGCCGAGCGGCTGCATTGTGACCGGGCACGTGCGGTGGCCGGCGGCGAGCCATCGCTCGATGCACGGGCGGTCGTACGTCTGCCCCGTGCTCAGGGTCACCGGGTCCGTGAAGATGTCCAGGCTGATCGGGCACCTGAACAAGTGGGGGACGACGCTCATCTTGCTTGCCCGGCCGCGCGCACAACGGATCAGATCAGGAAACGCCAAGATTTCATATCGCCGCCATTGACACCCACGGAGCTCAAGGCACCTCGCACTACAGGATGAATGAATGGCGCCGTACGTAGCAGAATAAGCTCTTCGAACTTGCTGCGCACTACAGGATGAATGAATGGGCTCTGAATCTGAATGCGGTGCTGCAATGGAGCCGAGGACAAAGAGAAGTGATGAGGACGACGAGAGAGAGGTCGAGGCCGGGCAATGAAGCGAAGTGGAGTTTTGTGTACTCCCTCCATCACTAAAATGATGTCGTTTTTAACACTAAATTTAGTGTTAAAAACGACATCCTTTTAGGGATGGAGGGAGTAGAAGACTGCAAGATAAGTAGTACAGTAGTACTGAATAATGATGAAGGCAAAGCAGTAGAAGTTTCTTTTGTGGATAGTAGTCACTACAAGAAACGATGAATAAGGTGTCGGTTTAGATAAAAGTGTCGGCCCCGACGCATTTAAATCGGTTAAAAGTGTCGATTTAAAAAACCGTCACCTTTAATCTAAATGCGTCGGCCTAACTTAAAAAACTGACACACTTAATAAATGTGTCGGTTTAACCGACACACTTAATAAATGTGTCGGTTTGAGCTGACTGGTCGACGTATTTACGCGCACGCCCACCCGAAATATTTCCACACGCGCCCTCCGGATCCCTGCCAAAAATTCGAAATTCTAGTGGCACCACTTTTGCCGGATCAAATTTATTTCTTCCCCCAGCGTACCCTCTTCCCGCATTAAAGCCCGCTTGTCCAGTCTTCTTTCCACGTCCTCTCTTTCTTGTCTTCTTCTCCTTTGTCTCACGCACTTCTTCACTTGCGATCCAAAACACAGAGACGGAGGCAAATGAAGAGAAGAGAGCAAGCTGCTTTGGTCTTGGACACGGCGGCGGCGGAAGGACGCTGCGGCTCGACGCGCGCTGCGGTAGAAGGGCGCGGCGGCGGAAGGACGCGGCGGCGCGGAAGGGCGCGGCGGCGGCAGTCGCGCGCAGGGCGGATGGGCGCGTCGGCTGAAGGACGCGGCGGCGCGGAAGGGCGCGGCGGTGGCGGTCGCGCGCAGGGTGGATGGGCGCGGTGGCTGAAGGACGCGGCGGCAGCGGAAGCACGCAGGGCGGAAGAGAGCGGCGGCGCGGACGGCGGAAGGACGCGCGCGGCAGCAGAAGGGCACGGCGCCGCGAACGACGGAAGGACGTGGACGCGCGCGGCGGCAGAAGGGACGGCGGCGCAGAAGCTCGCGGGGCGGCGGCGGACGCGAGTGTGGCGTGAAGCGCCCACGCGCGAGGACGGCCGAAGGAATTTTTTTTGTCTGTTTTATAACCTAAGAACGTCGGTTTGCTAGACTACCGACGCTTTTAGATGGTGTATGTGCGTCGGTGGGCCTGGCCGACGCATTTAATTTTAAGTGTGTCGGCCCCTAGAACCCGACGCATATAGTTAATAAATGTGTCGGCTCCGACGCACTTAGTAGTTAAAGGCGTCGAAAATACGTCGTCGGCTAAGTGCGTCGGTTCACCGATGCCTTTAACTTATGTGTGTCGGTTTATGTAGGCAACCGACGCTCATATGGTCGACACCCTATTGACGGATTCTTGTAGTGAGTCAGAGAAGAAAGCGAAAGGTCTAGTATTGGAATGGACCGGAACAAGGAAGGAGAGGATCGGAGGGAGGCGGCGAAAAGTTTGCGGCGCGGCCTGAAAACGTAGGTGGGGACAGTCAGATCGACGTGGGGATCGTTATTAGACGACCTGAATTATCCGCAGCTGCAGTTTCCAACTTGCCAGCGTCAGAATTTTTGGATTGTGCTAATAAAAGCATGGGTTGGTAATTAGTACTAGTCTCTAGTGCTAATTAATAAAAGCACACTAGCGCTGCAGCTAGCTAATCGTGGACCGGTCTGCTGCTAGCTGTGCACTCTTGATGAACAGCACTCCATGTGTCATGTTTATCTTTTTGTACACCGAAAATTCTGAACACTACACAGCTCAAACATTATGAACTCATTCTTCACTGATTAGATTGGAGTACCATTATTAGATTAGATCTAAGCAAGAGCTATATCTTCGCATGCAGCTCCACGACACAAAGACGACGACGGAATCTTTCTTACAGGACAAAGCATCACTACGTTACAAAAAACAGTACTGACTCGCTCTGGTTGAGTGCTGCATGATGGACCTGGCAGTTTATCTTCCTTTCTTTGATCCTTTTTGGTCATCGGTATGTCAGAGTTACTGCAGAGAAGAACTTTCTGAAGAATGAATGTTTCTACGAGTTGGGAGTGAGCTCGATCACGAACCGTTCTCTGAAGGTTGGAGTTCGACAACGTGCACCGAACCGTACGTCACCCGTTACCTGTAACGCTGGCCACTTGCATGCGTTTTATTTTGACGGATAAGGTTTGGCCATGAAGCAACTAGTTACTCTAAATGAAGATGAGACGACGACGTAGTCGCGCACGTGTAGCGTTGTTGAACTATTTTTTTTTTAAATGCGATATACTTAACTCGTGCTGGTTTTGGTCCATTATCGGCAGCTAGCTAGATCCTTCTGATGCTTTTTTTTTTCTGACGAAACGTATCCCCTTCTGCTAGCTGACGAGTTTCGTTGACCAGTGTCTTCGACGGATGCACTGCAAGCAGCCATGGCCCATGCACATGCACAAGGAAGAGATCGAAGAAACATCCCTCGCGACGACGCGCGCCGTCGTCGGGGTTGACGGCTCAGCGCGTATGAGGCCTGAGAGCTCTCGATCGGCGCCGAAACGGGGGTCACCGTTGTCTGTGCTGTACGTAATCGGGTAATAAATCGGATTACTTGGAACCTTATTAACCTGAGATTTCAGGCATCCGAAAATGTCGGATACTATTTTTTCGGATTCAACCTCGGATACAGATTCTTAATTACAACCCGGTATTAAATTACCTGCTGACACGATTTGTCGATCGATCGGGTTTACCCGCTGGACGCCCGCAGCGAGAGTTGAAAAGGACAGTGGTGGTCACTATTTGATTCAAATCTAGCTGTTCGTCTAATTCTGTCCGTCCTTTCCCGAGCGCATGTAATAATTTGATGCAGTCATAATTAACAGGACGATAGCCAGCCATAGTAGTGGCATATCGGAAATTTCAGTAACGAACATGGCAATACAATTGACCGATGAAGTAAATGGACCGGGGTGCAAGATCGTATCAAAACTTGAGTAATGATTGTCATACATAAATTTATCATTTTCTGCAGCATAATGCCATGTTTGCCATGGAGAGAGCATTTCGGTTCAAACCTCGGCCCCGTCTGGTTTCGCTTTTTTGTATCTCGATTATCTGGTAAGCATGATTTTCTGATGAGTCTGTGGTCCAGTTAAGCGGTTAGCTGAGAGGTTGGAGTGTATGGCTAACTTGATTATTTTTGACGGATTATCCCTTAACTGTCTGTTAAAAGACCTTTATGCCCCTGAATGTGAGGAAGTTGTGCTGTTTTCTTCTGCCATGTACGGTACGATGTGCTTAGGACATACTTACTACAGTTTTCGTCTCCGGCCGCGCCGCCTGGGCCTGGCCTACTCCGTATTGGGTGGGCCCGCCTAACCCGCCGCAGCGGTGGCATTATGACGGTGGTGTATAATCATGCGTACGCCGGCGACGCGCACCGCCGCGGCGGAGCGGTGCGTTGGAATGTCCAGGCGAGGCCCGCCCTCGAGGAGCCCACCGCCCAGGTACTCCTAGCTAGCTCCTCGTACCCACTCCACTGGCGGCGCGCAGTTGCTTCTTGCGCGTAGACTAATTTATGATAGAGGTCACGCGGATTGTTGTGGGTGCCGGCGGCGATGCTGGGCACCCCCTCCATCCCAAATTACGCACTGGACTTTCGCACGCAGGAGGTGAATTTTGGTTTCAGGGTGACATTTATTAGGTGGAGTTGGAGACACAAACAAAGGTTAGGGTGCAGCTGAGGTTTTGCGATCGACACATGTCTCAGTGGTTTGTTATTACCCTCAGTCTTCTAAACCTTAGTAGACATATTAGTACTAGTAGCAGTAGCATATCACGGTCTTTCTTTAAAAAAAAATTATATTCATATAGGATATCTGTTGATAGTACTTAAATGTATCTTCGGATATTGTTGTCCTTAGCTTCACTTCTAACACTACTAACTTTGGGACGTCAGAAATCCGTTTCACGAATCAGTGCTCATGCTCAAACATTCAGTCACAACCATTAGCTTAATTGTGTGGTATTCTTGGTTTACTGAATTCGGTCTGCACCTGTTCTTATATTTTTGGTTTTTCATAGACACTAGTGATTATGTTGGTTGACTGTTGTTTCGGCGAAGGACATCTGGGAATCAAAACTTGACATGACTGATTCTCAATAATCAATTCATGCCGAGGCACACGGAACGAAACCAAACTGCTGTACTTTTAAATTGTAGCATTTTGGTTATGTCCCGGTGATGTGTCCTTGCTTAATGATGACTTAACAGTACTATGCACATTCTGCTGCAGCCATCTTTTGTTATTCACTCATAGTCAGGTGTGGAGAAAAGGCAAGAATTGAGATGGTACCGCACTTAGTATGAAATGCTTAGTGTCTTGTTACCAAAACTCCTTTGTCATGTCAAATCATTAGCTTCCGTTCGTCCATATAGAATCGATGCCCCGTCCTTGTCGGAGTGCTCTTCCTGTGGTCCTAAGATGCTTTGATGGCATCTGACGTAATGAGTTTGGCAGGGTTGAAACAGACTTAGCCACTAACTGCAAGTTCAGTTTATCTCTACCATGGTTATCATTGGTGTTGAGCAGAACATGCGTGAGGCCACACTTATTCTGCTTGGCTTACTCGTTGCATAATTTTATGTCGTCACCTAAGGAAGAGAGGTTGTACTTGTTGAAACTTAAAGTAATTGAGTGTGACTCATGAAGTTCTCAGCTGTCAATTTCTTTAGTAGGTGAGGGAACCAGACAAATTGCTTTCAGAATCTGGCTGAAAACAAGAATGGATGTTTGGTTGTGTCCCCATAATTTCGTTTGAAATGGTTTTGCCAAAATACTTTCTGGCAAGACTTTGTTTATTTTTGGTAATGACATAGTGATAAGGTATGTGCACTTACTTAGGGGATTGGAAAATCTTACATGATAAGGATGTGCACCGAATTATGCAGCCTGTACAATGTAACTATGGAGAGGTCAATGGGGGGTTTATGCACTTACTAAGTCTTGATATTGTAGCAGGTAAATGAACAAATTTGGAACAAATACTGAATTAGGCATGTGCACCCTGTTTCTGTTGTGATAAAGGCTTGGTAACAAGACACTAAGCATTTCATACTCGGTGCGGGAGCCAAACCCCTATGATTTACATCACTAATCGATAGTTTTGTTTTTATCCCAGTTCCTTACTGATCTGAACAGTTCAACTTGGCGTGGCAATATTCGGGATGGGCTGCAACATTAACAGCATCTTGATTTTTATTTAGGTAAATTGCTCTAAAGATAACTCTATTGTTAAATTTGACCTAAGAAGTAACTTTCTGTTTTGTTCTATTTATCTGTCAGTGTCAGAATGTGTATTTCAGATTTATATCTGGTTTCTCCCTGTCAGTATAAAAATCATCAGGAAACTATTATAGTCATAATTTTTTTCCCATAGTTTGTTGATGTTTTCCCTCAGTCACGCTCCTTACGCTGGATTATTCTAATGTTAGCAAACCAGGAAAAGCAAGGAGGAGCATGCTAAATCCACTGAAGGACGCATTAAAAACTTTGGTAGCATAAACATTAATGATGCCATCACATTGCAAGGTTAGGTTTCTCCTATTTCCTTACGAAGTGAAGTTATAATTGAGTAATTGGACTCCATGATTAGTGATCTAAAGCCAGTGCACTATGTACTGCTATCCAAGTCAGAGGATACTCACATATCCAGTAACTGGTCTTTGAGTCCTTTGAATTCATGGCAGCGCTACTTTTCCACACACATGCAAGTCTTCTGTGTAATATAGAGACACACAGACATATGCAGCACCTTTTGGTTCTTGCATAATGTATGACATCAGTAGCGGTGCGCAAGTTCAACTTTTTGTGCTGTTATTTATTTGTTGGCACAACACTATCGTTCACATAGAAAGGCAATGAGTTTGAGGGGAACCAAGAAGACACAAGCCATGATCATCCCTCCAAAACAAACACTCCTAACCTACTAGCTGTTATACATACATGATACATACATACAACATACTATTGATTTCTTATAGAAACTCCACAATTTAGAAGGAACCTTGAAAACTGGAACAGTTCTTAAGAAAACTAGGGACTTTTGTCATAGAGGAGGTTACTTACACTAATGACATAGTTATATAATCTAATTTTATTTATTCGGCAAACTGACTTCATCATAGTCGTCAAGGGATAGGAACACCTCATCTAAGCACGAAAGCTCCATTCCCTCCTCGTGGAAGCTCACTTCTGACCGGCAGCTCGAATCGAAGACCCGGCATATCACCCAATTATTGCACTCCTGTATGCATGTGTATGTTCTTATCCAACCATGTATTTTACAGTGGTGCTAAAAGAAGTAAGCAAACATATGTTTGCAGCTCTTACTTTTGTTGAGTGACCTTTCTTCTTCTGCAGCCTCTTACTTGTACTGCTGCCGTTCCCCTTGGAACTCCCATCCAATAAGTGGTACTCATGCATGACCCAGTTGGTTTCGACTGCCTCAGAGGGCTGTCCAACGGAGAAGACATGTGTCTTTTTGAGGCCAACGTTAGAGCCGCCACTGCTTACCATCTCGTCAGCACAAATAGGATTCCAGTATCCATTTGGCGTGACCCTACTTTGGGTTGCATGGCTGAAGAAGTACCACTGGGCACCCGCTTGAAGCGCTTTCCCTTTGAAAGAATTATTGCTAGCTATCAGGACATGAGAGATCCTCACACGCAAAGTGGTGATGATAGATAAAAAGATTGTATGATTATCTAGTATGGTGTATTGATTAGATACATACCATTCATTTCCCATGGATCATGTTGATTCAGATGTACTATTGGGACAACAGCCGGCTGGCATGGATCAAGAGAGGCTTTTCGACGGAGGAAATGGACAACAAGCTCTTCATCCGAAGGGAAGAAGTGGAAGCCAGGAGGAAGGTCAGAAGATCCAACCATTGTGAGGTGCAAACTGGAAGTGGATAGACAAGAAAAGAGGTGGAAGGCAGGAGCGCTTGCTTAGTGTGATGACTTTGGTACTTATAGGGGTAGTATGAGGTATTCGTTTCAGAGAGAGAGAGAGACGTGCAACTTAAGGTGCGTGGAAAGGTTTTGAGGCGGCTGCAGCGTGGTGATTTGAGATGGAAGCCTGGCAACTGAAGTGTCGTGCTTCCTTGTACTCTCCATTTTTTTATGGGGGGGGCTAATCATCATGCTCTGCAAAGACTGTTGTTGGATTCGGGCAGAGGGGTATATCTGCCTTGATATTCAGGGAGTATTGCAAATATCTGTACTGTTGTTAAGCTGGTGCCTCATTTGTTATATATATTTCACAACAAAGGCAAAAATGTTGGGTCACGACTTACGAGTACTTAATTAGGATAACCCTTGGAGAAAACATTTGATCGTCGTTGACTCCTCTTGAGTATCTTACATTTTTATGTAACATATCATATCATCACCCAAATTTTCAGTTCCAGACTATTGGATTGATTGATATACAACGTTTGCTTCCGTTGTACTTTAGGTATACTTCAAACCATCGTGCCTGCCCAAGAAAACCGTCAACAGAACGTAATGACAGTTGATTATTTTTCTTGTCTTTGTGCATATCAGATAATGTGAAATCAGGAAAAGAGAATGAAAAGCTTGGTAAGATGACAAAAACAGCACTTGGCATGTTTAGTTTTCATGCACAAGTGTTTGAAAAAGATAATCGTGCAATTCAATTATATTGCTGATTAGACTGCAGCTCTGACTTCCTTTCAGTTGACAAATGATTGGTACCATTTACTCACTCCGCCTTCAAAAATTTGTCATCTTTTAGTTCAAAAATGAACTAAAAGACACAAACTTTTGGGAATGGAAGGAGTAGATATATATCAATCAATCATACAGCAAAACGTATGTTAAAATTTGCTGTCATCGCCGCTATTCATGCTTGTTAAATTCCTGAACAATGCTCGCCTAAGTCTCTCTCTCTCCTGAAATTTTGACAGCTTAATTTCTTCAGGAAGCTTGTGGTGCTTTTGTCATATGTATGTGTGAAGGTAAAAGAAATAAAGTTATATGAGCACTACGGCACTGCCTGACTTATCATCAACTGCTCTCTGAATTTTCCAGCGCTGTGTGCAAGTGTCGTGCATCCCAATAGTGGGTCTTTCTGAGTTCTTTTACTGCATATATTTCGTCTGTGATGGCTGTCTTCTTCCTCATGTCATGCAGACGTCACAACCATGTTCCTTTATCCTCACAAAAAAAATGCATGCTCCCTTATTGCTCTTAATCATTGTTTTTTCGAGAACATGCCTATAACATGTTTCACCAAAAAAAAATAAAAATACCGATTTGAGCTAACTCTCAAGACGGCTTAAAAGATTACTCCCTCCGTCCTCATAAACTTGTCGCTTTGTAGTTCAAAAATGAACTACAAAGCGACAAGTTCATGGTGACGGAGGGAGTACATGATAACTACTCGAGATATTGAATTGACCATTGTTGTTATTAATTCTTGCGCAGATCCACCAATAGGTTGCAGAGTTTAGTGGAGTGGAGCTGTGGGAAAGTACAGCGAGCATAACTTGGACACGAAGCCACTCAAGTTCCATGTGTCCCTTTCACCCATGAGACCCATCTAATCTACACTTATGGTTGCAAACTGCTGCGTCAAAGAAGAGGCTTATCAATCATTTCGAAATTCAAATAGGTTTCCTCTCTCGCTTTGCAAGAGAGACGGAAACAGGTATAAAATACCATTAAGACAGTGATTTGTGATTGTGACACTGAGCTGTTGAATCTCTGGCAAATACAATAATCTTTCTGAGTAAGCTGTAGTAGACCAATTGGTAAAAAGGCACATTCTTGGCGCAGAAAAAGTCTACCTATATCAACTGATAGCGATCGAGCACTCGTGGCAATATGTTTTTTGAGTTGTTGAACTCCCTCACCTGATATGCTCTCCGGTCTCAATCGACACACGCATCTATGCCAAACTCAATTGAGCTCGATCGTCGTCGAGGTGGTTTAACTACCTTGCAATGCATATACGTGATCTCGATCGATAGCCAGGAGGCAAGCGTCTCGTTTGGTGGTTCGTGCATGGTTTTCTGACGGAGCCAACACAGAACCTTTTCAATAGCTCGTTGCCTCTATACGTCTGTACTACTACTACCTCCTGCCATTACTCAGCTCCTACACGTTTTCTGTGCTTCAGGTTAACAAGCTTTCTGCAAGATTAATCCTTTCTAATCCCAGGTTAAGCTGCTGGGCTTGGGTTCGGGCTCGCGTTGAGACTCGCTCCAAAGTAATGCAAACTGGAGGTATGATAACTGCACGAACCACCGTCGATAATCTTGACGATGAAGCTGACGACCCGTGTTCAACGAGACTTTTTATACATGCAATAATCTCCCTCAGATTGCTTCCAACTACTGCTACGATACCAAGCTCATCGCCGGGGAGTCTTGGAGCAACACGGCAGCAGCATGTTCAGACGGAGATCGCTGTTCCCAGATACTGTAATCCAGAAAACAAATTCAGATCCTGACTCATCAGCAGCCAGCAGGATATATACGAGCATATAGTTCAGGGGGCTGGAAGGAAGCTGAAACGGACGTCAGCAAATGACAAGAAACCGGTGACGTGGGCCGCTTTGGTTCCCTCCCGAAGGCCCAGAAACACGTTTCTAAAAGTTGAAATGAACGTATTTGTCCGCGTCGACTTTTATTACCGCGCGCGGCATGGCGCGACACGGCCACCACAACCTGCCGCTCGCGCACCTCCTCCTGTCTTCCGCGCCGCTCGCCGACCTCCTCCGCTCCGCGCCGGCGCTCCGCGACGCCCGCGCCGCGCACGCGCTGGCGCTCAAGTCCCCGTTCGCCGCCGAGACCTTCCTCCTCAACACCCTCGTCTCCGCGTACGCGCGGCTGGGCCGCCTCCGCGACGCCCGCAGAGTGTTCGACGGGGTGCCCCGCCCCAACACGTTCTCCCACAACGCGCTCCTCTCCGCGCACGCGCGCCTGGGGGGCCCCGACGGCGCCCGCGCGGTGTTCGAGGCCATCCCGGACCCCGACCAGTGCTCCTACAACGCGGTCGTCGCGGCGCTCGCGCGGAAGGGCCGCGGCGGGGACGCCCTCCGGTTCCTGGCCGCCATGCACTCCGACGACTTCGTGCTCAACGCCTACTCCTTCGGCAGCGCCCTGAGTGCCTGCGCTGCGGAGAAGGATTCCAGGATCGGGGAGCAGGTGCATGGCCTTGTTGTGAAGTCGCCTCACGGCAAGGACGTGCATATCGGGAGCGCGCTTGTGGACATGTACGCCAAGTGCGAGCGGCCAGAGGAGGCACACAGGGTGTTCGAGGCAATGCCTGAGCGGAATGTTGTTTCCTGGAACAGCTTGATCACTTGCTACGAGCAGAATGGCCCTGTGGGCGAGGCTCTTGTCCTGTTTGTCGAGATGATGAATGCTGGTCTCGTTCCTGATGAGGTGACCCTCGCGAGCGTCATGAGTGCTTGTGCAGGCCTCGCTGCAGAGAGGGAAGGACGGCAGGTCCATGCTCGTGTTGTCAAGTGTGACAGGTTTAGGGAGGACATGGTGCTGAACAATGCTCTGGTTGACATGTATGCAAAGTGTGGTAAGACATGGGAGGCAAGGTGCGTCTTTGATTGCATGGCTTTCAGGAGCGTTATATCGGAAACATCCATGCTCACTGGCTATGCTAAATCTGCAAATGTGGAAGATGCTCAGGCGGTGTTCTCGCAGATGGTCGAGAAGAATGTCATTGCTTGGAATGTGCTCATTGCAGCGTATGCACAGAACGGGGAGGAGGAGGAAGCTCTCAGACTCTTTCTCAGGCTGAAAAGAGAGTCAGTTTGGCCAACACATTACACTTACGGGAACGTTCTCAACGCATGTGGGAACCTTGCTGATCTTCAACTCGGTCAGCAAGCTCATGTGCATGTCCTGAAAGAAGGTTTTCGATTCGACTTTGGACCAGAGTCTGATGTGTTTGTTGGGAACTCACTCGTAGACATGTATCTGAAGACAGGTTCCATTGAAGATGGTGCAAAGGTGTTCGAGAGGATGGCAGCCAGAGATAATGTGTCATGGAATGCAATGATTGTTGGTTATGCACAGAATGGTCGTGTAAAGGACGCATTGTGTCTTTTTGAGAGGATGCTGCAGACCAAAGAGAAACCAGACTCTGTCACCATGATAGGGGTTTTGTCAGCTTGTGGACATTCTGGATTGGTCGAGGAGGGCCGGAGATACTTTCAGTCCATGGCTGTGGATCATGGAATAGTTCCATCTCGAGATCACTACACATGCATGATTGATTTGCTTGGTCGTGCTGGTCATCTGAAAGAAGTTCAGGAGCTCATAACGAACATGCCAATGGAACCTGACTCTGTGCTTTGGGCCTCTCTACTAGGTGCTTGCAGGCTGCATAAGAACATTGAATTGGGGGAATGGGCAGCTGGGAAATTGTTTGAGCTCGATCCTGAGAACTCTGGACCCTATGTCCTTCTATCAAATATGTATGCTGAGATGGGGAAATGGGCAGATGTTTTTAGAGTCAGGAGATCTATGAAAGATAGGGGTGTTAGTAAGCAGCCTGGCTGTAGTTGGATTGAGATAGGCAGGAAAATGAATGTGTTTCTTGCACGAGATACTCGACACCCGTGCAGGAATGAGATACACAATATCTTAAGAATCATTCAGATGGAGATGAGCAGTAGGATTAGGGGAGATGCTGAAATTTTGAATGATTTGTCTGATTGCTGCACTGAAGCCTGTGGCTAGAACTATTATAAGTTCATATGGCTTCTGAAGCAGGCGTTGACTACTTAACATTGGGGATGGTATGATGGGTCATGAGTTACTTCTGTGGGCTCAGTGTGCAAAGGTGAAATGGCACTCACACACAAAACAATGTTTGCTACACTGCTGTCAATTTTTATAGCACTTGTCAGAAGTACAATTTACAACTAGCAATTACTAATTGAAGGAAAGGCTAGCTAGTGTTGTCTAGGAGCAAAGGGCAGGGACATATAGTTGAAGAAAAATTAGCAAACAAAGGTTCCATTGACTTCCTCGAGATCCCTGCAAGTCTACTACTACTTTCTATGCCTCCACGTATATGAACTTGCCTTTGGCCTCTGCAAGGCACTGTTGGTTACAGCTTTAGCAATGGCTATTGACTATTGATTCACTCTTTACCATACTTGTGTAGTGGACCATTTTCTCTGGCATTATACATATTGATTCCTTCGGTTTTCACAGGATGGCACTGCGAACGACGTACCCAGCGACCTCGCTGTGCAGGGGTACCCCATGATCTACTTCTATTCAGCCAGCGGGAACCTTCTGATATACGAAGGCGAGAGAACGGCCAAGGGGATTATCAGTTTCATCAAGGAGAACAAGGGCCCCACATGGGCGCTGGTGATGCAGAAGAGATCACATCAGCGTCTGTTAAAGATGAATTCTAATAGGAAACGCAGTATGCCGTGTCCAATTACTTCTGTATTTGTTCTTTGCCACATCCGTTTCGTAGAGACGTCCCTGTTGTGCTGTAAACGGAGGCTGCAGACTACACCTAGTGTTCAGTTTTCCAGATTAGTCGTTCTGTGGTCTGGTAAAAAAGGCTATGTTAAGGGTCCGTCAATTATTATTATGTTAAACAAATGTCGTTATTTACTGAATTGTGCTGTCATGACACTGCTGAAGTGAATGAGATCACTGGAGTTCTTTTTATCTTCTTGCATGCTCGATTCTGCATAAATAGAGCTCCTTACTATTCTCTCCGTTTTTCAAGTTGTTATCGTTAGAACAAGATCTCTAGTTTAAAAATAAATTAGAGGCTTTGTCCTAATAACAACAATTTAATATTAAGACAACAAATTTAGTTTAAAATTTAAAGAATTGAGGGGTATGAAATATGAATGATGTACTCTCTCCGTCCCGGAAAGTATGTCGCTTTGTAGTTCAAAAATGAACTACAAAGCGACAAACTTTCCGAGACGGAGGGAATACATCTTTTCGCAATGAGGAACTGTCCATATTTCAATCGCTGGAGAAGGCTGAGGCGGGCTCGGGCACAACAAATCCCCCAATCTTTCGCCTTTGGAGTCTCCGACTGTCAGTTGTGGGTCGCTAAGTCTATCCGCACCAGCGTACTCTAAAATATATTTTATACACTATTCGTTTTCTACTTTTATAATACGTACTCTAAATTACACTATGATACAGTGTATATAATGTTTTTTACAGCGTGCCGGCTTCGGACTGTCTAACATTCGAGCCCCACCTGTCATTCCGTACAACCCCGCGCTCTCCAGTCTCCCACTCGTCTGGGAGTTGCGTGCCGACAACTGTGAACGACCAAATCCCGCGCCCGCCTGTGTATAAAGCCGCGTCGGATCCGGTGGTGCGACCTCCTCGCCGATCGGACCGCCGCCACCAACCATGGACCCGGAGGCGGTGCGGCGGACCCTGGAACCCACCGCTTCTGCCGCGGAAATCACCGGTTCCAACCCACCGCGGCCCGGCTTCTTCGATTCCTTCTTCATCAACGGCGTCAGCCTCGACGCCGCGGAGCACGGCCGCGTCCTCTGCTCCTTCGTGGTCACCCCCGGCCTCGCGGTAAGCACCGGCCTTCCCTTTGCTCCCGAACCGGTCTAACCCTTTCCTTTCCCCCGCTTCGGGTTTGAGACCGGTGACGACTGACGAGATTTGCGGTGCTCGGTTGTGAATTTCAGAGCCCCGCGGGCTACCTCCGCAGCGGCGTCACGGCGACACTCGCCGACCAGTTGGGGTCGGGCGTGTTCTACTCCAGCGGGCTGACCACCAGCGGGGTCTCCCTCGAGATCAGCGTCTCCTTCGTCGACGTGGCTGCGGTCGGGGTGAGACTGACTTTCCCTTTCTCTCGGTTCATATTTCGGTTGTGTTTGGTTACGGTATCCGTAAAATTTTGAGTTTGAGACGAAATCGAAGTTCCTATGTATGCCGCTAGTGCTACAATTAGCCAATCGGCAAGTCAGGCCTTGCCGTGCTGAGACATTTGGGATGGGCGAGGGTGAATAGGTGTTGGTCTCCGAGCTCATGGTGGGGCTTATGTTTGCAGTGCTTTTTTTAAGGTTCATGCTTGCTGACTGAAGGGTTTGAATGTCAGTAAAAGCTCTCCAATTTCTATCAACAATTGTGATCTGCCACAGCGCTCACATGTTTGTAGGTGGCTGTCAGGTTAGGATGTTATCTACGTGCTATGTTTTCTCGAAATTTCAATAGGACATGATTGGTACAAGTTCTGCTTGGTGTTGTCAGCAGCCTTCTGCCGAGTAGAAACTGTCACTAAGTTCTTATGCCTAGGCCTTTGTGTTTTGTAATATTCTCTGCAATATCTTGCCAGAGTGCAAAGTTGTTATTAGCGGATAAGGAGCAAGAGTGAGCTGGGATTAGGTGTGGGATTGTTTTGAACTTTACGAAAGCTTTTGTATTAATGTTCTTTCCTGTTTTTAGGCATCATTTTTACTCATATAATGGTGCCGATCATGGAGATTAACGATGATACAGCTCTGATTTTATTTTATTAAGGATGTAATGTAACACAGAATTCAGCTGATTGCCTTCTCAACCTGGTCGTATATGATTTGATATGTCCATCATAACAAATTTCAGAATCTAGGGAACCATGTTTCACTATAAATTTTTAGTTACTCACAAATAGTAAGGAGGTCACCGTCACCACCGCGTACACACACGCCGAAGCTCAGGTCCGTCGCTCCTATGCACTTCGCTAGAGCAGCCCCGCCATCCTGCCACCGGCACGGTGCTCTGGTGACACCTTACCCCGCTGCAGCATGGTGGTGGCAGAAGGGTGTTTTTGCACTCTCTAGTTTCATGGCACTAACGGAGTGAGCAGCACCGTTAAGAGCGGTATGGCCATTATGATGTCTAGGATCCCAATTCAATGGCTCTCGTGCATGAGGTCTATGAAGCACGAGAGCCTTGAGATGTCAAATCCGCTATCTATATAACTTGATACAAAGTTTTCGAGTTGCTTCTTAGCCCTCTAGGAAGGTGGAATGTATTATTCTTATGTGCTAGCATCATGAACATGGATAGTAGCAGCTTGATTGGTTGGTACTACAATTTAGCTCAATTTCTGGAAGCTAACATTTCTTAATAGGAGTACAGATTTAATGTGACCAAAAGTGGACAGGGTGCATGAATGAATCAGTTAGTAAGAAGTGAAGCCTGTTGTTACAAGTTGCTTGTTAAACCAGTATAGGAGGTGTAGGATTGGTTTGGGACGATGCTTGGTAGGTACCATAAATTACCGCTGTGATACTTGTTCAGATATCGCATCAAATAAGGTTTCTGGTCCCTTGGTTGTTCTTCCTGAAGGCTGGAAACTGAACTTTCTTTTCTTTTCCAGTCTGCTATGTTTATTTCCAATGTTTCTTTACCCACTGTTTATTCTTTTAATTGATTGTGCAGGAAGAAATAGAGGTTGAGGTAAAGTTGTTGCGTGCTGGGAAATCTGTTGGCGTTGCATCCGTCGATTTCAGGAACAAAAGGACTGGAAAATTGATTGCGCAGGCTCGGCATACCAAGTATCTTGCCGTGTCAAGCAAATTGTGAGGTTCCCTTTTGTTCCATTTTATCAACATGATACGAGGTGCAACTCTCCATTATACTGCATCATGGAAGATACCATGAATGATGAATCATGACACATTGGTTCTGTTTGGCACATCTGAAACTTGTTATAAAAGCAGTTTGTTTGAAAAGCTGGTGGAAAGCAGCTTCTTGGTGGAAAGCAGTTTCTACTTCTATCTTGCCTTTAGTTCATTTTGAGAAGCAGCTGAACTAATAAGCTGTTACAGAAGTTTCTGTTTGGCACACTTTCAGCTTATTTTATGAAGAAGCTGCAGCAGAAGCTGTGCCAAACAGGGCCATTGATTTGCACATTTATATAAATACTCTCTTCGTTTTTAAAATAATATCATTGGGACAAGAATTTTAATTCAGAAATGAACAGAGTTGTTTCCCCAAATGACAAAAAAATTAAGAAGGGAGGGATTAGTATGGGGGAATAGAGTTTATGGCTTGATGCTCTGGTACTTGTTTCTCTCTGTGGACTGAACCCAATTTACGGTTTTGCACCATCAAAAGTGCTCAACGCTTCACCGGTGTAGTTTTATGTGATATACTCCGTCCTGAAAAATTTTATCGTTTTATAATTCATTTTTTGAACTACAAAACGACAAGCTTTTCGGGACGGTGAGAGTAATGTCGAGTATGGTAGTTATTTGACTCATGTAAGACCATCCGCAGTGGCATACTGTAAAGCATACTGAATACATTGTTTCGCAGTGTAATTTAGAGTGTGTACTGTAAAAGTTAAAGGAAAATAGTGTATAGAGTATGTTTTAGAGTACTCTGGTGCGGATAGTCTAAGCACGCACAGGGCCGGCCCTGGGGCAGTGTCCAAGGGGCAACCGCCCTGGGCCCTCGAAAATTAAGGGCCCCATTTAGATTTAAGTTATATATATTGCCAAGCTATAAATTTATACAATTGAATGTGATTTAACTGGTATTCGATCAATGATTAATAAACTAATAATAACAATCAGAAGAATAGTGAATTTGACTTTTAGATTTGACCCAACCAACTATTCCAACTTAGAATCAAGAGTGTTCCCGACAATACCTATGGTCATGCAGAGTCAGAGGTCGACCACTCCATGCTACCGGCTCATGTAGTCTCTTGAATTAAGCGTCGATAACTCGAATATGAACTCCTATTCTTATCTGTCGGTTGTCGCGACCGTGATATAGAGGACTTCCGAAGGCTCCGAGTTTGCATGCCAACACTTAATAGCTTATATCTTCTAAACTCTTAATTTCACCTGTTATTTTTTATGCATTAATCAATCTATGTATACTCCTAGCTAACTGATTTTCTCATATTTTTTCTCTCATATAAGGTTGTACTAACTGAACTTTATTAAGTGATAGTTTAACTCTTACACATAATTTCAGTAGATACTCAAAGTAATTTTATTTTATATCATTAGATAAGTTTCAATCAATTGTATTTTCAGTTCGTATAAGTATTTTTAAATTTATTTTTGTGACAATATTAGTGAGAATGAACTTTATAAAACACTCACCCCATCTCGAAATAAGTGACGTTTAGCAGAGCTAATTTAACTTAAAATGAACTAGATTTCTTGTTCTAAATATCATTTTTTTTTCAGAATAGAGAGTAGTTATAATTGATAATTTTTTTTATATTTATGATCAACTAGAGGGCTTTAATTTTTTATTCGCTCCGAGCCCCCGAAAAGTCAGGACCGGCCCTGAGCACGCAAGGCAATGCATGCGTATCTTGGATGGTCGCCACCCATGGAAGCAATTGCTTTTTATTTTTTCGAAAGATCCCCATGGAAGCAATTGCACAGCCAAGGTGATGGCGACCAGGGCGAGCTGGAGTCCGCATGGTTATATGGCACGTGGCGTTTGACGAGTCGGCATGTTGCAAGCTTGGGCCGTTTCTGTGGCTGTCGCCGTCGTCCATGGACTGGACTGGACTGGAATGAAGCTTCCGTGAGACGAATGCTTTGCATGTACCCGTTGCTGGCACTGCTTTCATGCTGTGGAGCACTTCTGGCCTCAGTCTCATATGCTCTGCTCCGCCCCGCCACGCCGGGTCGCCTGGTCTGCGCGAACCGGATCCAGGCTGTCAGTGTAGGTAGCACGCAAGCCGCCGACGCCGAGTGAGCTGCCCCGGCCTGAGCCGCAGCCAAGAAGAGCAATGCGTAACGTCTAGCGTTGCAATACAAAGTCGCGCCTGTCTGGCCCGCTCATCAGCAATTCCAGCAGCTCCTTGGCCGCCACTTTTTTGTTGCATCAACTTCTGCTTGCGTTGCATAGACGCAGCCTTTTGGGGATTTAGATCAGAAAATGTCACGGTAAAAAAAAGTCATTCTCCATACAAAATTGCGCGAGAATAGGGACGGACAAAATTTTAAGTTTGTTTCGGTGATTCAAGTAGCAGAACAACTCTGTTTCGCACGGCAACATTATCAGGTGGCAACATTAGATGTACGGGAAAATGCTGATGCCATTGCTGTCTACATGGAAGTGAGGCAAAACAGGGATGTACCTCTGGTTCCATTTTTGCGAAGTACTACTATGCACAGCATGTCAAAGGCAATTGCATTGCCAAGCTGATCCCCACGATATACAGTAGTGTCACGATGGATCTACACGTATGACCAGCTGAAAAAATGTCAATGTGTTTTTATCGTCAAATTTCTATGGGATCCTGGTTGTTTGTGACAGTTCATTCTTCAATCCACTCTGCAGACCCACAGATTGCAAGAAGATGCTACTCTCCTTTTTAATAACCTAATAGTAGACTAGTACTTCAGATAGTTTTTTTTTTTGCTCGTCTGTATCAGTTTGAACAGTTTTTCGCTTCATTTCTTTCGTCTTTTGATAATAATAATCATAATAATAATAATTAGCACATTAGGGGTTTCCCTTATTGTGTATTTCTCAAAATAAAAAGTTTATCGCAGTTTATCCTTTGTAAAAATTAACAAGCAGGGAAACTCCTTAGGAGTGGGAGATAAATCAAGCTGATAATAAGTTTTCTTGTACATAATTGGAAATTTTTTATTGTTTGAATTATATAGCTCGGATTACAGTTGCTAGCCTGAAAGACTATTGGTTTTGCATTACACAATCATCAGTTACAGCTCTCCTGGTTACAGATTTCAAAGGTGATAGGTGTCCTTGTCTGTTTTTTGTTCTTGCCTCTTGGTTTGAACTACCACCGTTGTCCTTTAAGGTCTCAACGAAGATATTCGCCACTTATTTTGCTTGCTTTATTGTAATGGGGCCAAGATATTACACCCTTTTAACTTCTAGCGTTTAATTACTTTTGAATGGAGGTTGTCCCTAACGTCTGAACCCAGCCTACAACTGAACTGCATTAAAACATGTTATCTCCTCGCTTTCTCTGCACTGCTCTTTCTTAAATTTAAGTGTCTCATCGTCTCGATTTTTTAATCCGAATGCAGGACTTGATACTCTTTGGTCTTAAAGCTATCCGCACTCGTTACCTTTAAATCATACTCTATACATTACTCTTTCTACTTTTTTATATCTTCTCCCTCTAAATTTTCTAAATTTACATTTATTCAATATGTTTTATGGTATGCCTCTGCGTACAGCCAAGATACGGATGGGCAGAATATCTCCTTTTGTCCTGTACATTTAAATTGCAGGACAAGGCTGCCATCACATATTCACATGGTCCCTGCAGTCATCAACTGTTAACTCCATTACTCCAATGATCCCCGTGCAGGGCTAGGTCTGTCGTCCTTGCATTGTTTCCTCCACACAAGGTTTTCTACAGACTCACTCCACTAGAGGTTTATATATACATCAGATCCCAGCAGTCAAGTTTCTTGTTTGAGTATGTGAACGGTTGTAGAAATTTGAGAGGAAGTCTGGAAGAGGAATAGGAAGCGCCTAAGAGCAGTGGGAATGGGAACATGGTGGACTGTCTAACCTGATTGTTTCCTGCTCTGGTCACAGAGTTGGAAGCAAGGTCTGGCGTTCCCTGTGCCTCCCATTCCTATAGTTCTTAAGCACTTCTTCCTCTTCCTTTCGGCTTGCGGCATAATTGTTTAGCAAAATGAACCAAAACATATAGATATCTGGATGATTTTGACTTGAGAGTGGTCCTGGAAGAGGAAGAAAAGAGAGCCTGTGAGCAGTGGGGATGAGAACATGGAGGAAGGCTACTAGGGAGAATCTCACCTCAGGGATGAGTAGTTCGTTCCTCATTCAGAAAACTGTAATCTTGGTAGGACAACTAATAACTAGTCCTCTAGAAACGCTTTCTGTAAATTAGACCTCCTTATAAGTATACGCCAGAACTCATCCGGATCTTTTACTGTTCTAAAAAAGGTTTTAATGATGCCTGTTCTTGTTATATGGTTGTTCTAGCATTCCTCAATTCACGTGTCGTTTATGTTAACAGTTTTTCCATGTTTAGTGGATGATGTCTTAGCAAGCTAACCAATAGTTCCAGTTTCCAATTCCACTAGCACAACCGTAAAACAGCACAGCTGTTTTAGATACAAATAAATCTTAGTGAGGCATATAGAGAGAGAGACTGGCTACATACTCAAACTGAACAGAAAAATGCACAATATATTTCATTTAACGGAACATATTACGGCGTGCATTCACCACTAACTTCTTGTTAACCAAGGACTGCGAACAAAGTACAGTGAGAACATGGATGATGAGACGCACGGCATGAACTTTGTGCTCTGATGCCAGGCAATGAGAGCGGCAGTGAACTGATCCCAAATGATGGCATGTACTCTCCACAAACCTCTCTCTAACCAAGAACTGCAAAGAATGTGGAGAGAAAACGAAGACACATATGGCATGAAGCTATACTCTGACTATAGACCATGTACAGAATAAACTACAATTACCAACTGCGCTGCCAACATTAAAATCAACTTAGCTGTATTGAGATCACATCTGCATGACGGCATGGCAACCAAATGGACAGTAACCCAGGTAAGATTGCAAGACGCAAACATGACAAGTACAAGAGTTATGACACAGGACACATCCTGTCATCCTGATGCCTTCAACAGATGCAAGCAGAGCTGACAAAATTTTGCTCATAAAGAACTTGAACCTAAATTTTTTGGATTAGAGATCTTGGATTTCCAATTGCAGTTTTGAAATATTCCCAGTTTCCTGTACATACTACGATATTTTTCCTTTTGCAGAAAAGCAAGATGTGGATTAAAGGTGGTTGTTCTGCTGTTAACATCATCCATGCACTGTAATGTAACTGCACCCATCTTTTTTTTTTTCAATGCACGGTTTGGGTTAATTTGGTAATATGTTTGCCTTTCAAATATAGCACAGGCAGAAGATCTCCATCTGGGCTTCTTGCATGTGCTTTACTATTATAGGTTACCTTCTCCCATATTCATTGCCGCTGTAGTCAACATGATCCCACAGGCATCTATTGCTATGTGTAATGTCCTATGGTCCGCATTAGTCCATTCACTGTTTGGTAGGTACATCAAAGATCTATATATACTTGTGGCACGAGTGGTTCCATTCCATGGAAAAACCTTATCCCACTCAAAGTCAGTGAGCACGGAAGAGGAAGAATGAGAGGTCCTAAGAGCAGTAGGGATGGGAACATGAAGGAATGCAAGTGCCATAACTTCTTCACTAACATTGGAGATGTTATTTGGACTGATGCTTTCCTGATGCCTCCCATTCCTATGGTTCTTAGGTGCTCCTTCCTTTTCCTTTTGCTAACACAGTTGATTTGGTGAAAATAAGTTAATATATAATATTGCATATACTTGTAGGAGGAGACATGGATGGCAAGACAGGAAGAGGAAGAATGTGAGGGTATAAGAGCAATGAGAATGAGAACATTGAGGAAAGCCATGATTTATGTTTCTTCCCAGCAATGGGGGCACATTTGATTTGGTATTTCCCGATGCCACTCATTCCTATGGTTCTTAAACCCCTCCTTCCTTTTCCTTTTGACTTGCACTTTTGTGATGTGCATATACACATTCAGTTGTGAGATAGGAACAGGAAGTAAAGAGCGCGTAAGAGCAGTGGGCATAGGAACATGGAGGAAGGCGTAGACCCTCTGTTCCCTTCGAAACAAGGGAGGCAGAGATCACTTTTCCCGATGCCTCCTATGCCTACTGTTCTTACACACTCCTTCCTCTTCCTTTGTTCTCACAAAATAGTAGGGAAATGTGTGTTTTTCATTCCTCAATCCTCATATGCATATTTTATTTTATCTGTTTCCCCCACAAATAGGCTAAATGATATCATTTGTTTTCCAAAGTTTTTGTCATTTGTTCATCTGTTCAGAAGGCAAATACAACAGGAATAATGCAGATCATTAATAACATTTGAACAAATATCCTGTAAAGATATTTGAAGCTTATGGGTTGTTCCAAACATGTCAATTACGTTTTGATATATGGTCCCGATATGAGGGGTTGTTGTATAGGGTCTTTCTCTCCTCTATAAATGAAATGTGCGCAGATCTCCTGCGTATTCGAGAAAAAAAAAAGATATTTGAAGCTTAAGTTGTTCCAAACACATCAAAGAAAGGTAGCTGCAGGGCAAGTCCATTGCAGAGGTGGGAAGTGGTAACTGGTAACCAACTTGGTTTCTCTGGTCCTCGAGACTGCTAACCCGAGGACGGTAGAACGAGCTCCACCAATGGAAGTGGGTGTCGGAGATCAGAGGAACTGTATCCCTACTAGCCCTCAATGAATATCTCCAACTATAGGAGTTATTGGAAGATATGTGCTACAACAGGAGGTACCAAGATCAGCATGTCTGGAAGCCGAGTTGTTCCAGCGTTCACTCGTGTAGATCAGCAGATGGGGCCTTCTTTGTTGGCTACATGAGATGGGTGCATTGAACGCTTCTGTGGAAAACCACGGCACCACCAAAATGTAGAGTTTTTGTATGGATATAAATCTTCAACTGATGTTAGCTGGGTATCTTCTCGAGCTGGCGGTACCGTGCGACTAAACGAGTGGGCAAATGACTCCAGAAAGGTCTCAACTCACAAATCATCTTGGTGGCCTGGGAACTTTGGAAGCATTGAAATAATTGTGTTTTTAATGGTCCTTCGCCATGGTAACGTAGACAGTGACCAAAAAGGACGCTTTGTGGTGTGCTGCTGGAGATCAACACCACCACAGCTAACTGTTAGGGTATGTTAGGGTACTATAGGAGCTTTGATGGTTATCCCAGTGTTTCAAAATGCTTTTGGCATGTATGTAACTTGAAGTGCTGTACATGTGTGTGTAGTGTTGCACATCGTATTCTCTTCTTCAATGTAATGACACTAACAGTTGTCCTACATGTTCGACGGAAAAGTGCATCGTTGTATTTCTCTGGCTAGATTGAAGTTTGGGTCCTATCAGGGATGCTAGCTTTTTAGAGATGCATTTGCAATAGTGTTCTGCATGAACAATGTATGTAAGATGGCCCAGCTGTCACCAACTGCTATGTCTTATGGACCACAGGGCGACCATCAACTGATACATTCATTGTACTATCACGGAGCTCTGTATATACTCTACCCTATACAGGAATTGTTAAACGACTCAGACTTCTGTAAAATTTTGCAGTTGTGCTCACTAAGGTGAGTCTGGAAGAGGAAAAAAGAGAGAGCCTAAGAGTGATCGGAGTGGGATCATGGTGGAAAACCTAAACCATTTGTCCCCTCTAGACATGGGGGCAAAACGCAAAAACATTGATGTTTTTCGATGCCTCCCATTCCAATTGTTCTTCAACACTCCTTCCTCTTCCTTTGGCTCACACAATTAGATGGGTGATAAAACTAAAGATATTTATGCATTCATGTAGAAGGCAGGTCTGGTGCAGTGGTAGAGTCTTTTCACTTGTGTCATGAAAGTCTTGGGTACGAATCAGCCTCCTTGCAAAATAAGAAGGCGGGGGGGGGGGGGGGGGGGGGGGGGGGGGTAGAAATTTCCTTTCCCGGACCCTAAATGTGTGGGGGCTTCAACACTGGGTGCGCTAATATACTAGTTTCATTGTCATACTCTTAATTGTCAAAGAAAAAGAGAACAGAAATAGAGCAAGAGCCTAATTCTTTTTAGCTCTTCCTAATCTGTTTATCCAAATCTACATGATTGCATTCCAGAACCTTGTAGCTGTAGTGGTACAGATTGTAAATATAACTTCTAAGAGAATTAAATCATGGGGTAAACATAACCAATCTACAACAACAAAGTTCAGATTAAAGCATGGTACTCCCTCTGTTCTGAAATAAATGACATTTAGGACAGCTATTTAGTTCAACTTGAACTAAAATTTTGTCTTATACATCATTTTTTTCGGAACAGATGGAGTAATATTTTGTAGCCTATTAAAATCATGAGTAAAGTACGCCAACGGTCCTCAAACTTGTCTTGGTATGTCATCTAGATCTCCGAACCTTCAAAACACATATTTAGGTGTATGAACTTGATATAAAATAAGCAAATTGCCTCCATAGTAAATGACATGGCTATCAGTTGAGTTTGATTTTTCATATTCTCTCTCTTCCTAAATCAGCATTGTCATCACAACTCATACTCTTAGATGATGATGTTTGACTACATCATAGCATGGACATAGATAAAGATATATTAAGCCCATGCCTAGAAGAGGCCACATTAGCAGCACAAGGGGGCATTTTGGAACATTGGACCTAGATGACATGGTTTAGTAAGGTCAGAGACCCGAATACACATTTTGAGAGTTTGGAGACCTAGATGACACTCTGAGACAAGTTTAGGGACTATTGGTGCACTTTACTCTTAAATCATTACAGAAGGTATGATTAATATGCGTTCTAAAAATATTTTGCTCCAAATTGCATGTAAAGAAATATTGACAAACAAAGAAAGAGAATCATACCATTCCTTAAAAAACAGGTCAGTTATACAGAATCAAAAGAATGAAGAACCCTTTCTAGAACAATTCTTGTCTGGTTGTCCAGGGGCTTCTCTTGGCTATCTGAGTGGGCTATATTGAGAAGATAGAGCTTTTTTGAAGCAACAAATGCAGCCGTGAGGATCCGCTTCATCCCTCCTCTGGTGCTATCCAGTGTGTACTCGATTTCATAAACTTTCAGGCCATCGTGACCAGATCGCTCTCCCACAGAAATCACTTCAGCGGACTTTGTGCTTTCCTGTATTGAGAGAATATTTAGAATAGCAGCACTGAACATACAGAAAAAAAATAAGAAAGTCCCCTAGTAACAGAGAAGTAACATTCAGCTACATAAGTAAATAGTGGACTTGAATTGACAATATTACACACAAGGGTTCACAAATAACACTGAACTGTGGAAGTGCAATTTCAGGAAACCATGCTCAGGCAACAGACGTTAACCTTTTTCTTCTCTGCCTGCAGAAGCCTATCCGCGACGAACTGTGGTGTCCCGAACTCCGTTAGCGAATTGAGGCGGACAGGATTGATGACAACCCCAATATTGTTGCTCCCCTTCCCCTCCTGCTGGAACAGGGCTGTCGCGCCCGCCTTCTCCACCTACACCAATCACACAACAACCCTACACAATTTAGCGTCCAATCCACAACCCGCAATCCCACTGAGTCCAAATGAACACATCCTACTGTACCACATTATATGATGGATCAGTATCCACTCTAAAATGGAGCACTAAAAATCGTTCCGCGCTCCATACCTTAGGCCAGGAGGCCGGCTTGAGGAGAGTGAAGCCCTGCTCCTGGTCAGTGTACCGATCCAGCTCCAGCTCCCCTGCGCTTCCACCTCCTTCTGTTACCTCGGCGTCCGCTTCCGCAGCGGAGGCGACAGGGAGGAGTTGCAGCAACAAAGCGGGGAAGGGGAGGGCGGCGAGGAGCAGCGAGGCGGCGGATGCGGTCCTCCGGGTTAAGAGCGGAGGAAGGGGCGAGGCATCACATTTTGGCACGGTGGCGCGGACCAGAGAAGGGCGGCGGGCTCGGCCGGCGATCAGTACCGGCGGGCCGCGGCGGGGAAAGCCGACGAGCGGCATCGGTTTGTTTCGGAGTGAGCCGCTCTCCCTTGTAGCGGGCTATGGCCGACGCCTCGCCACTCGTTATCGCCCTTCCACACTGACCACTGGGTCCACTACTGGAACGTCAATGGGCCGAGCCTGCGAGTTAGTTGGCCAGACTTCACAATAGCTAGGCGGCGCTCTTCTTGCTCCTAAAAAGATTCTCCAAAATTCCTAATCACATAAACGAAAAAAATGTAATTAAAAGAATAGCAACAGCAAATTTTATGCAAATTTAATACTAAAGGAGAATTTAAACACGTCTGACACCAGGAAACGAGGCACCATATCAGTGAAACTTCTAGAAATGAATATATATACTTATTTAATATTCTAGCATCTATAGTGTACAATAGCAAAAAGTACCAGCTGCAAAATCACATTCCCCAAAGAAAGAATGAGTAACGTCAAGTTTAGGGTGCGTTTGGTTTAGAGTCAATGTTGCATTAGATTAGATCATCTATGTTTTTTTTAATAGATCATCTAAGTTGATGTTTAGTTGGATAGATTGGACGGTCTAATTTTTTATTTGGTAGGTTGGATGAAACTTGGATGGATTGAATCATCTAAGTTGATAATTTCACATAATACTAATTATTTATATACTAATTATCATATTACTAGTAAATATTAAATATTATAATTATAATTATTAATCAACAACAAATAAGTTAATTATCACTGATTATGTTAATAAGAGCATACTTAAACAAGATGGATGAACTCATCTAACCAAAATCTCTGGATCACGTTATCCAGCATCTGAAAAGAATATTCTTCAAAGCTAGATGACTCTGTCCATCTGACCGTGAAACAAACATGTGACTAGATCATTCAATCCTAGTCAATCCAATTCAATCCAGCTTACTAAATGCACCCTTTAGTCACATTGCCATCTTTATAGACTTTCTTAAAGTTTTCTTATCTTAGGGTTAGATGGACTGCCACTTTGGCACCACGCAATGAACAACCTTTGAGGCGATGGTCCTGCCAGAATATTAGTTATGGAATATTAAGATTTATTGGTAATTTATCGCATTTCATCCACATAAAATAAGGTTTACCCTAGACGAATTATCGCCTTCTTGTCCTCTCCCTCTTTTATGCGAGGTACAAGGTGCAGCCATGACTTCACTCGGGTCTCAAGAGTGGAAGGAATACGGATCGATCCAAATATTGTACTTACACAACGTGGGAGACAGCTAGTTTATATTTTGTTCATTTTCCTGTTCTTTTTTAACTTTCACGCTTGATTAGTTGAGACGGAGAGAATATATATTTTCTATTTTTTACCCAATATTCATGGCTTTGCGTGCCGTGTTATTTATCATAGAGAACTATGTGGAGACTTGCGTGCTGTGTTATTTATCAATAGTTTCTGAAGAACTAGTTATTCACTGTCACCGTTTAGATCCAAAGGTCTAGTAGAGGCGTCATTGGACCAAACGAACACTCCATGCACGGCTGACATGGTGAAACTTTTGACTAAAACGTGCAAATTTCAGTTGAAATCCACGCTATACACAGACACACCTAAACCGCTGAAACTGAAATACTACCATCACCGCTACGCTAGCCTAAGCACATATCTGAAGGCGCCTAATCCGCTAAACATGTTAGATTTACAGGACGGTCTGAAACATCAAAACACGACAACACGACGAAGAGCAGAGCCCGGATTCAGATCAGCAGAGCCTAGCAGGCGGTGCCCGGTAGCAGGCGACGAGCCAAGTGCACGAGATGCCAGCTGAGGGCCATCAGGGACAGCACGTTGCAGAGCGACGAGTAGCTGTTGAGCGCCTTGAGCCGCTTGTTCAGCCGCAGCACCCGGCTCTTGGACATCTCCGCATCGCCCGTCGCCTTGCCCGTCGCTGGCGTCGCGGTCGCAGGCGTTGCCGCCTTGCTCGCGCCGTCGGGGGGAGTACGTGCCGCCGCAGCGGCGTAGGTGGCCCTCGTGCCTACGGTGACGGCGGCCGGTGGGTCCACGATGTCGGCTATGTCCTGCCCCCTGCCTTCTTCCTTCTCAACTTTCATCCTCTCGAACATAACCTGCACATACGGATCAAGGATACATATGCAATCTCAGGAACTCTGTAAAGATAGAGCATTGAAGTCAAGATGCATGAGTAGCAAGGTCGAATGGTAACTTACTTCGGTGGCCTTCGGCTCAAGCAGCAGCATGTTGGCGAGGACCAGGCCGAGGGCGGAGAGCAAGTTGAAGCTCTGGGCGCGCGACGCGAGGGAGCTCCCCTCGGCGCCGAGCAGGTGCGCCGCGAGCGCCAGGCCGACGGCGTACGCCACGGCGCGGAAGTACACCGGGTACAGTTTGCTCTGCAGCATGCCGAGCTGCTGCCTCGGCAGCGCCGCGGCCAGCACGCAGCCGGAGAGGAACGTCACCCAGACGCAGGTGCCGAAGGCCGTGGCGAAGCCCGCGAGGTGAACCACGGCCACCGCCGCGCGCGCGGGCCCGCCGCCGAGGAGGAGGAGGTACGCGGCGGCGTCGGACGCCACGTCCCGCGCCCTCCGCGCGATGTCGGTCAGGTTGTTCCGCACCTCGCCGGCCCTCGCCTTCAGGGCCTCCTCGGCCTCCGCGGCCCGGTCCGCCGCGTTCTGGGCGGCACCTTCCGCGTACTCCTCGGCTCTCTCGGCGATGTCGGAGGCCTTGCTTTTGGCTCCCCAGACGGCGTCCGTGGCGCCGTGCTTGACGTTCTTGGCCGCGTCGGACACCCTGTCTTTTGCGCTTTTCGCTGCTTCAACTGCTCCGTGCTCAAGGTTCGACGCCTTCTCTTTCGCTTTTTCCGCTGCTTCGGAGACCTTGCCCTTTGCGTTCTTCACGGTCTCCTTCCCCTGCGTCGCGGCTTCCGACGCCCCGTCCTTGGCGCTCGCCAGTGTCTCCTTCCCTCGCCGCGCAGCGTCGAACGCCTTGTTCTCGGCGCTGTCCTTGGCATCCGCGACCGTCTCCTTGGCGCCTCTCGCCGCGTCCTCCCCGCCACGCCCGACGACGCGCGACGCGGCGTCTTTGGCGCCCTCCTCCACTACTCTCTCGCCCGCGCCGCAGATCCTGTCCTTGCACCGCTTGACCGCGCCGAGGACGCCGCCCGTGGCTCTCTCCTGCTTCGCGTCGGACAGCTTCTCCTTGTTGCCATCATCATCCGCCGCTGCGCCGGCCACCTTGTCGGTGGCGTCGGAGACCACGCCCCTGCTGGCCTCGTGGAGAACCTTATTGGCACCGTCCTCGAGGGGGTTAGAGGACAGGACGCGCTTCTCCTTGAGGCTGCCGTCCAGCTCGCGCTCGTACTCGACGATGACGACGCGGCGGCCCTCCCGGACGACGTGGTCGCCGTGCTGCTGCGCCGGCGGTGACGGCGGCGCGGGGGACCAGACCCCCGCCGCGGCCATGGTGGAGAGGACCAGCCCGATGGCAACGAGGTTCATCATGGCGTCGGCGCGTTGGATAAGCTCGTATCAGCTGGGACACAAAGTTGTCTGGCTAGCGAAGTACTAGCAGTACGTAGCAGTGCACTAGACTTCGCTGTAGTGGGTTTTTCTGGTGGCCGTAACCGCTTAAAATCTCGCCGCCGATGGTTGTAGAAGCTTGGAAGGCGAAGCCGCGCTGCGTCTTTTCCACGTGGAGCGTCGTCGAGGCATGCCACGGCGCGCATGGAGCGACACGCGTGGGTGCACGTGGCCGGGTGCGGCGTTTCTTGGGTTCCCGCGTCCCAGGACCGCGAACACGCGCAAAACCAGAACAATTCTTTTTTTTTTGTTGCGAAATTCGTAAACGGGCCTAGCCTAACCAACGGGCTGCTGTGGAAGCCCATGATCCAGTCTCCTCAGCCCGACATGGAAGCCCAGTAGCCTCTCATCGCCTCGCGCACTTTCCGCGTTCCACTGACCAAAAAAAAACCTACCCAGTTCAGGCACGGTCGCCGCCGCAGCCGCTGCCGTCGGAGATGGAGGACATCGAGGACGTGCTGGGCCCCGCCGGCTTCTCCGGCGGCGGAGCGCCACCCGGTCTTCGCCTACCCCTCTCCTCTGCTACCGTCGCAGTCAAGCCCAAGCGCAAGTCTTCCAGGGTCGCCCAGACGCCCGAGGCCCGGATCCCAGGCACGCAGGTAGCATCATTTTTTTTTTCACTTGATCGAGAGTTTTGACGCGCTTCGTTCGCGTTACTGTCTCCCCGTGTTTGATTTGACGCGCTTCGTTCTGCTTCTTGTGCTGCAGACGATATATGTGAAGACCTTCGGATGCTCGCATAACCAGGCAAGCTTCCTCCGCATCAGTTAATATCTTCTAACTGTCTTAAACTCAAGCTTCCAAACCAGTTAGAGAGCTTATATAGAGAACTACGTGATTCCTTTCGAGTAGTACGAACCCATCATCGTGCATATATGGTGCTTTCCTGCAATTGAAAAGCAATTAACTTGCTCTGATTGTCTATACAAATACTTCCGGAATTGCAAAGTATTTAGCTCAACTGATCAAGTATTGTTATTCCCAGTTAATGACTTGTGCCTACTGCAAATGCTAAGATGCGGTTTTGCTGTGCAGAGTGACAGTGAATACATGGCAGGACAGCTTTCGGCGTATGGCTATGGTGTCATTGATGAACCTGAAGGAGCAGATTTGTGGCTAATTAACACGTATGGTTTCATTCTATTGTTTGGGTGTTCCGTTCTTTCTTCATGGCACCATTGGTCGTTTGGTGGCTAGAAGTATACATGTACTGAATTAACTTGACCATCAATTGCTAATGGGTGTGGTTCTGTTCCAGATTGAATATTACCTACATTCCCTTTGCTTTAACATTCAGTGAATGGTGCTTCCTAGGTAGTGATTTTGTGTCCAAATACAGTTCTTTGAGTTTTATCTGTGTGTAGCATATGAAGCATGGGATGATATTAGGTACTTGGTAATTCCGTAGTGGAATTTTAAGATTCAAATATGAATCATATACAGTTTTCACAATTACTTTTTTTTCTGCCACTTCAGATGTACGGTGAAAAATCCTAGTCAATCTGCAATGACAACCCTTATCTCTAAATGCAAGAGCGCTAACAAGCCACTAGTGGTGGCCGGATGTGTGCCACAGGGAAGCCAGGGTCTCAAGGAGCTTGAAGGTATTAGTATAATTGGAGTGCAACAGATAGACCGGGTTGTTGAAGTGGTCGAGGAAACTTTAAAGGGCCACGAGGTTCGGCTCTTGAGCAGGAAAACATTGCCCTCACTTGATTTACCTAAGGTACAATTCATAGATGTCCACATATGATCTTGTGTGTATGTATTTTTAGTTCTCTGAGCACACCAGCGTGTGATTTCCTAGTTTCCTATATTGTTATGTGCTACCTTCCTAGTAGTTGACAGCTGCCATAATATTCTTCTTGATGACTCATTGAAGCTACTATTTACAGGTAAGAAAGAACAAGTTTATTGAGATTCTTCCTATTAACGTGGGGTGTTTAGGTGCCTGCACATACTGTAAAACAAAACATGCTCGTGGTCATTTGGGAAGTTATACTATAGAGAGCTTGGTAAGTGTATCAGAATGTTTTCATTATGGATTGTTCTGCTGCCTGTTCAACTTCAAGTAAAAGTTTGGTCTTTAAATCTAATGTAGGTAGACCGTGTGAAAATGGTTGTCTCTGAAGGTGTTCGAGAGATATGGTTGAGCAGCGAAGATACGGGTGCTTATGGTAATTTCTTTATCTAAATAGCCTCAGTTCTCTGATGATTGCTAAAGCTGTTAGGGCATGGTTATTCTGTTTCTTCCAACTTACAAAACTTTTCAGGCAGGGATATTGGTACAAATCTTCCAAATTTGTTAAATGCAATTGTTGCGGAGCTTCCCACGGACAGAAGCACAATGCTACGTATTGGCATGACAAATCCTCCTTTCATACTTGAGCATCTGAAGGAGATAGCTGCTGTTTTGCGTCATCCTTGTGTCTATTCTTTTCTGCATGTTCCTGTGCAATCTGGAAGTGATGCCGTTTTAACGGTATGCCTGAGCTTAAGTATTTGTTTTTAATGGGATTTCAGTGCTGACAGACAGTACAAGAAATAGTTTTATTTGTAACCTAAGTGTTTATACCTACCCCTGACCCAGTGTATGCTCACCCATCTCAGGCAATGAATCGCGAGTACACCGTCGGGGAGTTCAGAAAGGTAGTGGACACTCTGTGTGAGCTTGTCCCTGGAATGCAAATTGCAACAGATATTATTTGTGGCTTTCCTGGCAAGTTCCCAACTTTTCTATTCTTTCAATTACTTGGTTGAGTGCATTTCAGCATTTTTGTTATTTGAGTACTACGTAAAATAATTTTGCTGCTAGTTTGTACTCAAATATACTGCACTGCTTTCAGGTGAGACTGATGAAGATTTTGCTCAAACTGTTGAGCTTGTGAAGGAGTATCAATTACCTCAAGTCCACATATCACAGTTTTACCCGAGACCTGGTATTGTGTTCTGAAGCACTGTAAAAGGACTCATTGTTGTGGCCAATAATTTTCTTTTTCCTACTTTTATATCTGCAACATGATCTTTGCAGGGACGCCTGCTGCTAGGATGAAGAAAGTGCCAAGCAATGAAGTGAAAAAGCGGAGTCGTGAATTGACTTCAGTTTTTGAATCATTTTCACCGTACCAAGGAATGGAGGGCGCGGTAGAGAGAATATGGATCACTGAGATAGCTACTGATGGTGTTCACTTGGTAAGTGCATAGTAATTCTTGGTTGCTGCTCATGCTTATTATGCCAGATGGTATGGTAGGTCCCCTGATTATCTTTTGTTGAGCAGGTCGGACACACCAAGGGATATATCCAGGTGCTGGTCATTGCGCCGGATAGCATGCTAGGAACATCGGCCAGTGTGAAGATCACTTCTGTTGGAAGATGGTCCGTCTTTGGCGAAGTGATAGAAGGATCTGTTGTAGTCAAAGAAGTACCTAAGCAAACAAGAACCGAGCCAGAAAAAGAATGCGGAGAAAATCAAGTGGAGACAGCAAGTTGTTGCACCACTGTCTCTTGCGGATCCTGCACTTGCTCAGATGCGGCACAACGTTGTGGTACAGAACAATGTGGTGATTCACCTGATGCTCCTCAACCTCGCGGTGATATTCCCCGTCTACAGGCAGTTCAATCTACACTAGTAAGGAGAAACGTAGAAAAAGCAAGTGACAGCGGTGCAGGAAAGGCGGTGGGAAGCGATCGGCAGATGAATGTAGTAACTAGGAGTGCAGTGAACATTGATACGGCCCTGTGGTGCGGATTGGCTTTGAGCTTTGCTGCAACGGTAGCCCTAATTGTAGTGCTTACTAGCAGGATTTCTTCCACGTCCTCTTACTAGGCTGGGCAGTTACCGTTGTTATTGTTACCGAGTGGTTTGCTACTGATGAATTTTGGCGATTTCCTTTGTTTGGTTGTCACTTTTTTTGTTGCAATTAATTGGTAGTAGAATAATGTTGTGGTACCACATTTGCTAGGTGGAAAACATTTTTTTGCGAGGAAGTTGGAGAACAACTTTTATTGCACGTTTGCTGATGATGCTCCAACACGGAACAAAATGCCGTTTGGAAGCACGACCATCTTGCTATTGTTCGAAGTAACTGTCAACGCATCGAGTTTAGGCAATTCCGCTTAAAAAAATATTTATTAGCAAAGTGAGCAGAAAATTGCAAAACAATTTATCAAAGCCAGGTTTCGATCCTGGGACCTGTGGGTTATGGGCCCACCACGCTTCCGCTGCGCCACTTTGATTTACAACACGTTGCCTGCATCTAATATTGTTGTTATTTGCCAGCATCGGCAGCTCGCAGAGTGGCGAAGCAGCTCAACGCGTGACGCTGGCTGCCTTCGTCGCGCAATTTCAGGCATGACGCTGTCTCGATGTAGATCTTTTTTTTTATTTAGGTTCAATTCAGAATCCCTACAAATTTCAGGTGAAGGAAACTGCAGGGACCGCGCGTCATGTGATGAGGTGATCTTACCATGACCCGGAGGCATGGGAAAAAGCTACTACTAGCATTTACCGGTGGCGTGATTCCCTCTCCCAAGTTAGCGGCCGAGGCACGCAGCACTCGTGTGCGCGCGAGCAGAAGCTGAGGAGCCGGCGATGGCGCGGACGGCACCGGCCTTGCCTGGGCGTTTGCAGGTCACGGATATAGTGTCACATATGCCGTTAGAGGTCTGCTGCGGTCATCCTCCATGGAGACATGGAGTTCGCTCGTTCACTGCTTCTCGGCCTCGCTACGTGGACAGGGAGGCTCACGTCCCGTGACGCGATCTTTGTTCACTTGCATGCGTAGGGTGAAAAGACTTGTGAGTACAAGTAAGCAGTTGTGTTCGAAGTAAATAATTCTTTTGAGTAGTAGGTTTGAAGAACAATGCGAGCATATAATAGTCAGACGAATATAAAAAACCGCCGGCGTGGGCTAGGCTGAGCACCGACCGGGGCGAAGAACGTGGCCCCCCACTCCGTGGTTGCCAGCAGGCAGACTGACGAGATGGCTGGAAAAATCGAGCAAGAATCATCTGCGACAATGCCCGGCCAACCAGCAGAAACAGTCCTCCTTCCTCATGCCGGCCAAGTCCGGCGACCAAAACGCAAACGGCAGCGCAGAGGCGAGAGCCAGAGCGCGCATAGAAAATGAAATGCAGGGTCAGCGCGTGGACTCGGCCAGCGTGATCGAGAGGCTGCGTCGCCTCGCCTGTCGTGTGCTGTTGGCGCCCAAGCGAAAACAACCTGACGGACAGCTCTGTGGCTCTGCCTTCCTTCCGCCCTTCTCCGTGTTCCCTCCGCAAGCGCCCAACGATCCCATCCTCTTCCCAGATCCCAGTTCTCTCCAAGTCCGGGCTCGAGCTCGTCCTCTCTCCTCGCTCGGGTCCTGAATCGTAGCTTTGAGAAAGGCCTGTAAAAAATTCGTTCTTTTTTCCTCTCGATTTCTGCCTCTCCATTCCCCTCGTCTCCTGTGCGGCTGTTCTTTTTTCTGCGGCTCGGTTGGCTGGTCTTCTTCCTGCAACTTCTCTTCGGCACCCGCGCGCGAGGCGAGGCGAGGGCGCCGGCGCCATCTTCCCTGTCCGTCCGTTGACTCGGGCGGCTAGGCATTCCGTCGAGCACCCTCCGTGCGGCGCCGGGTGGAGCGGGAATCCGCACTCTTCGGATGGCATGCTCTGCTGTGTGAGCGGGCGGCCGCGCTTGGTCTCCCGGGAGCGTTCCTCCATGTCTCTGTCGTGGAACCCGGCTTCTCGCGGATGGACTGCAACAGCGGCTATGGTACGTGCGGTTGCTGTGTTTGGTTCGTTTTTTTGGAAGTGTCACTGGACAAGGTAGCACTGGGCTGGATTGGATTAGTTAGATAATTTTTGCTCATTGTGGCGTCTGTTGTTTGGCAGTCCTGAAATCAAGAAGGTTTGTCAGCTGGCAGTCGAGAAATCTCAAGAAGGTTTGTCAGCGTTGCTGATTTGGGGTTTGACGATGCTGCAGATGACATGAGCGAATTCAGAGACAACGAGAGTCTTGCATACGAGCAGAAGGTTCTGGGTATTGCTGAGACCATGAAGATGAACGAAAAGCACAACTTGAGTTTGAAATCAAGCAAGATATCCTCTCAGGATGATGATTTCCTCGTGCCCCAGAGTAGTAAGCTGCACGCTTCAACTTCTAAAGGGACAACTATTTTGGGCAAAATGGATTTTTTGTCGGAGTCGAGGGCACACAAGTCTGGAAGTAATGGAACAAAAAATAAAATTGGCGGACAAAAGGTTTTTGAAATTTTAGCTGAATTAACAGCCACTTTTCTATGCCTTTAGCTGTGTTTATATTAGAGGTTGGCCTATTTTTGCCCAGAAGCACATGGATTACTTTACCTATGTTGCATGGTGTTAGCATAGCTGCATTACTAGAATTGATCATGTACTGAGAACCTTGACTTTCTGTAGCAGATCCCTAGACTGGGTTCAGTGCTTGGGACAGCTAGCATGGCTGGATTTGGCAAAGCAGTGGAGATTTTAGATACATTAGGCTGTCTGATGACAACCTTCAGTCCAGATGGTGGCTTTATTCCAAGGGCAAAGAACAAAGGGTGCAAGATATCAATTCTTGCTTTTGAGGTTGCCAACACAATACTTAAAGGTGCGAGTATTATGCAATCGCTCTCCAAAGACACTGTTACATACTTCAAACAAGTGGTGCTTCCTTCTGAAGGCGTACAAAGTTTGGTTTCCGATAACATGAGTGAGTTGATGCAAATTGCAGCTAATGACAAAAGGTATGCTGGATGGTTATAATTCAATTATCGTGGTGACTTTCTGATTACCATTGAGGATTTCATTTTTCTTAGTAAAATTCACTGTTGGGGCTTTCACCAACAATCTTGTGAACTGTGGCTAATATATGCAGGCAAGATCTAAAAATGTTTTCTCGAGAGATTGTCAGGTTTGGCAACCGATGTAAAGATCCCCAGTGGCATAACCTGGATCGCTATTTTGTAAAGTAAGCATTTGTCATGCAGCAAAGCAAGTATAAAATTAGACTCGGGTTATGAATTTATTTTGTTACTTGGTGTCTAGGTTAGACTCAGAAAATGTGCCCCAGAAGCAGCTGAAAGAAACAGCAAAAGCAGACATGCAAAAGTTGATGACTCTTGTTCAACGTACAACAGTGAGTATTGTGTTGTTATCTAAAAATACATATTTTGAGAGATGGTTCCTGTATTTCTATTTTGTAATTTTGTTTCTTCCAGGATTTGTACCATGAGCTGCATGCATTGGATAGATTTGAGCAAGAGTACGAGTCTATGCTAAAGGGAAAGGATAATACACATAAATTTCAAAAAGGTATGATGCCTATCTATAGCATTATATTTCTTTTTTTACGAAAATCATGTCAAGCATTTCTATCTCTTGTGTGTGTCCATTTGTGTCCATTAACTAAACAAAATGAGATTGGTCTGTGTCCATTATCTGAATAAAATTGGGAGAGTGGAAGTTAAGGCAAAGAGAATTTTCTTCTTATCTTTGATATTTCTATAAATCCATACCCATATGTATCATCAACATAGCTGTACTCAATCATATTACTTTGCAGGCAACAACATTCAAATTGTAAGACTGGAGTTAAAGACCCAAAAAAGTTATGTGAAGAGCTTGAAGAAAAGGTCGCTCTGGTCCAAGACATTAGAAGAAGTGGGTAGTTATCACTGTTGAATCATTGATATGCTCCATCATACTCGTCTGTTTTTTCCGGTAACATAACTTTTTCATGATAGGTAGTCGACAAGCTTGTAAACATCGTGCACTACTTGCATATTGAGATCAACAATGCTTATGGATCTCCTGGTACTTGCATGGCCCTATGTACTCCAGTTGAATCAGACATTGCAAACATAGTGCCAGCACTACATCGTCATAATGCATATGCAGGTGGAGGTGAATTGAGTGCTGAATCAACTTTGAGCTGTCAAAGGCTAGGACCTGCCGGACTTGCATTACACTATGCAAACATTATCATTCAGATATATAGCATTGTAAGTTTCAGTTTTTTATGTTTGTCACTTAGCTCAGGATTCTAAGTTATTTGTTTGGTTTTACCATCGGAACACAAACTATTTGGAAGAGCCTGGGATAATCTAATTCCATAATGTTTAGAAAAAACCCTACTCTTCCCGCAGTACCTTTACATGATGGTACTATATTCAGGGACTTTCAGTTTGTTATCAGTGTTTTAAAAGAACGCCTGGACGCCTAGGCGCCCGCCGGCCGCCTTGACGACTAGGCGACTAGGCGGGCGCCTAGGCGAGCTCCAGGCGAAGGCTGCTTAGGCGCAGCAAGGGAGGGGCAGGGGAGGGGAGGATATCAGAGATGAGATGGGACGGGGAACCGGAGCAGGGAAGGAGGCGCGGGGAAGGAAACAGGACGGGGCACCTTGGGCGATGAGAGGGGAGGCGACGGGCGATGGCGCAGGGCGAGCGGGCGACGGCGCAGTCGCGGGGCAAGGGGGCGACAGGGGAGGCAGCGGTGTGAGGGTGTGTTTTAAGGCCCACAGGCCCAATACTTGTCTATCCTAGGGTTTTTTCCCATCAAACCCGATCCGGCCGTCCTTTTTTAGTCCGCCTGATCCAACCGTACGGCACTCTTCCTCTTGCCATCTCGATCGAGCAGCCGCCAGCCTGCCGTGCTCTCTTCCGCATCGAGCCAACAGCTTTCTGCTTCGTCTCCAAGCACGGTAGCCCCCACGCCTCCCCCTCCCCCTCCTCCGGTGCACCTCTGCCAGGTCCGTCCCGCGGCTTGCGCCCATGGCGGACGTCTGAAGCGGACGTCTGGATGCCTTGTCGTCCCAGGCGGCGTCCAGGCGGGCACCTAGAGTGTTCTAGGCGAGGCGAGCCGGTCTGGCGTCCATGCCGTAGCGACTGGACGCCTAGGCACCGCCTCAAAAACACTGTTCGTTATTGTTTATATAGCTTTCAGAAGTGTGTTCTCTCCAAAAACATAGGAACCCAACCAAATATCAAATATAAGAATGATTGTGTACGGAGGAATTTACATGACTTGCAGAACTATTCACAGGTACTGTTTGAATATATAACAAAACATTACTTTTTTTTAGGTTTCTCGGTCCGGATATGTACCCACAAATACAAGAGATGCCCTGTACCAGGGATTGCCACCAAGAGTCAGGTCGGCTCTACCAAGTAGATTAAGAACTTCTTCAGTGCCACAGGAGGTAATACAGCTACCGAACAATGGAACGACATCAGAAAGGTTCTCCATTTCTGACCTTGAATTTTGACGTAGATGACTATTGATCAAATTAGGGCCAGAATGGAGAAAACGTTGAAATGGCTTGTTCCCATGGCAATCAACACCACCTGGTACTATACCCTATAGCTTGTTTTACATCAACCAGTATGTCGAGATTCATGTACTAATAATTGTCTCTGCTGTCTTTGTGTGTGTGTGTTCTCCAGCGCCCGAGGCTTCTTGAGGTTTAGCGAATGGGCAAAATCTGGGTAAGAATGACTATTATTTGGCAATGCTCTATTCCCGCAAAACATTTTTTTTCTATTCTCGTGAGACTTACCATCCTGTTACGTTTCGTTTCCTACGATTGGGTCGGTTCAGGACGGACAGGGTTGGGCGACGACCGGGTCAAGCTGATCCCGTGGAGACGCTCTACCATGCCGACAAGGCGAGGACAGAGGCCTACATACTGGAGTTGGTCGTCTGGCTTCACCACCTCGTGAGCCGGAGCAGCCGGCCGATGCAAGAGGCGACTGACGGACTGACCAAGCTGCTATCTTCTGACCAAAACAATCAAGCCCCGGGTCAGGAGATTGAGGCGTGAACACTTGAGCTGTTTGTTACTCCCTCCATCCTAAAAAGGATGACGTTTTTAGAACTAAAATTAGTTCTAAAAACGACATTCTTTTTGGGATAGAGGTAGTATATGGAAAGAGCAAGCCGAACTCTTTATGGTAGTTTTGTGCTCTGTGCTGTACATCCATTGAGTCGCTAGGAGTATGGACGTATGGTATTAATAGCTTTTGGTCGGTGCCGTGAGCCGATAAGTCTCGAGCGGTCGGTCCCCCAGCGGAGACGACAGATCGAGATGCAGTTGGGGTGGGTGGGGGGGTGCCGGCAACCCGCGGCCTCGGCGCGGACCTGATGACGGACGACGGCCGTTCGCTGGCTGGTCCACGACGAATGAAATCGATCCCCGCTGCACGGCATGCGACTTCCGAGAGATCACCGGGGATGGAAGAATCTCGTCGCGTGCACGTCCTCCGCCCTGCCCTGCGGTTCAGGCATGTCGTCCAGTCCTTGAGATACATACGGATGTATTGGGTCGCCGCTTGCAATTAGAGAGGCCAACCAACACCAACCGGCCGCTCGATAGATCCAGAGCGGAGGTATATATAGCTTGTCTCCGCCCAAACCCTTGTCCTTGAACGACCTCTTTGCCCTTCTTGCTAGCTAGAAATGTTTGTTTTATCACCAGGATCGTGCGTGCGTTCTTAATTTGTTTAACCTCACCATCACGTTCACGTACAAGGATGGAGCGCGGCGCGTGTTTGGACGTACGACCACGTCTTTCACTTGGATTTGATTTGATAGCAGCTCTGACTTTGGACGTGGAGTCTCCGCCGGTCTCGTCACATCGACCGACACCCTTCCCCATCGATAATAAAGCAGACTAGTAGTACTACTGCTTGTTTTCATTCAGAGCATTTTTTTAGTGGCCGCCCTAGCTTTCCCCGATTATATATCTACGTACTATATAACATAAATATATACTCCACTGCACGCCATCTCCAATTATTGGGCGGTATTATTATTGGGGACCACTGTTTCCACATGATTCAGCCATCACGTTCGTTTACAAAAGCTACTAGCTCTTTTCTATGTTCAAATAAGTCTCTGGCGGGCAGGGAGACAACCAGACGTGACGACAAGGCACAAGCATGCGAGCAATAAGGAGCAACTACTGCTCCAGTTGATTGATACTATACGACGAGCAGGTCACCCATGCACACACAGACACAGATTGATGTGATGTGCATGATCATGAGGGAGAGGGGCCGGGAGCTAGAGACCAGCACTAGTACGTCGATCGCTGACTTTTGGAGACCAGTGTCGCGCGCGATCGACTCGATCGGCGGTGAAATCTGACACTCCCTAGCTTGTACTCCACGGTGACTTAATTCCGCCGTCAAACCCTGGAACGTTTCTAATACTTTCACATCGATGATGGTAAATAATGCACCTGCCAGCCGTGAGAACTCGGTACCTCTAGATGTTCGAAGCTTTAGCATCAAGCAAGTCGTCTTCTTCCACTTGTAGCTAATTAACACGTGTTCAGTAATGTAAGCAAAACGTCTGGAGGAGAAAAAGTAGAACCTCGTACGTGTCAAGTTATTGCTCGACGACAGTCTAGCTAAGCTCTGACGATCGAACAACGTACGTACCGGCGAGCAAATAAAAACTCGTGCCGTACGTAATTACGTGGTCAAGACGACGCGACGTGATGACCCAACCGACGCCGGCCGCCTGTCGATCGCTGTCCGCGCCGGCGCACGTCAACTGCATATGCACCGGGACACCACCGGGTTGCTTGTGCGGGTGCTCTCTCTTTTACGCCCCCGCCGAGCAAATTAAGGAAACTGCCAATTGAAGCAATAAGCACGCTGCATGCACACTGAACTGACATTCCGTTCCCCAACCGTGTCGTCATGCATAAGGACTCAAACTCAATGGAAACTACTAACTGTTTTTTTTAGATCTCTCTATTGAGTACAGTATCTGTTGGGTGCACTGACGAGGCACCAGAATATGTGCAGTACCAGCACTAGCAGCTGCGGCATCGACTCGTTATTATTGTCAAACACAACATACCACAGTCAATAATCTTGCGGAATTAATCATATTGTTTTTTTTTTTTGCCTAGCTAGAACGAAGGGAGCACACGCACATGGGGAAACCACCTCCTTAATTACGTACAGTGTGAATTAAGCCAAGTGCGATCGATCTGTAATCCTAAACACATTCTCGATCGCCACGAGCACCCACACCGCACGCACGGTCACGTACACGCCACGCGCGCGGAACCAGCTGGGATCAAGTCGTCACGCGACGCAGCGAGAGAGCTAGCAAACTCACTCGCTACCTCAGGGAGGGGCTCCGCTCAGGCGCGCGGCGGCCTTCGCCGGGGAGCGCGGACGAGGAGGAGGGGGCGACGGCGAGGCAGTCGCGGGACCGCGTGCACGACCGGTACAGGCTGAGCACGGCGAGCCAGTCGGTCAGGGACGTGGCGGCCAGCGCCGGGGGACGACGCCGGGGCCACCACCTCGCGGCCGCCTTCGTCGCCGCGTCCTCGGGGACGACGACGAAGTAGTCGCCGACGACCTTGCTCGAGAGGAGGGAGGGCGGCAGGGGCAGCGGCAGCGCCTTGGTGGGCTTGCTGCTGCCGCCGGCGCGCGCCTGGCGCGCGGGGGTCTTGGGGATGCCCGGGCGGTGCTCCCAGGTGTTAGGGAAAAGGGGACACAGGATTTAACGTGGAAAAAACTCCCCCAAGGTGGAGGAGAAAAAAACCACGGGAAACAGATCTATTATTAGGGTTGAGGTACAAGTACAGGGGTGGCCTATATTTATAGGCGTATAACAGATAGAGATACAATCCTATCCCAATAAAACGTACAAGAGATAGAGTCATATCCCAACAAATCTCCCCCTGACTCTAAATCTATGGAAATCTGTTTCCCAAACACCACTAGGGTGCTAAGCTCCATGAATGCCTACCAAGTCAAGACAATGCTTGAACTTGGTATTAGATAATGGCTTTGTAAGCATGTCTGCGGGATTTTCATCTGTATGTATCTTTTCAACCACAATCTTGCCTTCTGCGACAACATCACGAATGAAATGATACTTGATATCAATGTGCTTGGTCTTGAGTTGATACATGTCATTCTTGGTCAAACAAATAGCACTATGGCTGTCACAATTAACCTTTATGACATCCTGAGGAACACCGAGTTCAGAAACAAGACCCCGCATCCAAATAGCTTCTTTAACCCCTTCAGTAGCAGCAACATACTCCGCTTCAGTAGTAGAGAGAGCAGTTATAGATTGAAGGGAAGCCTTCCAACTCACCGCAGAACCACATAAAGAAAATACATAGCCAGAGATGGAGCGTCTTTTATCAAGATCACCAGCATAATCAGAATCAACAAATCCAATAACATCATTTGACTTCACTGAATTCTTCTCAAATAATAATCCAAAGTTAGAAGTACCTTTCAAATAACGAAGAATCCACTTCACTGCATTCCAATGTTCTTTGCCTGGATTATGCATAAATCTGCTAACCACACTAACAGCATGAGCCAAATCGGGTCTTGTACAGATCATAGCATACATGAGATTTCCAACAGCATTGGAATATGGAATACGAGACATGTACTCTCTATCTTCTTCATTATCAGGACATTGCAAAGATGACAATTTAAAATGTGAAGCAAACGGTGTAGGAACAGATTTGCAATTATTGAGATTGTACCTTTCAAGCACTTTCTCAATGTACCTTTTCTGAGATAGAAATAGAGTACCAGCACGACGATCACGCTTAATTTCCATCCCAAGAATCTTTTTGGCTGGTCCAAGATCTTTCATATCAAATTCATCACTAAGTTGAGCCTTCAATTCATCAATTAGTGACTTTTCATGAGAAGCAATAAACATGTCATCAACATAGAGCAGTAAATACACGAAAGATCCATTGGAGAACTGCTTCAAGTAAATGCAATGATCATAATTGCTTCTAGAATAACTATGTGCAAGCATAAACGAGTCAAACCTTTTATACCACTGCCTAGGAGCTTGTTTCAAACCATAAAGAGATTTCTTCAAGTGACATACTAAGTGCTCTTGTCCAGGAGCAGAAAAACCCTCAGGTTGTGTCATATAAATCTCCTCATCTAAATCTCCATGAAGAAAAGCAGTTTTGACATCAAGTTGCTCTAGCTCCAAATCAAACATAGCAACAATTGCAAGCATAACTCGAATAGAAGAGTGACGAACAACAGGAGAGAAAACCTCATTAAAATCAATACCTTCATTTTGTTCAAAACCTCTCACAACTAGACGAGCTTTAAATCTTGATGGTTCAACTCCAGGTACACCCTCCTTCCTTTTATAAATCCACTTGCACTTTAAAGGTCTTTTACCTGCAGGAAGCTCAACCAAATCCCATGTAGAATTCTTTTGAAGGCTCTCAAATTCATCATTCATAGCAACTAACCATTGGGATGAATTATCACATGAGATAGCTTCCGAATAAGAAGAAGGTTCAAATGCATCATTAGTATCTTGAGCAATAATGAAAGCATAATGAGCCATACTATCAGTGTCACGATATCGTTGTGGCAAAACGATATTCCTTCTAGGTCTATCAATTGCAATACTGTGAGTATCAATAACAGGAGGTGCAGGAGTAGAAACTGACTGTGTAGTAGAGGAAGCAACAGAATCATCATTAACAGGTACATCTACCTCAAGATTCTGAACAGTAGTTTCAGGTATAGGTGTGGATGAAGAACCAGTAGTAATACCTCCAGCAGATTTAAATGTACTTTCATCAAAAGTAACATCACGACTGACAATCACCTTTCTAGAATCTGGACAATATACACGATATCCTTTGACACCACAACCATAGCCAACAAAAATGCATTTTTGAGCTCTTGGCATAAGCTTTCCATTGTTAACATGAGCATAAGCGGTGCAACCGAAAATCTTAAGGTTGGAATAATTAACAGGTTTACCTGTCCATACTTCTTCTGGAATTTTGAAATCAATCGCTGAATTAGGAGCGCGATTAATCAAATAACATGCTGTAGAAGCAGTTTCAGCCCATAAAAATTGTTTTTCCCATAAACCTGCATTTGAAAGCATACAACGGGACCTTTCCAGAATAGTACGATTCATTCTTTCTGCAACACCATTTTGCTGAGGAGTACCTGGAACAGTTCTATGTCTAGCAATACCATGATTAGCACAGAATAAATCAAACTCACCACTGCAAAATTCCAATCCATTATCGGTCCTTAATTTCTTGATTTTTCTGCCAGTCTGATTTTCAACTAAAGCTTTCCACAACTTGAACGTAGGAAAAGCTTCATTTTTATGCTTCAAGAAATAAGCCCAAACTTTGCGAGAAAAATCATCAATAAACGTCATCATATACTCACGACCTCCAATTGAACAATGAGGAGCAGGACCCCAAAGATCAGAATGAATATAATCAAGTATTCCTTTGGTGCAATGAGTTGATAAAGAGAAACTGACCCTCTTTTGTTTACCAAAAACACAATGTTCACAAAATTCCAATTTACCAATATCGTCCAAATAACCTCTCTTATGCAAGAGATGCATACCTTTTTCACTCATATGACCAAGTCGCATATGCCATAGCTTCGTGTTTAATGTGTTGGATGCAATAGAAACAGCTGCAGTACCTGTAACTGTGGATCCTTGCAAATAGTAGAGATTGTTCATACGATTTGCCTTTAAAACCACACGGTTACCTTGAGAGACCTTAAGAACACCATTATCAGCGGAAAATTTGAATCCCATTGCTTCTAAAGTGCCCAAAGAAATAAGATTTCTCTTCATTTTTGGAACATAACGAACATTGGTAAGGGTCTTGAAAGTGCCATCATGAACTTTAATTTGAATAGAACCAATTCCAATAATTTCAAGTGAAGATTCATCACCAATAATAACATCACCATCATGAATATTAGAATAATCAGAAAACCACTCTCTATGCGAGCAAATGTGAAAAGAGCAAGCCGAATCAAGAACCCAAGACATACGCTTTTCAACATTAGAGGTGACCATAAGTGACTCTCCACTATCCAAATTTTCAGCAATACTAGCTTCAGCAGAAGATTTATCCAACTCTTTCTTTTTCTTTCTTTCTTCCTTATTTTTCAGCTTAAAACATTGGGAGATCTCATGATTATCAGCTTTACAATATCGGCAAAAAGTGTTGGATTTACGATTCCTAGACTTAGATCTTGATCTTGATTTACCAGAACTGTCCGCTTGTTGAGTTCGACCTCGAACAATAAAACCCTCACCCTTTGACTCAGAACGAGAATCAGTATCAAATTTCTCCTTGGACAGCAAATTTGACTTAACATTCTCAAAACTAAGTGAGGTATTATTTCCATAAAGCATAATCTCTTTAAAATGCTTAAACGAAGCGGGCAAAGAAACAACCAACAAAATTGCCTTATCCTCATCATCAATTTTTACATCCAAACTTGCAAGATCAACACAAATTGAATTAAATTCAGCGAGATGTGATTGAATAGAGGTACCTTCCGCCATGCGAATAGTGTACAGACGTTCCTTAAGACGGAGCTTATTTACAAGACTTTTAGTCATATAAAGCTCCTCCAATTTCTTCCACAATTCTGCGGCTGATTTTGCGTTCAAGACTTCACGCAAAACATCTGTAGACAAACTGAGCTGCAAGGCGGACAAAGCTTTTTCATCAAGTTCCTCCCATTTATCAGCTGACATATCGTTAGGCTTATCATTTAAAGCCTTGCGCACGCCCAATTGAGTAAGAACGGCCTTCATCTGAATCTGCCATATGGAAAAACTGATTTTTCCATCAAATTTCGGAATATCCAATTTAGTAGACATGACGTGCAGTAAATAACACAGAGAAAAATAAATCTGGTAGACTCCCTGTGTAGATGTAGCAGAAATCCAGAAAACAGCACACTGTCTTGTAACCTTCACGTGTGGACGAAGCAAATATCCGAAGAAGTATGGTACTCTTAGTTGTGTGCACTTAGCAAAGATGTCAATTTCCTCTCACATGAAACAACAGGAGCAGGAATCTTACCTCGATCAACGTGAACAACAGCAGGAATCTTCAACAGAAGAGCAGATCGACACCAAGTTCTGTAGAGAAATTTGTAGCGGTGGCCTATTGTCCTCAGACTTGATGCGCAGTGAGAGACCCTGACTTGATTGATTTGATGGGTCAAGCAACAAAGCAGCTAAGGTGCAGAAAATCACAGATTGGGATCGTTGAACAATCCCAGACTGGGATCAGGCACGGCTGCCGCACAGCCGAATAAAAAAGTCCCGAACTGGGATCGGCACTTGATGGCCGCTCAGCGGGAAGGGGGCGGGTGCTGGCCCGCAGCGCGTGGCACAGCGACGCGTGAACGGGGCGAGGTCGCACGCGAAGGCGGCCACTGGAGGCGCCGAGACGGACGCGGCGACGCCAAGAGATTAGATCGAATCGGCTGACGGCGGCGGTAGAAACCCAATCTGTCGAGATGACGGCTCTGTATACCACTTGTTAGGGAAAAGGGGACACAGGATTTAACGTGGAAAAAACTCCCCCAAGGTGGAGGAGAAAAAAACCACGGGAAACAGATCTATTATTAGGGTTGAGGTACAAGTACAGGGGTGGCCTATATTTATAGGCGTATAACAGATAGAGATACAATCCTATCCCAATAAAACGTACAAGAGATAGAGTCATATCCCAACACCAGGAGAAGGGCACCGCGGAGGCGCGGAGCGGGGAGAAGAAGCGGTGGTGAAACGGCGACGGCGAAGGTGCCGACGAGAAGGAAAGGCCGGAGCCGGAAGAGGAGGAGGTGGAGCCCGACGAGGACGACGAGGTCGCGGAGGTGGACGTGGGAGTGGTGGTGGAGGAGGAGGAGGACGGCGGGAGGAGCTGCCGCCGGTGGCGCCGGCGGCGGCTACTGGCATAGGGCGCCTGCGGCGGGAGCGGCGACGGCGAGGAGGAGGGGGCGGCGGAGCCGGGCAGGGGCATTGCTCTGTTTGTTCGCTTTGGCGGTAGGAGGCGCGGGTGTGGCCGTGCGGCGTTGCGTCGCGGGCTGCTTTTATGGTTGCGAATGGCGCGACGACGTGGCGCTGGCGCCGGGTGACTTGATGTCAGTAAACTTACGAGGCGGATCAGGCGGTAAATAGCTGTACGTACTGTACTACTTATACCAGTGTAGATAAAATTAGTCGGCCTGCAAGAGTGTGCATAGTACGAGGGCAGGGAGATCGAAAATTTCCATGTCGTCGATGACGCCGGAAGCCGATCGACAAAAGGCAGCGCCGAGCCATGCGATCCTTTTGGTTTCCATTCCGGTCGGGGCAAAGCGCGCCCATCACCCGCGTGACGCCTCGCACGCATGCCCGCCTCGTATCCGCGTCGTCGGGTAGCTATAGCTAGCTTCGTGGGGAGAAAGCGTCGTGTCGTGCCGCGTCGGCGGCGGTAGGATGGCTCTCTCCGGCGTTTTCTCGCAGCCGAATCATTGGCTAGCGCACTGCTTTTCGTGAACGTGGACTACTAGTAGTTAGTTACCTTTACGTGAATGTGGACTAGTTACCAAAGTCATCGAGAAAAAAGGTCAATGGTGACTGAAGGATCTTTAATTAGTGAGGCCCCGTTGTTAATTCGAGCGTCATACCTGCGGTGGTGTGGTGTTTCGCTCTAATAACCAAACTTTTTGATTCGTCTCCCGCGTAAGCTGCTACTGCATTAGGATTAAAAGAAATTAAAAAAATAGACAAGAAGAGAGATTTTTTTTATCAATATACGCATGTCATCCTATTTAACATAGACAGAACTAAGATTAAACGATCTATCTAACCACTCTTTGGGAGAACTGGTGCGTAGCCCAGTTGGCTAGGTCTGGTGTCCCCGGCCGTGCCCACCTGGGTTCGAATCTCATTCGACTCAGGCGCTCACCTCTCATTTCTTAATGTATTGGGAGTGCTCCTCCCCATAGCTTCCGTGCTATGAATTTCATTTTTTTTTTTTTCTAACCACTCTTTGGTAAATGAGATTATGTCTCAACTAATATGGACCAGAGGGAGTATGTATGTGTATATATCTTATCTTGCATCAATGTTTAGTCATACAAAAAGCAACAAATATTTTTTAAGCATTGGTGGGGCATGTGCTCCCCATACCAACGGGTGGATCAATCATTAGGCATGCATTGATTGGCAGGGTTGTGACGCCGAACAGGAAATTAGGCACAAAATGCATTGAGAAAGCGAGGCAACTAAACTCTATTGATCTTCGAATTATTATCTCATACTCCTTCCCGATTTTAATATTTGACGTTTCGACTGGATCAATCAACTAAAAACAAGTAGAAAAAGCTGTTGGAACGTCAATTAAAAAGAGCGAGAGGGAGTATATAACTAGCACACGTCACCTGATGCTTCCGTTCTTTAAGAGCTTCCCTCCAGTTGCTATCGCTATTGAGACTAAGGGAGATCATTGTTACTCTTTGCGTCTCATTCAAATTTTATTCTGGATTTAGTCAAAATCAAACTACTCAAACTTTAATCAAGTTTATAGTAAATAACATTAGCATTTATACTACACAAAATAAGTATGTTACAAAGATATAATTCATGCTAATCTTTGAATCCTAACTCGCATACACGCCGCCCTACCTATAATACGGTAGTTGGGCTGAGCACGCACACGACATTTTATCTTTTCCTTAATTACCGGCATCATGATAGATATAAAAAAATAGGACAGTTTCTTAGTAATCCGAATCTAGCACCGTGCTTCCCCTGATGACATTTTAGAACTACGTACCGTACGTATGTGCAACCACACTGTGGAATGGTGAAAGTCGTCTTGCTGCTGCGCTGCTGCTGCCTGTCGAGTGGTGATGATGCGTACGCCTCGGTTCACAATAAGGCCATGCATGCACATGCTAACGTGTCCATAGAGAATTTCAAATTCTCATTCCTAATTCCTACTCGTTTTATATAGAAGATCGGGAGCCTCGTTCCTAGTTCTCAGTGACTGGTTTGACCTCGGCGACGATTTTCCATGCATTGAATTGATCGGTCGCTCTTGACGCATACTCCTTCCGTCCTAATTAACTTGTTGCTTTGTAATTTAAAACTGAACTACAAAACGACAAGTTTACGTGGATGGAAGGAGTACACGCCACCAACATGGCAGGAGTAGATTACTTATAATGCAACGCAGCCAGATACATCCAAGCTATTGCAGATCAGGCTTAAAGAACCAGCATAAACGAAAAAGTAGCACCGTATTTTTTTTTTACATATTCTACTAATATGCTTGCGGAGAAAAGAAAAATAAAAGCGGCCAGTATGGATGGTTGGTCACGTACGGGGAGAAAGATAAGCAGATCACGCCGGCCGGCTAGCAATTAATGCTAGTTGGACTCACGAAATTATGGATCTTGTCCATCGTTTTATTTAAAACATCTTGTTCAGCATCTTACAAAGCCATCTCTTAATGGCCTAGCTAGGAGCTTTCTTAAAAAGAAATTCTCAAGGGCGGCTTACATACATTATAAAATTCAGACAACAGGGAACAATGATGCTCTGTTACGTTATGGTCTCAGAAATCAAGGAACGACAGACTTTGGTGTCGGTTGGCTAATCTTAAATGGTGAATTATATAGTCACATTCCTTCAAATCATACTCTCAAATAATTTTAGTGGTTATCTGAGGTCAAAGAAACATGCATGAACAATTGATTCGAACTGCTCTAAAGCATTTGGATATGGTTAGTGACCATTAATATATTCAACTACTTTCATTCTAAATTACTTGTCACTTCTAATTTATTGAACTAGAGAGTGATAAGTAATTTGAGATGAAGAGAATAGTAGTTAAGCGAACGGAATAAGTGCAGAACTACCAAGCATGGAGAGAATAGTCTCGAGTGGCTACAATATTACACAACAATCTTATTACTAAATCGTCATTTGTAATAGGCGAACATACACATGATTGTAGACTTTGTAGATTAGCATGTCGCCTTCTCTCCCCCACATTGTTTATAGTTGTCCCTAGTAGCAATTTTTTTAACTTTAGACTTAAATTCACTCCCAAGAGGAATCGAATTCAGAATATGAAAATTGAGGTAAAAGTACTTAACCACTAGAATAAGTCTACTTTCACAATTGTGATCCATTTATTGCTTTTGGTTTGAGGAATCTAGCCCTTGCAAGCATGATGCATTGTGGTCATTCGGCCGTGGTAAATGGACGTATGAAGCATGCACCCTCCATATACTCCCTCATTTCAAAATATTTTCGTTGTTAGTTTAAAATTAAGATTAGTGAGGCCATTCCTGAGCTGATGCTTCAGCAAATGGGCAGGCAGGGCCTGGCCCGTCTTCAGAATTGGGCCATAATAGGCCTAGGAATGTCGGTCCGAGCACGGCCATGTCGGGCCAGGCCAGCTCCTTGGCCATCTATACCTCCACCTTCCAACACTTCAAGAATATGTACACCATGTATCAGATAGCTACGCCACATCACACAGTCAACAGTTTATGAATCCTTACACCACTGATCAAGATATAAATAATGTCATGTCTAGCTGCAATGCAACTTAATTAACTGGAACTCACTTTTTCTTTAGATAATGCTCTGAAATTAATTATCACATATATATCGAAGGCTCAAAGCGTGCATTGGTTTATAAACTCGTCTTCATTGTTCAAGAGACGATAATGCATCTCTCGGCACAACGTTATACACTAGTGTTTATTGTTCAAACAATCACGACGAAGATTTACAAACCTAGATCAATAATCAACGGTCGTACACATGCAACGTAACATCAGTAACGTACTGTATATCGGTATATGCAAACTAGCAGTTCTGCATATATACATGCTGATCCCTTGTAACCGCGCGACATTGCTGCCTGGAAGTCTGGAACAAACAAAGCACATTATTATTCGTAATCCGCCGGAGCACTCCCACGTGCAAACCAGGATCGATGAAGCACGCTGCCGCGAGAGCAAACTCCTCGCTAACCCGACCAGCCGGCTACAGCCTTGGCCTTCGCCGCCATCGCGCGCGGGCGCTGCGGCGGCATCGTCCCGGCGAGGCAGTCGCTGGACAGCGTGCACGACTTGCAGAGGCTCAGAGCGGCGAGACAGTCGGTCATGGTGGCGACTGCCAGAGCTGGCTGACGACGGCCGCGCCCGCGCCGCCTTTCCTTTGCGCCCTTGGGGACAACGAAGAGATCATCTTCAGCAGAGAGTGTGACTGAGATGGAGTACTCGTCGGCGTCGCCGACCTTGCTGCCAGAGAGGAGGCGGGAGGGCGGGAGTGGAAGCGGCAGCGGCAGCGCCTGCGCCTTGGCCGCGGACCTGCCGCTACTGGCGCGGGAGTAGTGAGGACGCGCGGGGGTCTTTGGGACGCCCGGGCGGTGCTCCCAGGCGAATGGCACCGCGGAGGCGGCGGCGTGCAGTGGGGAGAGGAAGAAGCGGTGGTGGTGGAACGGCGAGGGCGACCGCGAGAAGGAGGAGAACAAGGAGAGGCCGGGGGACGAGGCAGACGACGACGCCGCGCGCGCAGATGGTGAGGTGGCGCGAGCAGCGGAGAACGGCGAGAGGAGCTGGTGGTTCCTTCGGCGGCGCCGGCGGCGGCGTGTGTTGGCGGAGGGCGCCGCGGGTGACGAGGAGGAGGAAGTGTCGGGGTTGGGCATCGCCGTACGTGGTGTTTCGAGGCTTTTGCTTCCAGTTCCAGGTGCGGAGCGCGCGGTGTTGGCGACGCACGCCTGGGGTTTGCAGTGGGTTTTATGTATGCGCGCATGCATGGATGAGTGGTGGCGTCAGCGGTATGCTAAGTTATCGACCATCGATTTTGGACTAATATAACTACGGCTAACTTGTCAACTACTCCCTCAGTCTCTGTAAACTTGTCGATTTGTAGTTCAAAAATGAACTACAAATCGACAAGTTTTTGAGGACCGGAGGAGTATATCTATCTACTGTATCTCTTAACAACAGAACAATGCAGCTAAGAAATGTTATCAACAGAATTTTATTAGTACTAGTGGCAGTTGGTATTGTAGGTAGGTACTATGTCATCCGCTCCAGTAGCGTAGCCGCCGATCTGTCTATCCCTACATCATCACGCGAGCTGCACATAACAGGCATCGCCATGCAATTCTTAATTACCACTACGACCACACGGCCGCCTTTCTTTCTGGACCGGCATCATCACGAGCGCGAAACATCAGATCGGTCGGTAGCTCAGTTCTAGCACGACAGAATCTAGCTAGGCACTGGCTTTTTCCTGATGATGGCTGTTTAGAACTGCATGCGTATGTACGGCCACTGTCGAGTGCCGATGAAGTCGTGCCGGTAGCACAGGCTGTGATGTGCACGCGTCGATACCAAACCAAGCAGATGGCTGGAGAGGCGGATGCTAACATGTTACCGGAAACTGCTGGGGATGGACATGCGTGACTGTTGTTGGTTCTCTCGGTTTGGACCAGCTCTTGCCACGGCGCTGCCGGCTCTCTTCACGCACATGCAGGACGCCCAGACGTGAGTGTGCGAGATGTTGTGCTCTCTCGTGCCCTCCGTTCCATGCTAGTGCCCGCGTCTCACAAACATGGCGGAGTGCGAGCTTGTGCAGACAATATATCTCGATATAATAATTATATATATGTATATATTTTAGTTACATATATTAAACTATCCAACTTTAACCATCAAATTTGTTTATATACATTAAGATTTCTTTAACAATTCCGTGTGTTTGGCCTGACGGCTATCGAACGAGTGCGGCGCCGTCAAGCTTCCAGAATAGTATAGATTAAATCCGGTGACGCTTTCACCAGATTCTTTCATTTGCGGGCCAATGCAAGAGCGCGCAAACTCTTTATACTCCGGCTCTGAGGCCCTGATAGTGGCTATGTCTCAGCTCATGAAGACATGAAAGAGGTTCTACACCGACATTTCCAGGCCACTTTGGGTAACCGCCTACAGCGATCTGCGACACTCCGATCGGGAAACATTAACCTCGCTTAATTACAGGCCCAGGGTCTGGACACCGAATTCACCAAAGAGGAGGTATTGGCGGCCGTCAGAGACCTTCCCGCGGAGAAAGCCCCCCGGACCCGATGGGTTCACCAGCGACTTTTATAGAAGTTGTTGGAGTATTGTCAAAGCTGACCTGCTTGCTGCTTTCAAGAGCCTTCATGATTTACGTGCAGGGCAATTCTGGAGGATGAACAATGCCCTCATCACCTTGCTGCCTAAGGGCGAAGTGGCGGAGTGTCCGGAAGACTTTCGCCCTATAAGTCTCATCCACTCCTTTGCTAAGCTCTTCACAAAGGTTCTATCCATTTGGCTCCAGCCGCACATGAACTCCTTGATCACACCCGCCCAAAGTGCTTTTGTGAAAGGGCGATGCATTCATGACAACTATCTGTACGTCCACAACCTCGCGAGATTGCATCACCAGAAGGACAAGGCAATACTAATGTTCAAGTTTGACATATCGAAAGCCTTTGACTCCATCTCTTGGGAGTTCTTAATTGAGATGATGGAGCATCGAGGTTTTCCGCAACGATGGATTGATTGGTTATGCCTGCTCTGGTCCTCCTCATCTTCGTCAATTCAACTCAACGGCAACCTGGGCCAGTGGATACGGCATAAAAGATGCTTGCGCCAAGGTGACCCACTATCGCCGTACCTCTTCATTTTGGGCATCGACGCACTGCATAAAACATTTAAGACTGCCACCAGCGAGGTCGTCCTATCACCCCTCACGGAACGGGCGGCAAAACTAGCTACGAGTGTCCCTGTATGCTGACGATGTCATCATGTTTGTCAACCCTGTCCAAGCTGAGGTTGAGGCAACTATGGAAATCATGTGTCGCTTTGGGGAGTCCACATGTTTACATGTCAACCTGCAGAAGAGTTCTCACCAATCCGACGTGCAATGCTCAACCTCTCTGAGATCCTTCAGAGTTTCACTGGCCGCACCGCGGAGCTACCTATAAGCTACCCTGGGATTACCGCTTGCAACGTCCCCGACTCTCGATGGTACACTTGCGGCCTCTGCTGGACCGTGCCCAAGGGCGCCTGGAGGGCTGGCAGGCTGGCCTTCTATCCATGGCGGGGAGAAGAGAACTTGTGCGCTCCGTTCTCAACACGTTACCAATCTATGCACTAACTGCTCTCAATCTTCCAAAGCAATTCCTTAAAGCTTTTGACAAAATACGCTGACGCTTCCTCTGGGTCGGGACACAAGAGATACATGGTGCAAAGTGGGCTGGGGACAAGTTTGTCGGCCGGCTGACCATGGTGGCCTGGGGTTGCTTGACTGGGCAGATTCGGGAGGGCACTCAAACTCCGGTGGTTGTGGCACCAATGGCGATTTCCGTTCAAACCCTGGTTGGGCATGGAAATACTGATAGAACCGGCTGATGAGTGCCTGTTTGCCACTACTACACGGGTCTCCGTCAAGAATGGATGTCGTGCTATCTTCTGGACGTCGAACTAGTTGTCTGGTGGCCCTCTATCTATGCAATTCCCCGTGCTTTATCGCCTTAGCCGCAGAAAGCGCAGAATAGTCGCCAATGCCCTCCGAGACCTCAACTGGGTGCGCGACCTTGTCCATTACATCTCATTGGCCATGCTCTCTGAATTTGCGCAGCTATGGGCTCTCCTGTAGGATATTACTTTGATTGATGGCCCTCAACAACATGATGAGATAGTTTGGACCTTTTTCGTCACTGGGGAGTACTCTGCAAAATCAGACTACTTATTACAGTTTGAAGGGGGCACCCGTTCGTGGTTCCCGTCGAGAATTTGGCAAGTTTGGGCACCGCCCAAGTGCAAAGTCTTCGCTTGGCGGTTGGTACAGGATCGGTTATGGACAACAGCTAGACTCCAGCAATGGGAATGACCGAACCAATACCTATGTGCTCTTTGCTCCCGGAATGTTGAGACTAACTACACTTATTTGTGGAATGCCCCTTCTCCAAAACCGTCTGGGCCGGACTATCCCACGGGTCTGCTATTCCAACATTGCACCCTGCTGCATGGACTCGTGTGGAAGACATTGCGGCATGGTTCCAGTGCCTCAGCACCCTGCACCGGAGGCAGCAGGCAAATGGCTCGCGCTCACTTGCCATCCTCACCTGCTGGGCATTATGGTGTGAGCGGAACCGGCGAGTCTTCGATCAATGCAAACAGACCCCAGACCAGCTGTTGCATTGTATATCAGAGATGATTGCACTCTGGACTGCGGCGGGTGATAAGGGCATGCACTTCAAACTCTAGTTGTTACCCACCGTTGATTAGTGTACTCCTTGTACGCTGAACATTCTATGTTGTAAACGATGACACTGTCCATCATGCTTATGAATACAAGCCAACAAAGTTGGATCTTTAAAAAAAAGAATAGTGTCTTAAAGTGTCATAATATTGAAAGATAAAATTTGCTCTGCTCTGTATCGCTTCATTAACAATTTTGATTTGTTTTTCTCTTTGGTTAAGGTAGACATGTATGAATTTATCTCTTCATTCAATGAAGATAAATACATTCAACATAAACACATGTGTTTAGTGAAACCACTAAGACGGTACACATTTAGAAAGTATTTTATTTCAACTCATTTTGCTACTAAAATCATCTAGGCAAAACATACTTCATTGGATATGTGGCCTAACTGAACTCAGCCGCATATCATGTCATGTTTAGATGTGGGCCGGGCCTTTTACTGGAAGAAGAAAAGCATGCTCCGAAGGCCCGAGGCCGACCGCGACAAAGCACAGCGAGTAACAATTAATACCATTACCACACCGCACCGCGGCTCCTGCGGCGACGACGACGACGCGTGAACACGAACGCCAACCGCGATGGCGACGGTGCTCAACCGCGGCCTCCGCTCCGGGATCCGCCTCCTCGCCTCCGGCGCAGAGGCGTCCAAGCCAGGCAAGCTCTTATCCTCTCCCTCGCCCGCACTCCCCTGGACTTGACCTCACATTTTCGCCCATTAGGGTTTCGATAGCACGATTCGGTTCGGTTGGGTGCTTGTCGTCGTCGTCGTACTGGTGTTGATTCGTGCAACGGTAGATCCGTCGTCGCGGCGAATATAGATTCATTCACGCGTTCAAATCGTCGGGGTTGTTGGATCATTTTCTGGGCGACAGATTTGTCCGTGTTCCGGTTCACACTGTTACTGTGCTTTCAATTGCATATATGGGATCTATGAGTACGCTGTTGTATGAACGTTGCAGCGCTGAGGCCAATGATTGACCTTTGGACTTAGATTCGTGGTTTGAGAAATATGGGCATCTGAGCGACCACTCTGTAGATAGTGTCATGCCTGTTCAAATGACCAGGGATCGTTTCCAAAAGAGGCCAGAGAGGAGTGGGACGGAGTATTGAGTTATGTTTTCTTCTCATCTGTTTTATTGTGTGTTTTGAAGGAGCTCTTTTTTAATTTTAATATGTTTGAGGTTTTCGCTTCCGGTTATTTGAAATGAACCTGACTGAGGAAGCATCTTAACATGGATTGCGTATTAGCATGTTATTTTGTAACGTCTTTGTAGTCACTGGAGGCTATTTACTAGGAGTACATGATTTTGGTTTCAGATCTTTCTGGTTGTATACACCGCACTAGGAGTACACGAGTTTAATCGACAGTAATATGTAAATTATATGTTTTTCCTCAGAAAATGAAATTAACCACCTTCATGTTATCGTTTATCCTTCTGTTTGGTGTTTGCATATGTTGTTAATGAATAATAGAGTTATCGTAACTAGGCCCAAAGGTTGATGCTTCTATGTTTCATTTCTTTTGATATTATTTGAGGTGAGCAAAGCAGCTTTTAAATATGGAGAACTTATCACACTGCTTGATTGCAGTGTCATCCTGCTATTTTATGACTATATCATCTCACATAACACTTGCAGAGTCATCACTTGAAAGTTTGAACTCTTTTTGTTCTCTGTAAGTCACTTTTATCTGATTTTGCAATTCGCCAATGTATCAGCTTCTCGTGGATTCCATGCCACTGGAGTGAAGAGGATGGGAGGACACGGCCATGATGAGCCATACTACCTCCATGCCAAGCACATGTACAACTTGCACAGGATGAAGCACCAGGGACTTAAGGCCTCTCTTTCTGTGCTGGGAGCAGTTGGCATAGGCATCGGAGTTCCAGTATATGCCGTCATTTTCCAGCAGAAGAAGACAGCCTCAGGATGAACTATCATATGCTCTCAAGGCCTACGCTGTCAAAGACTTCGTTTCAGCAGAATTTTGTGGAGTTTGGACTTCGTTTTAAGTTTGTTGTTGCTTGTTACTTACTCCATTTACTACCAGAAACTGTAACCCCGTCTCTTGCCGTTTGATACAGGACAACTTTCTGTTAATAATATTGTGGCTTGAACTTTCCACGCTGTGGAGAAACCTTTGCAGTGATACTATTTGTTATGCTGGATTTCTTGTTACTCCATTTTCCCCCGATATGATCTTGTTACGCCACTTATGCGGCGCCTTTTCCCAGCGGACACAGAAAACCCAAATTTTATGTTTTTTCTTCAAAAATAGTAAATTTGTTCGAAATTACAAAATTGGGTGCCGATTCAAAAAAAAAAAAAAGAAATGGGTAGCAGTCGCCTAGCCAGCTCATTCACCCGTGCCTTGGCAACTCATTGCTATAATGCCGAGCGGCTCATTTACCCGAGTGCCCAAGCGCAAAATTATTACTTAAAATTTTCGCACACGGCCCCCATGCATGGGACGTTGGACATTGCGTATAAATTAATTCGCGTGTAATTAAGTTCACAAATTTTCGCTGGTTTGCATGGTCTCTTGCCCGATGCATCAAATCTGCTGGCGATGAGTTAGGTGCATTAATTAAGTGCATGCATGAATACTAAGAGGATTCGAGGCCATTGATTGGTCCGTAATTAATTTGCTTCGGTAAATATTCTGGACGCCTAATTATTCGGCATGCAATTAATTACTCCAGTAATCTAGTATGAACTTCTTTGCATCGAGTAAGCATAAAAGGCACGCAGTAAACACTAGGAGCATGCCCAACGAGTGTTTTATTCCATATCCATGTCCTGAATACGAACTTAATCAGTCAACATAGAGGCAGTGCTGGATACACTTACAAAAAAAATTACACTGTTACTGTATCAGAGAAAAAAAAAACAAAAGAAAACTTGGAAACAAGACCGCAAACTCTGCAGCCACCATCTTATTGCCGGTGAAATCCTCACCTGATTTGAAATTCACCACTTGCGCGGACTTCATTCACCTGCTTCTCATACTCATCTTCGGTTTCGTCCTCCTCCTCGTCCTGCTTCTCGTCTGGTTTCTTGCTGTCTTCCTGCTCGTCCTCCTCGGCCCAACCAAAGCCAGCCACAGGGGTGGAGGAAGTAGGAGCCGTCCGCGCCTGCTCGACGATCTTCATGATCTCCTCAACCGACTGGAGGGAGTAGGTTGGGGCACTGTTATCCTTCTTGTAGTACATTGCCTGTGCAGCTTCTGTGAGCTCTCTGGGCAAGTTCTTCAGGAACCAGGGGTGGTTCCTGATTTCCCTGATGGTTATTCGCTGGATGAATTTGGAAAAGGAACGAAGTTAGTATAATACTCCCTCCCTTTCGTTTTAATTGTCGTTAGGACAACCTTCGTTAGTTCATTTCTAGTACATTTAGTTGTCTGAAACGACAATTAAAACGAAACAGAGGGAGTACTTACTAAAATGAAGCATTCACTTGATCCGATCTGAGTCCATATCAATAATTACCTTTGCAGGGTTTGCGACGAAAATTTTAGCAAGCATATCCTTGCAGTCCTGAGATACATGGACATATTCCGGTATTTTGTACTGGATTGACATTATCCTCTGCGAAAAGAAAGAATGTACCGAGCGTAAGATTAAGAGACAAGAACTTGGGGTTCCCCACTGCTTGTCAGAATATAAAAGAGAAGTGTTATGAAGTTATTACCCCAATCGTCTTTCTGAAGTTCTTGGGGTCATCAGGGTCCTCAAAAGGGTAACCACCAACCAACATCACATAAAGGGTCACTCCACAAGACCACACGTCGGCTGTCTGAACCACCAATCAGACGTTGAAATATATGGTTTAGCATAAAACAAGCACCGAAGTAAGGCATCTATGTAAAATATGTTTAGACTGAAGATTCGTTGTTAGACTGATGTAGTGATGTTGATACACCTGATGACAAATAAAAGATGGCATCGCAGAATCATCCTTTCATAACCCGGCTCTGTCTCGACAGATTTTTATGGCGTACTACTTCATGACTGTGCAGAAGAAAACACTAAAGCGTAAAGTAACTAAGTAGTTTAGGTGCTAGTTTTTCACTGAATCATTAATAACCACAAGGTTTAGGCTCTACACTATATATTTTCCTTTCCAGAACCGGCCTCTGGCCGGATGGGTAGCTCCTCCAGATGTGAGGGCTCTATGATGTGGATGTGGGCACTTTGGTCTTTCCAATGTCCTTAAGGGATATCTAAGAACTCAACAATAAAATAATACACAATGTTCTACCCATGAACTATCTATAATCTGAAGGCATCATAATGCTTCTTTTGACGAGCAAATGCAACCAATTTTGCGGTGCTGGAAAGGGAAGTATGCAAGCAGATCGATATGATTTTGGATAGCAAAGGAACAAAATGCAATCACTGTCCTGCAGAAAATCCTTCGCAGAGTATGGGACAGTAGCTGACAATGAGAAGGGAAAAGAAAAGAAGATGGAGGAAAATAGCTGAAAAGGACCACAAAAGGCTGCAGAGTTGTTCAGTCTAACATGACTGCTTGAAAAGGATTGGGCTTGATGGCCTCTTGTGATAACATCAATTAGCTAGCCAGTAGCACTAGAACCGGGATGGCAACAAAATGGCTCAGAAAATGACATAAAGTACATAATGAACCTGAAAAGAGGAATTGTCGAGCAACAAATGTGAGTTGTCGATCGACAAGCGTTTCAAGGAGCTTGTCACAACATTAGTCTAATTAATTATTACTCATTTTTTTTCCTTTGAAATCCTTAACGATGAGAAGCTTATGAGTAAAGATCCCTTGTAACGTTGCATGCTCCTTACACACGTGACACGTCCGTCTCAACGTTCGCCTTCCTCGAAGCTCACTCCAATAAAATAGAACTGACGAAGACTATCTAAATCTACAGAATCTCAGACTTTTTCAAGGGTGATCTAACTTTCTTCCATGCCATGCCACAGCTGTAGTGAAAAGCTAATGTGCGGATACAGGCTACATATTATTGACTGCTAAACCGGCCTGAAACTGATCGATCTGAGCTTTTTCTTGCCCCCCCTTATTTCAACACGGCGTGCATGGAAAAGCAGGCGCGCACGTTGGTGCAAGCATCGCCATCAAGCATGATGTGCGGGAAAACAGGGGAATGTGAATGTCCAAATCGACATCAGACGGGACGGAACATATTCTCAATCTCGCACAAATCCCAAATCCGTCACCGGCAGAGTCCAGAGACGATTTGGGCCCACAACGATGGTGCGATAGATGAACTCAGTCTATGGACCTACAAGTGCGATACTATGGGCTCACATGCTGACACAAAGGAGCTCGCCTATAGACCTCGTGTACGGAATGCTCCAGGGTGGTGGCATTGAGACGCGCGTCTACGTGGACTCCAAGGGGGCGGCACGTGCTCGCAGGCTCGCGACAAAAGTGAGGCAGTATCCACGCGGCAACTGGGGGCCACTTCGCTGCGTCACAGTTGACAGAGAGAGAGTGGGGGAATCTGGCTGACGGACGGACGGAGACTGACCTTGCCGTCGTATTCCCGGCGCGAGAGCACCTCCGGAGCGATGTACGCCGGCGTGCCCACCGTCGACTTGGGCTTCGAGTGCAGCAGCGACGACTGCAAAACCACACGTATGTAGTATCGGAGAAGAAACGTGTTAGTGAGTTGGCAACAGCTTGTTTCGTTCGGATCAAATGAGTAGAGATGTGTTTGTTGCTTCTTCGGGCAGCTTTTCGTAAGAGAAGCATATTACTAGCATGTTCAGGTGAGCGCCGGAGCAAGCAATGGGGGCGCCTTTTGACGGAAAGTTCGCCCGTTTTTTTAGAAGAAAACCAAGGAAAGGGGTAACGAGCAATTCAGGAAGATCGATTTTTCAGGGCACCTTTGAGTAACCGAAGTCGCAGATCTTGAGGCGAGGCGCCGGGCTGCCGTCCAGCAGCGTGTTCTCCAGCTTCAAGTCTCGGTGGCAAATTTGCTGCAAATCAAATCCACAGCAGGTTTTCAGTAGTAGCATCAATGGCGTAACTTGTTTCAGGAAAGATTAAAAAAAGAATCTATCTTTTGTGATTACGTACCATGAAGTGGCAGTAGCTGACACCGCAAATTAGCTGCTGGAAGAAGTACCTGGCCTGCGAGAACAGCACACGAGCACCGTTTTTTACACGAACACACTAGAACAAGGACTGTCCCCAGCAGCAGCAGCAGCAGCAGAGGCGGACGAGTTATTTACAGGCAGCGAGCCGCGCAGTAATAACTGAACCTCACCTCGTCTTCGCTGAACCTCCCGGCGTTGCAGATCCGGTCGAACAGCTCGCCGCCGGCGGCGTACTCCATCACGATCGCCAGGTGCGTCGGCGTGACCAGCACCTGCAAAAGAGAGAAAGAAAGAAAGAGGAATTCGTTTCAAAGATCCTTCAACGCGTGGAGGCCGGCAAGAAAAGGTCGCGTTTTTTTTTCTCCTTCCCATCCCTTCCCGTCCACTAATCCCGCACCTCCTTGAAGCGGATGATGTTGGGGTGCCGCAGCGATTGGTGGTTGATGATCTCCCTCGCCACATTCTCGTCAATCTGCAAAAACCGCGATAATGAAATGAAACGCCCGTCGTCAGAGATGACGGATCTCACGAACCCATCAGATCGTCGCGAACGCGAGAGCTCGAGCGCAGCAGAGCTCCGGCCGGCACCTTTTGGCCCCGGGGGATGTACTTCATGGCGACGAGCTCCTTGGTCTCCTTGTGCCGCATCAGCCGCGCGACGCCGAAGTTGCCGGAGCCGATGTCCTTGAGCAGCTCGTACTTCTCCATGGCCGCCGAGCTCGGGGGAGGAGGAGGGCCGCGGTAGCTTGCCTGATCGATCGGGCTGGGCGGGAGGGATCTCTCTCTTGGGGTGTTTTGGAAGCTTCTTCGCTTGGGTGGAAAGGGGGATGCGTGAGAGAGGGAAAGCGGCGGAGGGAAGGATTCGAAGCTTGAGAGGGGGATCTCTCTCTCTCTCTCTGGTTCGCTCGGCTGTTGGGCGTTGGCTGGGCTGAGCTCGATTTATGGGGTAATAACAGCAGACCAGTGAGGACCGAGCAGGAGTTCGATTTATAGATTTGGTGATTAGTTTACATCAAGGTAAATGATTCAGCCTGCATCAGTCTAAATACAAGGGTCATGTCATGTAACGGCTTGGTTATTATTAGCGATGTAACTACTCAATGCTTGCATGTTCAACCCATCAACTACGGCCTACTGTACATCTTTATAGTCAGTTGATCTAACAGCTTGACTGTTATTAAAGATGCAGTTACTCAATACGTGTATGTGCACACTGCACACCATCAACTATGGTCTACATACATCTTTATGGTCATTTATCAAACATGACAATATGACAACCCTAAAGTACAGGTATGCATTTCGACCACAACGATGTACTGAAACAGACCAAATTTATGCAACATGGTTCATTTCAAGTAATGTTGACATAGAAGTGTTATGAAATACTTTCTCCGTCTCCAAATATTTATCACTCATTAGTTCAAAAACAGATTTTTTTCGAAAGCTCGAAAGGAGAAGCCCCCGCAGAATATTATATAAGAAGAAAACTGACTCAATTTATATGAAAAATTGAACCCGGAAATCGTACAACTGATAGAATTATATCCTATCCTCTGCCCGATGACATAAACATCACTAGCCATGTGGGATATCAATAGAGCAACACCACCGAGCAGAGACATTTGTGACTCACCCACAACCATCACCAGACGCACTTGTGATCGCTCTCGTGATGTCGCGCCTAGAACACCACCAAGCAACTGCTCACGACCATCACACCAAACACAAGTCAACCTACGTGATTCTCCTACTCTGCTCACGTTCCAGTCGCTGAGTCACGGAGGTCGAGACACTAATCCTGACTTGTCCGGGAACGCTACCATCTGCTGATGTCGGAATCCACGAGCTCTGTCACTCAGATCTACCGTCATGAGCACCTCGTCGGCCCTACCACCTAGATCCACCATAACAAGCGCTCCGCAGACACTAACACTTCTATGGCGAGCGATCCACCAACTCTGGACACCTCCACTCCGTAAAATGTTAGTTCAAAAATAAACTAACAAATGATAGTATTTGAAGATGGGGAGAGTAATTATTAAAAAAAAGTACTACAAAATAAAATCTCTGACACGCAAGTCGTTACTCATTAGTCTAAATGGCGATAAAGGCATAGCGCCGTAGTTGGTATTGAACCCATAATCTTCAATACAAAGGAGAAGCCAACCCTTTTTGCATCGACGACCTTTCTGTGACGGTATGAAAAAAAAAACAAAGGCATTGATAAAGATTTAGTCAATGCAAACTATAGCTGTCCAAATGAGTCCGACTAATCCGACTGGCCCAAAGTCCAGTGTTTTTGGCCCGGCACGAGTACAACCCGTCACGGAGGGGACTGGGCTCGGGTCGACCCATAGCCCGGCTCGGGTCGTGCTTGGACTGAGGCGCGGGCCCTTCGGACCAGTCCGACATGGTCCGTTTAACTATTGGCCTGCAGCCCGGCTCGGCCCAGTCCGTAGCCCAGCATGGGTCGTGCTTGGACTTAGGCACAGGCCCTTCGGACCAGTCCGACATGGTCCGTTTAATTGTTGGCCCGACTGGCCAGGTGCATGACCCGTGTGGTCCGCCGGGCCTGGCCCGTCAGGGTCCGTTTAAGCCCGTATAACATGATTTTTTTTAATTTTGCATGTATTTATTATTATTTGATCAGAAGTCGGCCCAACACAACCTGGTCAAGGCCCGACACGACACGATACGATCGTACGAGTAAAATGAGCCAGGACCGTGCTTGGACCGAGATGCAGACCCATCAGACCGGCCCGCCACAGTCCGTTTCATTTTCAGTCCCTGTGCCAGGCTGAGTGTTTCTGGGCATGAGCCTGGCCGGGCTTGGGCCAGCCCGACCCAGAACAGCCTGTTGGACAGCTTATAATGCAAACTTAGAAATATATCGTGAACCAAACAAGAGCATAGTACAAATAATATGCCACGTTAACTAGAGGCGCTCAGCTCTCGGCAGTCGGAGCCAATCCGATTGCAGCAGCACCCCGGCATTTGCGCGCGAGGGATGGCCGAGGCGCGCGTGAAGCCAGAGACGAGGCGTGGAGCTGCGAGCTAGATCCCTCTACGCTGCCTGCCGCGGAGGCAGCGAGGCGGACGACCCGCACGGCACATCGCACGCACACCACATGGGGCACGCCGGCCGGCCGGCGGCCGCCGCGAATGCAAGCGTACGATGCCGGTGCTGGCCACCTGGGGCCCTGGTTCCAATATACTACTCGAGTAATGTCCTTTCCCAAGCCTCGAGTAGAAATGATACTCTCCGGTCCGTCGAATTTTATCTGATATTTTGACTCTAAACGGAAATTAATGAGAGTTGGAAAACTTCCCCGATCTGCACAAGAAACGAGGATCATAGAGATAAAAGATGTATTAGTAGAACAAAAAATAAAAATATGTTGGGAAGCGAGAGAAAGACTGTTAATTTAAAAATAATAGAAAACTAGAACGACAGTTAATTTATGATGAACGTTGTATTATAGTTAGTCAAAGTAAAATAAAACTAAATTTGATCAGATTTTTAGAGAAAGGGTAGCAATTTATATGAACCACATAAAAAAAGTAAATTATAAAATTTAGATCGTGTCGTTTTGTAGTTCATTTATGAATTAGAAAGCGACAAACTTTTCAGACGGAGTGAGTACTAGTTTTATTATCTAAATATTCATATTTTTTTCGTAAGCTTATTAGTCAGATTTAAAACAGATTGACTTTGTAATTTTTAAGTGAAGCTTATTTTGAGGACGGAGAGGTACCGTTTTGATATACATCGAGTCTGGAGTGCCGCGAGGAATGGCTATGGGCCATATATGTAGCCCATACATAGGTGTGCGTAGAGTTCCGTGTTAACTAGACCTAATATATATATATATATATATATATATATATATATATATTTATATATATCAACGGATTTGGCCAACAACATGGCGCGCGCGGACCGAATGCGGCTTCCCTCCTCTTATTCGGTCCTCCCATGCGTCCTTCCGTGTCAAAATATTATTGGTTCTTCATTAATACTCAGTTTAACTACCATATCTTCACAACAAATAAGATGATAACACATCAACGAGAAGACGCATAGAAGGACAAACGGGAGTAGGGAAGCCGTGTCCGCGCGGACCATGGAGAACACTGGGAATCCACGTGCGACTGCCCGCGTCGCGCCGTCCGCCGGCCTGCTGTGTGCATGAACGCGCGCACTGCCGGGCCTCGCACTGGCGTGGTATCGAGAGTTTGACTTTCTCGGGAGATTCCCACGCCACACGCAGATCGACCGTCCTACTACAGTACTTCCTCCTTCTCATAATATTTGTCGTTTAGGACAGGAATTCTAGTTCATTTTGAACTAAAATTTCTGTCCTAAACGACAAATAATATAAGAAGGAGGGAGTAGCATGCATGGCGCACTCGCACACTGTTTGTTCTGCAACACAGGCACGTTGCGCCGTTGGCAGCGTGGTTTCCACGGCCGCGTCCCCGTTTGATATCCAGAAGCCGGTCGGTCCATGCACCAGGGGCCTGTTCGGTTCGGGCCTGGAGGAAGGGAAACAGGCGGGCCCCCCTCCTCGACGGCCGGTTCGCTCGAAATCTCGAGTGAACACGGCCCGACCCCACTTCGGCGGCTCGGTGAGGCCACGAATAGATCGCCCCTCTCCGACGACAGAGAGTACCCAACCATCTCTCCATCTCGGGCAGCCGGCACGACGCGCCCGACCCGAGATCAGCGATTCCCGGACCGGGCCGGCGAAGGAGGGCGGCGCCGCGGCAGCGGGGGCGGGGAGGTTCGAGACCCCCGACGGCGAGGAGGCCTTCCTCCAGTACTACCGCCTCCCCTCGCCGGCGGTGATGGACGGCGGGAATTCTGACATCCTCCCCACCTCTCCTTCAATGTCACCTTTTTTTTTCGCGTCATGGTGAAAAGCCCTCCAACCATTGGGGTACCACCAAGCTTGTAGGGATAAGCAGAATGTAAACAAAACCCTTCACTAACGAGGAAATTAGTTGAAATCATCTAGCCAAGTATAGACTTAGAGCACGATTTGATACTACAAAACTACTCCTTCCGTTTTTAAAAACTTGTCGTTTTGTAATTTATTTTTGAATTAAAAACGACAACATTTTAGAAATGTAAGGAGTACACTACTTTCGTAATGGAAATCTTCGTCAGCGCAGCATGGAACATGTCGAAGCAAAGGAGTGGTGGTCACAGCATTGAAAACAAGCCGCCTAGTTTCAAGTCATAGAGGAAACCTTCAAGGCTCCAACTTCAAAGATGGTCTTTTACTTCAAGCACACTGTATAAAACTATTCACACTCATATCCTCTAAATTATACACTATCCTCTATACTTCCAGTTTGTTCCCTCTGCACACCTACGTTATACGTCTAATATATCTTCAGACTTGTAAAATCAGTACGCTTTAGAACACACCACTGCGCACAGTCTAGCTAAATTCCTTTCTTTGGTAGAATCCATCCTAAACTTTCTTCCTTTGCATACAACTTTTGTTCTTTAGCCTGCTCTTTTCTCAGTGTAAGTCCCTCCGGTTCATAATATTTGTCGCCAAGAAAATTAGCCTTAACTCTCCCGACGACAAATATTACGGACCGGAAGGAGTACATAAATGCGTCAGTATGGGTCCCCCCTGCTGTATTTCCCTATGAACAAACATACATTACTACAGATATAACAAACAAACAATTTATTTTGCGTACAGACTGTTTACAATGAACAATTCTTTAGGATGAATACTCTGGTGGGGTAGGATCACATCCTTGAGTTATACGAGACAGCTAAGTGACAACTACTAACACCGGTGTGTCGGGCAAGGCAGTGAGACTGAACATCTTGACACTACCCTTCGAGCTAACTGGTGCAGTATGGCCCGAAATTTGCAAGTATATGAGATACTGCTGCGTCATAATAAGTACATGACGTTCCACGGATGAGGCCCAATTTACTGCTTTATTAAAAGCTATAATAGTGTAATTCGTATTTCTCTGTCAAACTCCAGAACACTTTCGGCAACACGAATTGGTGCCGCATCAGAAGAACTTTTCATAGTCTTGAGGTGCTTGGTCCCAAACCTCCATAAAACCTGAAAACCGTAAGATTGAAAAGTTGCATCTCAGTGTTGGAGACGATAAGGTAAAAATAGAGAACATCATACAATGAGATCAAGTAAAAGCTTATTATGCATGATAAGATGTACAGAAAGAGTTATTCTAGACAATAGGCTGAGAGTGTCTGCATTTGTACTCGTTTAAAATAAATTGGCTATAACCACCTTAGAGGGGAAAGTTGGGACTTGCAAGTATCCATCATCTAAAAAAAATTCAGTGAACTGGATGGAAAGGTTTCAGGGCGGATGATCTGTTCAAACATTTGAGCCATATTTATAGCAATTGTCAACACTTCTGAGTGTCCAAGCTTACTGCTTACTGCTGGCCGGAGCCAAGCAGACACACAACTCTAAAGTATGAATTCATCACGCAGTGAGTAAACTGTTCCAGATTTCCCTATCGACATATAACACAAATTATTCCTATGTAGACACAATTAATACGAATTATTCCTATGTTCTGCCCAATAGAAATGTCAATAGCCACCTACATATTGTGTCTGCATTAGACAAAACAATATGTTGCTAAAATTGATTACTTGTGAACAGTGGTGAAGCCAGAGTAGAGAGTACCAAGGTTCCTCATCCTTGGACATGCATAAGTTTCAAGCAATTTTGAGTTAAACCTATAATATTAACAAGGGGAGATTGTTTTGCAACCTGGCTTCGCCAGTGCTTGCGAAACGATACTGTGTCAATTTGCATTGACTGGAGAATGTAACGACGGCATACGCACTACACCAGCTTGGCACCCTCTGAGTTGTCATTTTAATGTTTGGAAGCAGCACAAGTATATCTTTTGTGATCTAAAGTTTTCAGCGGCCTTTTGAAGTGAACAAGAAAAATGGAAAAACGCTAGGAAAAGCCACAACTGAGACATGTAAATATTAGACAGGTACCAGCAAGATGACAATATAAGTCACGAAAGATTAAGCAGAAAAGTAATCGCCAATTACCAATGTCACCAAGAGAACTATATATTGAATCCTCCATGACAGTGATGCCCTGCAAGAATCAATATGGAAATATAAGTACAGATAAGAAGGACAATCTAACTCCAAGCTTCTTATTGTGAACTTCCATGCGGCAATTAAAATTAGTTGGAAACCTCACCCCAGAATTATTTAAGTCCATTCCAGCTTGAAGGTCTGTTTGTATTGATTGGTAGCATGGCATATCAGCACCAAGGTAATCTGGAATTGCAATACTGTAACCATCTTGGACACCTTGAAGAATGTCGGTGTTCGTTGGAGGGTTCATCATATTCTCCATGCTAGGATTTATCATCTCATTTCTGGTTGACAAAAAATTGTATTTGTAAGTCAATATCCATAATGCATCACAATTCAAGTTGTGGCTAAAAATCATAGTGATAATAAATAAATATATGCCAAGAACTTTTTTCTCAAATGCACAAGAAAGCAGTGCATTGTTATATTAAGAAGAAGGGTATGTATGCCAAAAACTTAGAAAGGAGCAGTTAACTTATAAATAGATTGACAACTCCTAACATTAGAAAACAGAATGAATATCAGACAAGGACTCACTTTACTTTTGAAGTGTCACAAGCACTAGCTGCAATTGGTGAGTCATCTTCGATGTCAATAACTTCCTTATTTGCCAATAGGGCATAGCTGCTCGTATTATTTGCATTGTTATCAACATTTGCTCCAAAGTTAATTTGCTGCTTATCCTGTAGTTCTATTGAACATCTGGCAGTGGAACATGGGCCTACACGAGGATCATTTCGTATCTCATCTGGGTTACTGACCAGGTTGAGATCATGTATTTTAAATGAGCTAGACTGGCCTAGGTTTTGCTCTTTCATTGCACCAACGGACTCTGCTCCAATATTAGGTAACAACTCCAAAACAGCTGTTTTTCCTTTATCAGATGAATCAATCAACTCTTCATCTAGTGGCGGTGTATCTATATTGTATATTTGTATTCCTTTCTCAACTTGCCACGTCAAATTGTTCTGACAAGCCGCCAAAGGAGGAGACAGTTCACTGCACTCTGTATTTTCCTGATCTTCATGATGTTGAGTTTTGTCACTTTGTTCTATCATTTCTTCCATTTCAACCTGTGTTTCCTTTTCATGGAGTGTCACAGGTTCTGTCACTTGATTGCATGCAGTGGTTTGGTTATTATTTTCTCGGCAGCCCAGATCATAGTTACTGTCCGCTTGGATGTCAGCGATGGAGTTGCCAATTGCTTCTCCATCATTTGCAACCGGGCACATCTCTTCAGAGGAAACTAGATCAACATTTTCAGCCACAGAAACTTCTCTCTGGGATGGTCCTATATTCCTTTGTGCAAACACTGATCGTGGTCTTTTAGGAACTCTTGCAAAACTACAATAGTTCAGCAAATTCCCAGCATCATCACAAGCATTGTTCTCCACAAGTGATAACTTCGGATCCAAAGTTATATCATCACCAACCTTGTTATCCAAAGCCTCACCATCTTCAACCTCCTGAGTCACAACAGCACTGATATTCTCATGCCTCTCCTCTGAAACCTTTCCATCTGACGGTACCGGCAAATGTTTGGGCTCTGTCTCTTGGACAACATCAGCAGAAGCATTGTTACTATTACCCTCATACACCACCTCTGAATCAGATTTCTTATCCTCCTGCATCTTATTTGCCTCATTGTCATCCTCCAGTTCTGGGGTAGCAGCAGCATTCATCTGAATATTATTGTTAGAACTAACTTTTGATCCGGTGTCCTCCAGCTCCGACTCTCCAATCGCCTCCACCTTCGATCCTGGCCCCTCCGGAGCCACACCTGACACACTACTCCCAACCTCATCAGTCACAGCATTGCCTCGCCGCTCCCTCCTAAACCCAGGAGCCCCGTCCTCATCCTCCTCGTCATAGCTCCGGCTATCAGGATACCCCCTGCCCCTCTCCCTATCCCTCCCCCAATCTGAATACCGATTGTCAGCCCAAGACTTCCTCTTCCCCCTTCTATTGTAGTTACTGCTATTGCTATTACTGTAATCGCCACCACGGCTCCGCCGCGGGCGGGTGTTAGGATTACTGTACTCACGGTCAGCCCGCCCTCGGTCATTCCGGGGGTTATGGTACACAGGTGCTTCCTGCGCTGTCGGCAGGGGCAGCGGCGGTGGGGGCGGCAGCTGGCCCCACCCTGCAGCGGCGACACCGCTGCCACGGATCTGCAGGGAGCCCGGCGGGAGCACGCCCTTCGCCACCAGGTACTCAGCGGCGAGGCGGCCGGCCTCCATGAGCACATCATACTTGTTCTGCGGCGGCGGCGGCGGCGCCGCCGGAAGGGGTGGAGGCGGAGGCGGCGACGGGTAGAACTGCTTCTGGCCGCGACTGTAGGCGCCGCCGCCGCCCGCGAACGGCGCCACGCGGCCCCGGCTGCCGCCGTGCTGGTACTGCATCCGGGGCTTGTCGGATCGGGGGCTGCAAGCTCACACCGTGGTGCTGCGCCGGATCCGTTGGCGGGGACGGAGTCGGATGCAGCACGAGCAGATCGCGCGGGCGAAAGCGGAGCCGGAAAACGAAGGAATAGGGAACGGAGTGCAGATCGAAAGCCTGGGCCGGGGGCGGGGACTCACGGCAGGTGGGCTGCGGCAGCGGCGTGAGCGGGGGAGGGGGCGCCGGCGGCGACCATCGACGCGCGTCAAACGAAGTCGGGGTTCGGTTTTGTGAAAAATCTGGAGGAAATTTTGACGATGATTTGCGACATAGTTTGACGTTTCGTAATCAAGAAGTTTTGTGTACCACTTTTTTTTTTTTTGGGTTTCTGGTCGGTCGCGTCGGATGTGATCTGTTGTCGGGTGACTGACAGGTTGGCCAGAAAATAGTTTGGTCGGCTTGTCAGTGAACGATGCGTCATTACGGTAGATTTTTGTTTTGCATCAGGGTTAGGCTGCACAGTGGCGTTGTGGCTGCACCCTGAGCCGAGAGCATTGCTACCGTATACTCCCGCTATAAGTTTATCGTTTCGTACTTTAAAATTAAATTACAAAATCTTATTTTTTCAAACAGAGAAATAAATACTCTGCTCAGAGAACCGGATCAAAATATGAAATTATTCGAATTATTTGACTGAATTCCTTTTTTCATTTTTGTGTATTTTGGATAACCAAAATGTTGTATTAACTGGACTATTGATTCAACTAAAATTTCAACACACACTACCATACAAGCCATAAAAATAAAATTAATATTACTAATTTTCACCATTCATGTTAATGTCCATTCAGCATCAACTCATACATGTATTTTTGTGTTTATTAATAAATTTTATGTGGTTATTGTTATTTTTAATCAATAAATTATATTGTTCAGTAAAATATGTTCAAAGGGAAAAATGAATTGAATTATCTGCAATCGAATTGTACGGTGTGATTTTCTGGATCACCTTCATTTATCAGTTCTTTATAATCAAATTCTTTTTAATCAAAATAACCGAAGCGAATTAATCGAACGCTCACTCCTGCCTATATTTGGCCATTTGGTCCATCCAACCCGGTACCAGCCTACTGGGAGTAGGCATGGCACAAAATGGTTATTGTCGCGGGAGTGTCGTGCTAGCCCACTACATAGCACCACAAAGAAATTGCTTTTGTCATGATGTCTTGTCTCATTTTCGGCACGCGAGTATCGTCTCTATTATTATTTAGATCTCAATTGAGTCATGTTCATTCAAACTCTTTTTGTTCTGACGTGACTTAAGAGGAAATGGTAATAACCAAATTCGATAGTCCGATTTTTCTTATGAACTCAAGTCTAAGAAACTATCCGAGGTGATCATTTACATTTAAAAAACTAGTTTATCCTTAGTTCTGATTCATTTATCTCACCAAAATGTCCATCAACATACATTATCCCTTTGAAGAAAAATTTGAGTTGTCGGTTTAGTCAATTATCAAATACTCCTTCCATTACTAAAAGATTATCATTTTGTAATTCATTTTTAAACTACAAAGCGATAAACTTTTAGAGACGGAGAGAATATATTATAGGTTGTTGCAAGACTTTTATTAGTCTTAAACCTACCTCTTACTATATCAGTGAAATATTCATTCCAACTCTAATACTTTACACACGCACATCACTACGTGCTCTGCCCGTGCAGCGCTGACGAGGCTGTCCCAAATGGATTGGCATCCCCAACAGTCGGCATGCCATGGCGTCGCTCTCAACAATATGTGTGTTGGCCTCCTCCTCTTAATATGGCTGCTTAGATCAATACTCTGGCGATATGCCACACACAAACACAAGAGAAGGCGGCGCACAACGCTTACACAAAACTTTCTCCGGGATTTTACGGGGCCAACTCATAATTACTCTAAGTGGATGTATGTGCATTAGCAGTCGTTGACATGCAGGTGTAACGTCTCACCCGTCCACACGTCAGCGACGAATCAGGATTATCAAGGCACCATTAGGACATACGTTTGCACTAGAAAAATGGAAACCAAACAGAGCACCAGCGATCAAATAAGAATAACTGGAAAAATCCGAGGGCTGCCGTTACGTTGATCGGCAGCAGAGAAACGACGCACTGCGCAGCGCGCCTCTTCCTCCGGCGACCCCGCCCAGCCGCCACTCAGTTGGCGCGTGAAAGCACGGTCACGACCTCCCATGTCACTGCAGTATACCGCTCCTCCGGTAGCATAGCAGCGCGACGGCGAAGATTGCGGCGGCGGCGGCGACGATGCCGCCGGTGACCTGCCAGAAGACGGCCGTGGTGGCGGAGTCGTAGAACCGCATTCGGATGTTCATGCCGAACACGCCCGCCGCGGCGATGGCGCAGCTCACCACCAGCGTGCCCGTGGACAGCGTGATCCCCATCTGCAGCAGCTGGTTCTGCTTGTCGTCCAGCATGATGTTGATGTAGTCCTCCGTGTCGTCCACGTACTCCCGCAGCTTCAGCGACCGACCAGCAGCCATGGCGATCGATCCCAAAGAGTGGTGAGTGCAGAGATAGGAGTGAGTGAGTGAGTCAAAGGATGGATCGAGGTACGTACAGTGGAGAGCCTGTTGAAGGTGCCGCCGATCTGCACGAAGTAGGCCTCCAGGAGGATCTCCAGCTCGTCGATTTTGGGCGAGAAGCCGACGACGGAGGTGCCATTGCCGCCGCCCACGGATGATCCTTCGACTTCGTCGCCCCTGCGTCGTCATCGGTTCATTGCGTTTTCTTTTAGATGATGATCATCGGTTCATTGCTATACGTTTATACTCCGTATTTCGTACCTCACTTCGTAGAATTCGCTCTCGTTCTCGTTGCCGTCGCATCCCGATGAGTGGCCGCCAGCTGCTTGGTAAGCAAGCTTCTCAGTCAGGTGCATCGCGGCCATGTCCATGTCGTCGTCGAGCAAGTGTTCAAGTTCGCCCCTGACCTGTCGAAAAGGTACATACGTAATGCCATTCATAATTCGTTAGTAGCGCCGCCGTTGAACAATGTTGATGGCTCGTCATCTTATTATTATTACCTTTTGAACTCTCCCAGAAATAGAAACCAATCGGCTCTTTATTTGCCTCACGCGCTCAAGGTTGAGAGTGCTGACTTTGGAGGTGAGCTCATCTAGAGCCGGGTACGCCTCTTTCTCCAATTCGGAAGTCTGACGAAATGTGTCAAGATCGAAATTTCATGAACTGTGTTTCGAATGGAATTGCACAAAGAAGCTTTTTATGTATGTCCTATACTTTGGAGCAGTCAGAAATGTATTCAAGTGAAATGAGCACCGTGGAAAATGTCAAAAGAAAAGAAAAATGGCACTGCATGGCCATCGACATGGCTGGCAGCAGCAGATCGTACCTCGTGTTCCAGGGACTTGCAGGCGAACTCGAGGCACACCTCGAGCGCCATGAACTCAAACGGCAGGACCTTGTCGCTTCCCAACGGTTGCATGCCCCTGCACTCTTCGTCCTCCTTCCACCAAAGAAAGGAAAAAAAAGATCAAACCTTTTTGTGAATAAACGGTCCACGAAACGGCCAGGATAACCCGGCGTGGAAGAGAAGCAAGCAAGAGGCAGCAAGACCTGCGGCGAGGGGGCCGCTGGTGCGGTGGCGGTCATCGTCAGGCGCGCGCGGAGGTCGCGGACAAGAGACGCGACGGCGGGATCGCGCGGGCCCGGGACGAGCACCTCGGCGGCCGTGATGACGGCGCGGACGCGGTCCAGGTTGACCACCACGGCGCGGTCCCGTGCCGTGATAATGCCGGACGGGTACGACGAGCACGACAGCGCCGGGTCCAGGGCGCGGAGGTCGCGCGCCGGCAGCCCCGTCCGCCGCATCAGCTGGTGCTTGCCGACCTCCTCCGCCGCCGTCCACGCGCCCGCGCAGGACACCGACGCCCACTCCCCGGCCGCTGGCCCCGACGCCGCCGCGTGCCGCCTCCGTCGCGCCGTGTTCGTGGCCGCGGACGACGCCATCGGCGCCAGAGCGGGGCTTCTGTCCTGGCGCACGCGGCTGGCATCCGAGTCCCGGGCGGACGCAGCTATGTACTGTACTAGGAATGTATGCACTCGCATGTCGCGTGGCGGGGCGGCAGCATGCGGCCACGCGGGGGGGAGTGTGGCTGGCGACACTAGCGAGGGAACACGGCGCGCTCCCAGTCGCCAGCATCCCAGGAACAAACCGCGGAGGCGGAGCCGAGGTGATGACAACGATTGTGTTGGGACCCACTGTGGTCCAGTTTCTGATGCGTGGGCCCGGAGATTATTTCTACATAGTCAGAACGATCAAATAATAGCATTCGCTTCCACCCGAATGTGTAACTTATACTTGTAATCTATCCCCCTGAACAAATTACTAAAACTGTTGGCAACACAATTTGGAAGGTACAAGTTCCAAGTTACTTGGATGATAGATCATATAGAACGAGCAAGCTGACATTAGAAAAAATAAATATTTGATTGTCTCATCATAGTTACAAAAATAACACTTCTTATTTCTCTGTCAGTTACTCTCCTCTACATATGCACCAATCAATTTTGTTTTTGTTTTTAAAGGTATTTCCATCTTCCAGTTTTATTTTTTAAGTCTGAGTGCATTAATGCTCTATACATAGAGGCAACAAAAAAAATTCCCTCATATCGGTTCCAACGGAATTCAGCCGTCTCTTGCGTGAGCTGAACAGAGCCAGCCACATTCAAGCTCATTTCACGCCACTAAACGGGATCTGATTAAATCCCACCTGAATGCCACGTTTAGAAGGTAATTAAAAATTGGTCATAGCGCAGATAAGTAAAATACACATTTTCCATCATGATATGTAATTTAATTTATTGATAGCATGTTGGACTTATGCTTGCCGCTCTGCCTTGCCAGTACAAGAGATACGCATAGCTACCAGTCAGGCTTTGTGTCTGCTAGAGCAGCCAATAACAGCATAGGGTAGTGCCTAACTGTGAGTGGCAAAACGCTTTGATGTCATACGGATAATCAGTAGTAATTACTTTATGCAAGATAGAAGTTGAAAACAGGTAGGATTCCATGCTATGTAGGAATAGTGGTGAGCACTGCACGCTCGCAGAGGATATGACAGCAGAAAGATAACTACTCCGTCCTTCCCATATTATTTGTCATTTAGGACAAGAATTTTAGTTCATTTTGAACTAGAATTCTTGTCATAAACGACAGATAATATGAGAAGGAGGGAGTATGAGTTTTCAAGGTTTTTCTATTCTGGCATTAGTGTGCAGCTAGTGGCCTCCAAGGATACAATAGTCATCCAATTGTAGTCATTACAATGATATAACTCCATTTTCTTTGTACTCCCTCCGTCTCCATGAACTTGTCGCTTTGTAGTTCATTTTTGAACTATAAAGCGACAAGTTTATGGGAACAGAGGGAGTAGTACAGTAGTACAGCTCCATCCACTGCGTTTTCCTTGTTGATTTTACTCATGCTGTTGGTTAGCAGGTACGATTAGCCAAATTTGTGGATTGAGATTTTGAAATTTTCATTATGCAGGTTTCTTAGGAGCCTGTTTGAGACGGTGTAATAATTATGCAGATTTTGAAGTTTGCATTTTGCAGATTTCTTAGCCAAATCTTCCTCGTTGAGCTATCGATGAGATGCAACTGCAGGTGTCATTTCGTTGTTTGCATTTTTGATGCTGTTAACTCTAAAACCTTAAGCTGTAAACTCTTCAATCCTACTCCCTCCTTCCTATATTAATTGTCGTTTAGGACAAGGATTTTAGTTCATTTTGAACTAAAATTTTTGTCTTAAACGACAAATAATATGGGAAGGAGGGAGTATTTAATTTTGCCATATGATAACGGGTAGCTGAAGAGCCGCTTGAACTTTGGAAAATAATTCCGCCCATTCTGCAGTTGCTATTTTTCAAAGCAAGCTCAAAACTTTGAAGCTAGCAGTTCATCTGGACCAGAATCTCATAAGCTGAGGAAACAATGTGCATTATTGGATTTACATATATGGTATAAATACACTTGCCTGAATTAGTTAGTGAGTAGAGATTCGGCAATTCCCTATTGTATTTTTAAGATAATGTATGTCTTGTGAAATTTATCTCCATTTCTTCAGCCTATGCTTCTCTCTGTTTCTGATCAGGAATAATTATAAGTATTGTATATTTTCTATGGTCATGTTCTTATTTTTGCTCCTGCGCTGCTCATAACATGTCCTCCTCGTTCATTGGGCAAATGCTGAAACTATCGGGCTCCTGACAACATGCTTGCCCCCAACTTCGTTCCAGCTCAAGAACCCATAGTTCCCAATGTAGTTGTAGTCATCTGAGCTTCGTTTTGCCTGCCCGACCTGCACCGTGACTGTGAACGACTGCTTGCTGCCTTTGCCGCCGAAGGACAGCGCCTGCGGCGTAACCGTCACCTTCATCCCCGCCGGCGCCGTCACCGACACGCTGTACTTCGCCGGCGAGCCCGCGACGTTGGTCAGCACCCTCTTGAACGTCCGGGTGGCCGAGTTGGTCTTGTTGAGGATGACCATGAAGGACGGGTAGTTCAGGTCAAGGTTTGCTCCGCCGGCGCAGCTGGGTTTTCGCCGGCCGGTGATGGTGGCTATCTGGCGGGTGCTGTAGCGGAGCCCACACAGGAAGCTGACGTAGTCGTCGGGGCCCACATCGTAAACGAGGCCGGGGTCCATGGCCTGGTCGGGGCTGACGTGGCCACTGCCGAAGTCCAGTGGCGTCCCCGGCGCCCCACTCGGCTTGCTGACTATGACGTTGTTGGTGTTGTCCTTCACGTAGGCCGTGGTCATCATGGCGGACCGGATGGCCGCCGGGCTCCAGTCCGGGTGCACCGATCGCAGCAGGGCGACCACGCCGGCGACGTGCGGCGACGACATGGACGTGCCGGAGACGAGCATGTACTTGGTGAAGATCTTCTGCTTGCCGATCTCTATGACCTCTTTGTTGGGGACCCATGCCGCCAAGATGTCCACACCCGGCGCGACGATGTCCGGCTTCAGGATCGCCGGACTGATCTGGCTCGGCCCGCGGGCGGAGAAGTACGCCACGGTCGGCGCCGGCTTGACGCCTAGTTCCGTTTCGACGAACTGGATGCTCACCTTGGGCGCGCCGCCTTTCGTCCCCACCGCGGCCTGCACGTACTTCACGATGGCCGCGCCGTCCGACTTGGTGACCAGCACCAGCGGCATGATGTAGTCTGTCGGCAGGAAGAACTCCTTCATGTCGCTGGCGATGATTGCGCCGAGGCCGCCGTTGCTCTGCACCTCGTCCACCTGCTGCCTGACGCTCTCGCCGGACGTGCAGAAGACGTACTTGCCACTCACTTCCTTGCGGCTGAGGCTGGAGTACTCGCACCTCTGCTTGCTCTTGTTGCCGTGGCCGCCGTAGTAGAGGTTTGCGCCGGCAATCGGCGTGCTCAGCGGGTACACTGACTTGCCCTGGACGACGCTCCTCGAGCCGCTGCCGCCGCTGCCGAGCGTGACGGTCGCGGTAAATTCCCTGTCGATGCTGCTTGCTCCGACGGTCGTGATCCAGGGCGCGCCGTTCATGACGGTGTACCCTTCGGAGCCGTCGTTCCCAGCGGAGCACGTGACGAAGACTCCCTTCTGCATGGCGGCGAAGGCTCCGATGGCGATCACATTGGTGTCGTAGGACGTCTCCGGGAAACCCAGGGACAGCGACATCACGTCGACGCCGTCGGCGACAGCTCGGTCCATGGCGGCCAGCACGTCAGTGGACGCGGACTCCAGCGTGTCGGCCGCGAACACGGCCTTGTACATGGCTACCCTCGCCATCGGCGCGATGCCAGTGGCCGTGCCGTTGGCGTAGCCGTTGTAGCTGGCGCCCTTGACGGCGGCGCCTGCGGCCGTGGACGACGTGTGGGAGCCGTGGCCGTAGTAGTCCCTGGGCGAATCGTAGTCGTCGGAGGAGATGGTGATGCCGCGCTGCTTAAGGCCCTTGCTGAAGGACCGCGCACCGATGAGCTTCCGGTTGCACATGGAGGAGGGCTTGAACGCCGCGCCGGCCTCGCACGCGCCCTTCCACCTCGCGGGCACGGGCTTCTGGATGCCGGCGTCGCTGAAGCTCTCGCTCTCCGGCCACACGCCCGTGTCCACGATCCCGATGATCACGTCGTCGCCGTACTTGGACGCCGGCCAGACGCCCGCGCCGCGGCTCAGCCCGAGGAACTCCGGCGTGTGCGTGGTGTGGAGGCGCGCGTACGTCTCCGGGAACGCGGCCACGTGGCCCTCCGTCCCCTTCAGCTGCTCCAGCTGCCGCGCGGTGAGCACCGCGCTGAACCCGTGCATGACGTGGGTGTACGTGTACAGGTGCTCGGGCGCGGCCTCCCCCGTCACGGCGGCCGCCAGCGACGACAGCACCGACCGGTACCACCCGTCGTGCTCCACGAACGACGCCGGCATCGCCGAGACGTCCATCCGGACGATGTACGGCCTCCGTCCGCCGCCGCCAACATCCACGGCCTCCGACACCGCCGCCGCCGCCGGCGCCAGCAAGAGACTGATGATCACCCCGAACAACATGGCCCAGCAGAACATCGTCGTGTGTTTCAGGTGCATGAGAGACACACTGACAGCGAGCTCGCGGTGGCAGATGATTCAGCTCTCAGAGCTTCTGCTTCTTATTATGCACCGTACCGGCAGCAGAACCAGAGCAGCTAACACACTGGCCAGCAGCAGCCGAACGTGAGAGAGTGAGTGAGTGGACGCCACGAGTGGAGAGCACTCGCAAGCAGGTGCAGTGGTGCCACTCTACCCGATGCATTATATACATAATGGATTCCATGGCATGGAGGTGATCAATTAAATCCCCAGGGAAAAAAAATGAGCCAAGAATCTCAGCAAGATCGGTCACCAAAGCCTAACATAGCTAGCCCACCCTGTGATTAACGACGGGGTGGCTCGCATGTTCGCCGGCGTCGCAATCATTGAACAAATTAGCAAGCTAGATATCTTGGCACGGAAGTATTGGCGTTCGGTGCGCGTCCACGTCACTCGAGACTTGCTTTCCTCTCACGACAGCGGCTCTCATTTGTGTCCTCCTCATCATCATCTCTGCTGATGCCTTTACAGTGCAGTGCCATGACGACACTCTGTTTATTACGCGTTGATCGGCTTGCTTGCTTGACCGGCTTCCAAGGAGGACTGCACAGCAGCACAAGGACGGCTTCAGTTCTGTCCTGTGCCCGGTTGCATTCATTCTCCACTAGCGTGCTCCACGGCCAAACGCACGCACGTCCCTTGCACCCCCTTCTCCCTCCGCTCCTCCGGTTGCGGCGCGGAACGACGACTCAGTCATCGGTTGACTGGAAAACTGAAGCCGACAGTGAAGTACAGTAGTACGTACTGAAAGTGATCGAAACCGTCGAGGCAGAGAGAGAGAGAGGAACAATTTTCTTCCCCTTGTGGATTAGGGAGTGCAGCACGGCTGCATTACCGTTCAATTAATTCTCCGTCCTCGCGTAACGCCTTCTAATTCTCTCTGGGTCGCGCATTCCTCATCACTCAATTCTGGGAAGCACTCGCGTGTCGGGTTCTGGTTCCTGGCGTCGGAAATGACCTCAAATCCCACATCACCCCTTACAGTCGTCCGGGCATTGCGCGCATGATTAATTAGGATTTCCCAAATTAAGAGACATGAACTGAAACATCGTGACTTTGATGAGCAATCAACCCGTACTGTACTCTATTTAGAAGCAAAACCTTTGCTTCTCGTAAACTCATTGCACGATCTGTATGACCCTGGTCTATCGTCTACCTCCATGAATGCTCATGATGCGCAGGAGTACACGGAAAAACAAGATTGACGACAGCCAGCCAGCCAGCTAGCGGCGGTTGTTGCAGAGATCGAGGCTTCACAGAGAGGCGGCACGCATGCATTGTCCTGGCAAAATCTCTTTTGTTTCGCGACGGTGATTAATGATAATTGGGGGATGCTATTATGAGGCATGCATCATGCATGATGCAAAGGCGGTCGATATAGTTGATGGTGCACTCTTTGTGCCGATTTCTCTCTAGCGTAGTACGTATAGCGGTTGGTGTGACAAGCAAGCGTGCGGCCTTTTCTTGTGGGGGCAATCAAGAATGATGATGAGGGGGAAAGGGAGGTGTTCACTTTGCATGGTGGTGATATTATGATTATTATCTTATAAAGCTTATCATCAAAGTGTCGCCAAGGGCGTTATCTATCGCACAAAGTTTTGATGCGTGTATGTGTGTTCTAAAAACAAAGTTTGATGTGTGTAATAAAATCCTCTTCCAGTTTCCAGGTTTTGGAGCAACACAAATTGAAGAAAAGAGAAGAGGTTGAAGAGGCTCGCTCTCTCTGTATCCTTGTTTAATTAGTGCAAATTTTACCAATAAATCTCTTTAAAAAAATCATCGTCACAGGGGAAAAGGAGGGTGTTTTAGAGGAGAGGGGGAAGAGAAAAGGGAGGTGTTCACCTTTTTTTTCAAGATGATATCTAAAGCTTATTTTGCCAGCGTAGGGAAAGATGTTTATTCTCCTCGTTTTAGGGGAAGAAAATTAAGTAAGAGAGGTACACACGCCTATACAAAAGCACATACAGTAGTTATCATCATGAATAGGAGGGAAATGACGACATTCAGGTTGCTGGGCCTGGGGTAGATGTTTTTTCTCCCTTGTTTGGTGGGGGGGGGGGGGGGGGGGGGGGGGGGGGGAAGCAAAGAACCTTGTGTTCTTGTTCCTGCCATTCCGGTGACAAATTCTGGTTGTGTCGCAGATACATGTCTTCCCTGATGCACCATCGCTCTATTAGCATTGCCAACATTCCCATGACCCACATCCTAGCTCTCCTCGCCGCCATGTCGCTGCCGGCGTGACCGCCATCACCTCCTCCATCTTTTCTCTTGCTTCCATCGTGCTCCTCTTCTTTCCTGCGCAACAAGCCTTGTTTATTTCTTCCTCGTCTCCCGAGGCTCTCCATCATGGATTTCTTTTGTGTTTCTTTCTTTTTTTTTAAAGGAAAAGTGGCGCACTTTATCTAAAAAAGAAAAGAATATCCACCGCCGCTGTGGGCGATGCTACCACCATCCTGAATTCCTGTTGTCCCCAACCCCACCAACGCTTCTTCTTCTTCTTCTAAAACCCCAAGTCGTATGCTACGCCGAAACTGATTGCCCTAACTACGGCTCCGTTGATGAAATGAAAGGCCAGCCCGTTCCAAATCCTACACGCGTTCAACTCGTCATATTTCCAACCAACAAAGAAAGAAATACTTGGCTCCCTTCGTCGTGCCCGCCTGCGAAGTTCGCAATTTCCATGTGGACGTCATCGTCGGTTGTTAGCTGACTTTATCGAGACAAATGATTTATCTGAAAAAAATAGATTTACTGTGTATCAATCGTAATTTTGAAGTAAAAAGAAAAGATTGTTCCACGCGCGTGAACGCACATAAGAAACAAAATTATGATCCTTCGAAAGGCCTGACCAGGCAAGATACAACCAGCTTCAGTGAGCGATATAAGTGACAGCCTCCCCTAGGTCTAGGTCCTCCCTGACCGCACCAGCAATATTTATCTCAAGCTTAAATACTCCGTTCCAAACAGCGGAGGTTTCGGCCAGACAATGACAGAAACTTACGTACACCAATTAGCAAAACAGATGATGCACCAACATGAAACTTCAATGTTTGCAAAAGCTAGTAGTATTATACTGCAAAGGTATCAAAATAGCATAATTTTTCACATATGTCAGCACTTGCCGATCCTGATAAACATCACTAGTACATAGAAACCGTCCTTCAAAATTAAACAGCTCAACTGAAGGGAAACATCATGTCCAAACTAGGTGGAGTTCATTCCATGGAAGAAGAGGTCGGGCCAGCACCAAAGCCACTGCCACCACCACGGCCAAAGCCAGGTCTGCCACCAGAACCCTGCAAAGTTTTCGGGTGGAAAAGTGTCAGCCAAGTTGAAACACAATGCAATATTGCTAAAACATAAAACTTGCGGACCTCAATTTGTCCAGCAAAAAATATTGCTCCTTTGAGCACCATGTATTAGATAGTACAGATAAAATTCGATAAAAATTTTTGCCTAGAGGCTGACCACTGCCTACAAGTGAAGGCATGGGCATGGAACAGGATTACATTGGCTGCGTCTCCGAGACAAGTGTCACATGTGTCTTGCTGATGGTTTTCACTGATTTTGGTTGAAGGAGGGCAGATCATCATCAACTCCATATTTTAAACAATATAAATGTAAAAAATGGAGTTGGTCGTGGTAGAATACCTTCATCCGATCTCCATTGAACACCCCTATAAATGCAAATAATCTAAGGATACAACACTTTTCAAAAGGCCCATCTCACATGCTATTTTGGCTGCAAGCAGCAAAATCCTAAGACAATCTATGCAGGGTTAGATCAGTTGCAAAGGCACAACACAGTACAGGGAGCTATGCATCCCCTTGATGCAGTGGGACCCGAGTCTAGTTATGACAGGTGAACATGGCAAGCTGGTTCTTATAATTCCTATCATATGTATCTACTTGTCAGTCTAATTCAGGTAGACTGCAAACTGTGAAGTCTTGGCATGCATCAATATATGGTAGCAGCCTAGTTAGTACGAATTTGTAATTATTTTATATGACAGCTCAGAGAACTAATGAATTGGAACACTGGAGCATTCAAAGAAACATGCTTACCCTGAAGGATGGCTGGAACTCAGCAGGAGCCCCACCCTTCTCACCGCCAAAGTCCCCTGGAGCACCACGAGGACCACCACGGTAGCCATCCCTGTCACCAAACCTTGGCCTGTCCTCTCCAAAGCGAGGTGGGCCCCTACACATGCAACAAGACAGTAAATAAATTAGTGAAGCCTATAGCAACACATAAGATAATTATCCCATGTACCAACTAGCAGCATGCAGGTTCTACGCATACTACACCCACATAACAAATCCATCCACAAATTCTTAGCAGAGTTAACTGATGCAAGCAGTCATCAGAAATTCGGAAATGGCAAGTAGCCATTGCATAGAAACAATCCTTTCAAAAGACTAATGTGATATATATCAATTCTTCAAATGTAACATCCCTTAGATCCAAATTATGAACTTAGTAAGTCACAGTAGACCATCATAGGAATGCAGAGCACAGCAATACCTTGGGCGGTCACCAGGTGGGCCAGACCCGAATGGGCGGCCAGGAGGCCTGGCAGACTTCTTGAGCGTGGCAGGAACAATCTCCGATGGCAGGTTGAGGTAGGTGCGGAGGTGCTCAATGCCCTCGTTGGTCAGGTACCAGTAGTAGTGCTGCCAGGAGAAGGTCTCCCTGACATACTCCTTGGACTTGAAGCTTTGCATGAGCTTGATCACCTGCAGGTTTGGCACATCGATCTGCGGGTGCTTCGCCAGGTTGTAGTCCTTCTTGGCGTACAGCACGCCCTCTGCAAAAGGACATGCATTAGTGAGCGACAGTTTATGATCACCAAATCAGTGACATAGCCAGATAATCAGATACCAATACATTGAATAAAATCAGATACAGACACGCTTTCTAAAGCATCTGCATGTGTTTTTTAAGCTTCCGAATAATAATAACAATTTCAACTTAAATCCTAATAAGGACGACATATTCTGCAACTAAACGTAAACGGTGTACTTCAAATGGGATGATTTACAAAACTAGTAATTCAGTAATACGAACGGGTCGTCCAACACATACTAGATACGCATGAACTGAGAAGCGAAGGGGGCAAAGGAACGCTGACCTTGGAAGAGGTACTTGCAGATCTCATTGCGGTTCTTCTTAGAGATGATCTGCGAGAAAACGAGCGCGGGGTTAGCACGGACGCAAGGAATGATGGAGACAAGGAACAGACGAAACAAGGCTTCGGCCGCCGCTTACCATGGTGGCGGCGAACGGGTCGGCTCGGCGAGCTCCGGGTGCGCCTACGTCGAAGTGGGGTAGGCGGCGCCGGCGGCGGGAGCGGGAGGAATGGAGAAGAACCCTAGCGCCCGAGACGGGTGCGGCCTTTTATATAGCCGCATCGGTGTAGGGTTTGGCTGCGGGTCGGAGTGGCGTGGCGTGGTAGCGAGGGGCATAAACGCTGCGCCTGGGCCCGTAGGCATGCTACGTTGAGCCCACGAAGCGGGTGGGCCGGTTCGCAGCCTGGGGTGCTTTTGGTCACTCCTGGGCTGGAATTAGTTGGGCCGACAGTCTTTCCGCGCGTCCATGAGTTCATCTTCATCTTCCGTTCGAAACGCTCTGACATGACAAAACAGAAAATTTTGTTAGCTTTCAACTCGTGCAGCATTTTGAGGATCAGATTTTATCTTTCGACTAGAGAGTTTCGCTTTTTATGGGTTTCACATGAATTTGTGAGGATGAGACGAAGAGAAGCCGACATCTAGATTTGATCCGGATTTGATTTCGTAGCTGCCAATTCAGAACTTTTGCTAAGAAACAAATGCAAGTCTCAGACACAAGGAAGAACAATGAAAACTAATAACCAGTGTGATAACATCGGCCACTGCCGCCGGCAGGCGGTGGAGGCCGGTTGTCCCAGCAGGCAGGCGCACGGGCATGGCACGGCGAAGGCCAGCCCGTGATCGTCGGGACAGTTGGTGTGATCCCCATTTCGTAAGTACTCCGTAGTTTGCTCGTTGGTCATCATCAGAATCACTATATCAGCCTGGATCATCACAGGGACAATGCTAACAAAGAAATGGAGTTGCCTTGTTAGTTTCCTGGCTTTGTCAAATGTTGCTGATGACTTTTCCTTTTATCTTACATTCCAATCAGCACAAAATACAATATTGCAGAATTATATCATTAAGCTTGATGCGTCCAGTATCAAAGTAACAAGAAAGGCATCACAAACTGAGCAGTACTGCGTCAGGTAGATGTCTCAAACAGGCAGCAAAGTTTCCAATCCTACAAGAATAGTTTCAACTATAGCAATGCTCAATATTTTAACGTCCAGGGTACACGCCTTTGATCATACAAAATCATCCCACATAAGAACTACCCAACACCAAACCAAAAAGATCGCTATGGCTAACATATTAATTCAACAATGTACAAAAATACTATCACGTGTGGGAGCCTTCGGCACTAGGTATGCCTTCTTTTACCAAAAAAAAAATACTGTCATGACGGTCACCGCCACATGTGCCTTCCACGATTCTACTCCTGACTTTCTGACAAGGCGGCGAATAAGTTGTTTGCGACATCGCCATGTCCAGCTTCAATCAAGCATGAGGATCCGGAATAGTCATTGTTTCCTTTGATAGCTAGGCCTCTTGAGTTTTCCATTTGATAGACTCTTCTTTTGGCGTGTCCTTCGGCGTGTTGCTCCCACTGCTGTCGCCAGGGTCGCTTGCTGGTGTTTCGACTGACCTTGCTAGGGCCGGAGCTTTGCCCCCTCGACGCTCCTGGCAAAAGAGAGTGACGAAAACTTGAAAGTCTAAGTACACAATAATGTTGGGACGCCATTACGTAAATGGATTTTGAAAAAATTAATATGAAGACACCTTATTGGGAATTCTTCAGACTTGGGAGGCAAAGGCATTATTAGACTTATAACTTATACAGTAATAACAATATTTTGGGGTGATAAGCAAGGATAAAAGTTACAGGCAGTTCAACATGGATCTAACACTTCAGGAACAGGCAAGAGAACAAGGTGTTATTCTCCCATAACCTAAATGTAAACAGTGGTATAATCAACATTTTGTTGCTAAAGAATCGACAGTCAATATAGAGCTAGGTAAAGGGCGTACCTACGCCTGTTAACAAGCTGGAAAAAATGAACTGGCTGTGTGGAGGGCCGGACTGGATTAGGATCGGGCCAAACTTATATTCATTTTCAGCCTAATATGTAATAAGGGCTGGTGGAATTTGTGAAAGGGCACGTGGGCTGAAGCTCTTTACCAGGCCTTTGTACCTAGTGTTGAAAGTTCCCACACGTTGTGGGGCCTGGGAAAGTGAACTTCTAGGAAGTCTTCCCCTTGCTTATTTTGCAAAGAGGCTGATTCGAATCCAGAACTCCCATTGATACAAGTGGAGAGACTCTACCACTGTGTCAGGCTCGTCCTTCCAATAAAAGCTAGGTGCAGCATGTAATGCAAATGATCATCACAAAATGATGGGTACTGAAAAGTAATAAATGCATAAATGTCCCAATGCTACATCTTACATCTCTGTAGGGGAAATCATCGACTTCGAGCATGTGAATGACATGCCCAATCTTGGGCCTCTTACGAGCTTCAGGATCTACACAACGTAGGGCCACTAGCAAGGCCTTCTTCAGTGCCCTGGAAGTAGGCTTTTCAGTCATCTTCGGATCCAAAACCCCTTCTGAATTTCGGTTGCTAACCATTGTCTTCAGCCACTCAACGAGATTAATCTGAAAGGATTACTGACCAGATTCTATAAATGCATTTCATACGTTCTTAGTTTAGCACTTGTAAGGAGGCATGAGCATCACTAACCTCTCCTGGTGGCCTGTTGTAATCAACAGGTACCCGACCAGATATTATTTCCATGATAAAAATTCCAAAACTATAGACATCACTAGTTTCATTCAGCATGCCGGTGCCTGCATATTCTGGCGCAACATACCTGCAAACACGAATGATAAAAGTAGGCCATTACATTGTTTATTTATCCCATTTTATTCTAAATTTTACAAGTCAAATACCGATGTCTCACCCAAATGTCCCCATAACCCTAGTGGTAACATAACTCCTCTCTGAACCCAGAAGCTTTGCTAGCCCAAAATCAGAGAGCTTAGCATTCCAACGTTTGTCAAGAAGGATATTGCTTGACTTGACATCACGGTGGACAACCTTTGGCTCAAGTCCCTCATGCAAATACATTAAGCTGCACAATTAGTTTTAATTATTATAAGTAGACTGATAAAATAAGTCTGTAGCTTGCGGTAATGAGCTAAAACATGCATACCCTTTCGCTGTCCCCAGTATAATCTTCATCCTGATGTCCCATGTAAGAGGACTAACAGGACCAACATCACCATGAAGCCATTGCTCCAAGTTTCCATTGTTGACGTACTCATACACAAGCATCCTGAAACGGTTCCATATACAACAAAATTTATGAGACACGCTCCTTGATTTTCCACAGTTCCGCAATCTGAGTTAAGGCTGATAGTCCGACAAGATACCTTTGGTTGCCTTCAGCACAGTATCCCAACAATCGAACCAGGTTCTTGTGCCGCACCCGCCCAATTGCTTCCACCTCAACCTTGAATTCCCTTTCTGCCTGCCCCCTAAGAAATCAGGTCATCACATTTTTTTAAAGTCAGCACAAAAGAAAAACTATCAATACAAAAACACAGTTCATCATCCCGTGTGAATCAGCAAGGACCACCTTGCGAAGATAAATATTCCTAATGGCAATTTCTATACTAAGCATGAACAAAAGAAAATGTGACTTGGTCAGGTTTCTTTCGATTTGTTTTTGCAAAATGGCATAATCTGAATTGTCAACGTCTCCATTGACCAGTTGTGTACATCTTTCTTAGACTATAATCAACACCTTTTAAAAACAAAAAACAAAAAAAAGTCATTTCTAAATACGGCTAAGCTTCAGTTTACAGGGTAGCATCAGTACCTATTGTTGAGCAAATTCTTGACGGCAACCTGTACACCGCCCTCGAGCACGCCGTGGTACACGATGCCGTAGCCGCCCTCGCCGATCACCTTGTCGTCGGAGAACATGCACGTTGCATCCTCCAGCTCCTTGAGTGTGTACCAGTGGCCCCAACCCAGGTGTGAAACCTCCGGCACCCCCGGCTCCCCACCACCGCTGCGGCTCTCGCCGCTGGCGCCGCGCGACGACGCCCCGCCGCTCCGCTGGTAGTGCGGGGGCGGCTGCTGCTCTGGGAACGTGATGCGGTGCTCCTTCCCCGTATCGATCTGGATGGAGTCCGGAGGCGGCGCCTGGACCACCTGCGGGAGCGGCGCCTTGGCCGGGGCGGCGGGAGCTGCGGCGCCGCGGGAGGGCACTTCTTGGATGTCCTTGGAGGGCTTGGCGGGGTTCTTGGGCGGTGCGGTGACGGGGAGGTGGAGCACGGGGGTGGCCTGGACGGCACGCTGGCGTCGGCGTCTGCGGGATGCGAGGAGGCACAGCAGCGAGAGAAGGACGAGGAGTAGCACGAAGGCGGCACCGACGGCGATGCCGACGAGCTCCCACAGGTGGAGCCCGAACACCAGCGTGTCCTGGGACAGCTCAGAGTCCGGCATGGGCGTGGCGCTGCCGAGCTTCCCAGCTCAGGCAGAAATGGCGGATCTCCCTGGATTCCAACCAGAATTGGGTGCTAAAACTTGGACTTTTTACAAGAAAAAAAAATCGCCAAAGACTGTGCTTCTGCAGGGAATTCGACGTAGCAAGGCTGGATTTTTGAAGTGAACAAACGGTTGGCCAATCAAAGTTGTCAAGAATCTCTGGATTTCTGCAGAGGGCGCAGTGGGAAAGGTAGGACTTCGGAGGGGAGGGGATTTAGGACGAGATGGAGCGATGAAAAAGTGGATTTGCAGGGCGATTGGGCCCAAAAGGTTTGATTTGGAGGCAATGTGGGGGCAGGGAGTGGATTATCTTGAGGCAGGGAAAAGTGAGGGCTGTTAATTTAGCTCTGACATTGGCATGGATTCCGGTGAGTGTGCGGAGGAGTGTGGTGGTGAGTTGCGGCCTGGGGTGGCGTGTGGGGTACTGGGGTGGTTGGTGACTTGGTGGTGATCATTAGGAGCCAATCACATCCCAAATCAAAAAGTGTAGTAGAGGGAAAATGGACAGTACGAAGTGATTGCTCGGGGTAGAGAGTTCGTGTGTGTAGAGTGGAGGTGGACTGACAGGACTAGTGGGAGGAGCTCAGCAGTGACAGCCTGACAGCGCGTTGCAGCTGAGCATAAATTGTACTAGTAGTATTTTATGGTGATAGAGCAGTCAGTAAACGCAAGATATTTTGTTCCGATGTCGGTTCGATGCGAGGGAAGGTCTCCCCGTTTTATTCTGAATATCGCTGAAGCTGCATTAAAATTTTGGCAGAAATATATCCCCATAACTTCACTCGATAAATATGGAACCGTAAAGGCAAAGATAACTAGGTTTTGTCGATGTACCTCCTTCATGATTCTCTGGATGAAACCTTATCAGCGACGATGATGTTTGTATGTTATTTCCCTTCTTGGATGTGTCGTTTTTGGAATGAACACTATATGGAAGTTCTTTGTCATCTCTAACTAGCATCTAGGTATAGCCACCCATCCGTTCTTAAGTAACCACATGGCTAGTGGTATTTACTCCGTCAGGCGAAGGATGTGACATCATCTCTCTTGTACGGCTTAGTTTTTCATAGAGTCAATTTTCTTCTTATGAAATTACGTCGGAACTTCTCCTTCCTAGTTTTTTTCCTTAAAAAGAACCATGAAGATCGATTTTCCACGTGACTTCAGGCTATCTGCTGTGGTACGCTGAAAAGGCTACTACCGAAAAATTTAAAATAAATCTACAAAGTGCACATACTGAAAAATATAAAATATATAGAGTATAGTTTAGAGTATAGAGTACGGTTTAGAGTATACAAGTGTGAATGGTCTCACTTCTTACAAATATTCAGTCTTCCAGCACAATCGATAAATAATAGTGATGACAACACGTAACTTAGATCTTTTCCATTAAATTATTGTAATCATGGCCAGTTGTATCTTTAAAGATCTAGGTTGCCCAATGCTATTATAGGTTTTTTTAAAGGTAGTGCTTTACCATTGTACTGTATAATTTTATATAAAACTTGGGGCATAGTATGAGATCTTTAAAGAACAATCTGTCTTTGTTTTTCAAGATTCTACAATTCAACTTTTGTATCGTGGATTGTGAAATGAGATTCTAGAAAACTAAGACATGTTTGTTTGCATGTGTTTCACAATCTACCTTTCACGTTACTACTAGCTAGTGACCGGAATGAGATTTGCTTTATTGTGTCATCTAGGGGGAGGGGTCGGTTGTTGAATCTGTGGCTTGCGTTTGTAAAAGGTAAATTAATCACGATAGTGTGCACCCTCCAACATCTTTATTTTATTGTTGTTTATTGTTTTATTAGTTTTCTTTTTCGCACTTTTCCTTGGCTTTTGTACATGCCTAAAGGTACTGTGGGGCAACAATTTTCAGTCAGAGCTGAAACAGCGAGGGACTTCTGCGCTCCATCCCTGCAAGTTATCCAGTAATGGACGAGGTGCTTTTCCCATGCAGATAAATAAGCACATCTACAGGAACAAATAAATAAGCACATCTACAGGAACGATACACATCGCATTCACAGTCGTCACTACACTTTATATTTGCTCTTTTGGCAGGAACTGCGAAAAACTGAGCAAACAACCAGCGTGCCACCACAAAAGTGACCAACCTATCTGTTCCATTAGCTGTCGTGATGCAATTGTAGCTCACAAGAATAGCCAACCAACGTGTTCGCTGTGCTGTGATAATGCAATGGTAGTTGGCGAGTACGTACATCACTCTTCCTGCTACCTCTCCTGATTCATGAATGCATTGCTTGGCTCATCTCAGAAGTCAGAACACGCAAGAACACTGAAGAACAGCCAAAAAAATGACACCACCAATTTAAGCATTCAAGTTTTGCCAAGGCACCTACTCTGTGTCCCCGTCGAAAAAAGATACTCTGCATTTGTGATTGGGCTTCTCAATAGACCGCCTGCGAATTAGTGTAATGCAGAGTACACACGGCAGGATCTAAACCTTTTTTGGTGATTATTTTTCACATCGACTGAAGTTTCCGTATGATGTTATTTGTTATCATAATGGTGTATACATACAGTATCCCACCAATCAAGGGATGTATAATTTGGTAGCTTAGACCTACTACCTCTATAACAATAACTGGATTGTACAAATGAAAACGGGGATCAAAATCCTACAGGACGGTCCACAAGCTGAAGCTGCACGAAAAAGCTCAAATTTGCTGCCCATACCTTTGAGAGGACCCAATTTTTTTTGTAACCATCTACTGTAATTCACCTACTGGCGCCTCGTTCAACCATAGGTAATGAATAAAATCATACAGCTTTGCGCTCACACTCACCTGCTCAAAGTGACAAGTTTGTAAGGTTATGTGTTGGGACATGGAAAAAAGGTTAAAAATTAAGGAAAAACAGGAATAAGAAAGTAAAACAAACCTTGTAAGGTGTTGGATTCAGCCGCCTGGTGTGATCTGGCCGCAGCTTTTCAAGCTGTTGCATGCAGCGGCTTCTGATCTTCTCCAAAGAGGGCAGCTCTGCTCTAGGTTTATCTGCTGGAAAACAAGCACACATGTAACTCTACCATAAGAAGATAATGAGCATATTGAGTGAAAGAAGCCCTGGTCTACAATTATTTTATGATTCAAATTATCAGCTATTTATTATATGGGTTTGATGAGGTTCTTTTCCTAAAGGTGTCCCTTTTGTTTAAGGGTACTGCAGAACCAACAAATGGTTTTTGCTTGTAAGGAAACCAATAAAATGGAGCATAAAAAATTTCTAGGAATAATTGGTTCATCTAAGATTTAAGTTAGCCACACTTACACCTGTCATCTTAGATGTGCTGCTGCCTAAAAATGTAATGTGAAAAGAGGATCCTTTCTGTTTTTAAAAATAATCAGATGCTTTCAATCACTAATTTCCAGAAATTACTCACAGCCTCATGAGAACAAACGGAAGTCTTGCTAGAAGGATAGAAGATTCATACTTGATTTCCCAGGCCAATAGCACTGTAGAAGCTCCTCAACGTGCTGGGGAACAACATATGCCCTTTTGGATTCAATGAATGGATGGCGACAGAGTATTCGTTCTCCTGCCTGAAAAAGGTTTACATTATAAAACTCAAACATTTGATGTTGCTATAATAAAAACGACAAGGCACAAAATCAGCAACAATGTTGCATGGCACAGATAGGAAATATGTTATCTACTCAACTATAACCTCAGATATATTCCATTCTAAGTTGACTATTCTTTAATTCAAAATTTTGGAAAATCTTGTACTAAATTTAAACCTCACATATGAACTGAGGGAACAGATGCATTGTTACCTTAGGTGTTGGTTCACTTTCACGAATCATAATGTCTACCAAAGGGTAGCCTTCTTTCCCGTACAACCTGAAACATCGCTTTATGCATGGAATGGAAACCTGAAACACATCACAAAAGTGTCAGTAAATAGAAACTCAATTATTAAAGACACAATATATTAGGCATACTTTTGCAATATCCTCTGAAAGTTTTATACGAGGTTTACTATTTATCTCAACCAGCTTAAAGACACAACCAAGAGCAGCCTGGGAATAACATGTAACAAGATATGTTCCAATTCCAAAGGCATCAACCTCATGACCCTGCACAGAAAATGGAAACTACAAATTAAAATGGGAAGGGCTCATATCCAAAGTTCACATTATCACTAGACAATCATGGAAATGCATCAAACAACATAGAAACCACACATACTGCCAAGTGCCAACAGATATTAAGTATTGATTAGTTGCAAGATCATTGTGTGGTAACTTTATTACCTGTTTGTTGAGGGCATCAATGGTCTCCTCATTCAGGTCATTGCTGGCAGTAATTATCATCTTTCCAAAACCAGGTACATTAAAGTCCTTCTCTATTGCACAAAACACTTTTCGGGCCTCAATAGATAGATAAGCCAGATCACCAGAATCTAACCTAATACCAGATGCCTTGTACCTAAAAAGGGATGTTTATGAAAATGATTTATTTAAACTTATAAATAGAGGCAAGATCCATTGATTTCTTATCTCAATCACAAGCATGGCATATAAAAAATAAAATAACTAGATTAATAAATGTGCAACTGAATCATGAAGAAATCAAGGTACCAGTATAACTCGAAATCTTCTCAAGGAGGTGTAATTTTATAACAGATTTGCTGTATGCTTAGACAAAAATAAATTCTACAGGGCGACCTTTTCCGTAATGAAATTTAACTTCATTTGTATTTTCTAGAGAAAAGCGTATTCTGGTAATGAGATATAAAGTTTCATTCAATGATTCAAATAGGTTGCCTGATGAAGGAGCAATGAGGTTAACAGGTAGGGTTTGACATACCCTAAGTCATAGAGTGCTAGAGCCACTGCACAGAAGTTTGGAATTCCACTTCGCATAACCTGAAAAGTAAACATAAGAAAATCATGCCCCGGAGAATACAGGATCACAGATTAGTATAGATAAGTTGGCAACTGCATCCTGCGAGTGAAGACTGTCGATAGAAGAGAGGATGAGGATGCCGCTTATGCAGTGTTAAATTTTGTTTGAACTATAACATAGGCATATACACCAGTTAATATTGATTATGGTTCAGGAACAGGTGACTGGTTAATGGCATTTAGCACAACGGTGAAAACACATTTGTGCATGTTCAGGACACAATACCAATAACTATATCAAATCTAAATAAGAGTAGAAGTCTAAACATGTCTATGTTCGAAGTTTACTGGCAACCAGGTTGACAGCAAAACAAAAGATGTCAAGTTCATCATCAAGGAACGAAGAGCATTTTAAAAAAGAAAACGTAACAACTTCCTTAATTGAGTGCTAACAAAGTACTACAACAAGATTTAGACCTACAATCCACTTCAAAAATGAGTATTGGCACAGAAAATACAACAACAGAACCTCTTTAAGTTCTAACAACTCACGTCATATGTGTCCACAAGAGCTAGAAAGTTGGTTGGAAAAGCCAATGCATATGATGCAAATGCTGCAAGCTCACTTTGATTTGTCTCGCCAAACACACCACATAATGAATCTGCAACCTGAAAAACAACCAGCAGTGCAAAAATAAGACAACGGTAATAAATGAAAGCACTGCAACAAGATTCTGCCATTATACCTGAATCTTTTGAAGCCACTCTTTTACCAAACTAACAAAGTCCGTGCAGATTCTTGAACTATCTTTGCTCTTGAGGGTCTTCTCTGGGATATCATCAAGGCTCTGGAATGGTTGAAGGGGTTGCTAACTCAGGCAATGACTAAATAACAGAAACGTAGAAAATAGAAAAAGTGAAGTTCCACGATGTGAAAGATATCAAATCATGATCTTATGTAGATTTTACTGCAAGGGCACTAGGGCAGTCTGACTGTAGTCACACAGCAAATAAAGTTGCTACATTCAAAGAATGGTTGCACACATGTTTTTTAGATCAGGTTTTGGTAGGAGGGGAAATCTGCCCTGGTAAGGAAAATATGAGCACACAAGTGCAGGAATACAGATATCAAACATCCATCAAGGCCATTACACAATAGACAAGATTGTTCACCAGGATATCAAAATAGCTAGAGTGGAGACACGGAATGGGCATTGATCAACATAATAAATCATGAAACTACAGCAGGGGTCAGTAACCAATATAGTAAAAGGGGGGTGATTCTGCTTGATAAATGCAACTGTAATATGCAGAGAAACAGAGCAAGATTTGACACAATGAATTACTGCATTTGTGAAACCATTTGTTATTAGTAAAAGGAAGGATAGTTCACTGACCATATATGAGCTTACAAAAGCATGAGAATGAGTTCCACGCAGTGGTATGCCAAACAGATTCCCAGCTAATACATTACTGCAAAAACAAGAAGACAAGCAATAAAACAGATGGTGAACACTTTGGGGGAGAAAAATAATCATTTCAACAAGTATATAAAGGGCTAGGCAAAGATAGCATCATTCATATTACCGGCTTACAAAATGAAATGAGTACAAACACACTGGCTTTGAATGAAAAAATGTTATAAGTGAAAGAACCCACCTAGTTGCGTCAAAACCTCCCATGAAACAATACTTTGAGGCACTTATTGCACCATCAGGTCCCTGCCATTAAAATTCACAGTTAATACATGGAAATACTAACCTGTAAACAACAGTAGAAGTTATAATGATAATTGAAAAGGGACAGTATAAGATAACACCTGTGCTCGTCTTAGACCAAATTCTAGTAGGACCTTTGACTTTCCAGCAACATGACGGTGTCGTGCAGCATTGGTGGTTACCAGAGAGGCATAATTGATGAGATTTAAGAATGGAGTCTCGAGCAGTTGTACCACCTAGTCATATTATAACAAGTGCCACATTACTATAGAAATAATTCAAAAAAATTATTTATGCTCTAATTAAAGAATATTCACCAAAAATGCTTTAAGAATTAAGATCAATGTGTACTAGAACAGCAACAGGTGAGGGTTTTGTACTTACAGCAACTGGACCCTCAACTCTAACCAAGGGCACTTTTGGAAACACTACTGAGCCCTCGGGAATGGCGTACATCTCAACATCAGAGCAATCAATTGCCCTGAGATAATCAAAGAATGCACCCTAAAAATTGCAGACTACATCAGTAAATTAGCATTTATCACAAGAAAAACTAAATGAAGAAATTCTTTAATGAAGTTAACTGAAGAAAGATGTTTCCATGGAGAGCCGCTGTTTATCGTTACTATATTTTACCCTATGTAAAAATCAGATCATTTATACATAAGAGAAAGTAGAAGAATGATCATTTTTCTTTGAAATGTTATTAGTTGGGTGCAGAAGAAGTATCCAAGGAGGATTGAGATTTTAAATCAGTCCTTCCTTCTGCTTCCACCATCTTATTACTACCATGCCTAACAGATTTTGGAAGAAACAATCGCCCATATCACCAGAGGATTTTGAGGCTATTATAATTATGGCTCAGATGATACCTCACACATCGGCATGACTGATTGCAGGAAAGAAATATCATCTTCCGTGAACTTAAAATTCGCAATAAACCTAACACATTCTTCAAGGCCAGCAAACACAGTGAATTCCCCACCAAATGGATTTCTTCTAAAGTATAAATCAAACCTGTGAAAAGGAAAGGAAACCAATCGGCGTGAGATTGATAGCGTTTGTGCTGTTAGCTGTAACACATACTTTCCATTCACGAATCTCCATTCACTAAAAATAAAATCAAAATACAATAGAAACTAGGACAACAGAAAAGGTTCACCAGAAATATCACATACCATAGCAATATACTATTGGGATACCGAAGGAGGAATGGTCCAACAAAAAGATACTCTAAGAAAAATATATTCCCTGGTGTGACTCCTCAGTCCTTGGTTTGGGTTTTGTATTATGTTATGACCTAGTATGAACTGCCACTTGCGCATTCATATCCCTCCAAACATACAGTACAAGAAGCTATCTGACAGTGTCATTTTTATTTAGAGGCATGTGAAATACTTCTATAGCGAATTCTAAGGAGTTGTTTAAGAACAGAATGGATTCAATCAGCAGAAGCCGACAAATGTATTCATATACCGTGTATCATAAAGCATGCCCTTATCGCTATCAGATGACATAGTATGGCAGAGGCACATATGAACCCTTAATTCAGTAATAGTAGTGATACTCCCTCACTCTCCGTACTCGAAAGTTTGTCGTTTTCTAGTTCAAAAATGAATTAAAAAGCGACAAACTTTCAGGGACGGAGGGAGTACATTGCACCCTAATTCAGAACCATGATTACATTCGGATAGGAAAACATAGAGAAAATAACATCATCCAAATTCCATCTCTCTTTTTTTTTTGAAAATTTCACCCAACTTTCTTTTTTTGTACCACAATTTTCCGAAATATGTTTGGCACCTGGCAGTTATGAACCTATCTAGGTCACGCCAGAATATTCTCCTAATAATGTCTTGAACAATAACAAAAGCTACGACTGCAACTTCAAAGTGAATCGCAGAATATTCTCCTAATAATGTCTTGGAACTTTCGGAAAAGAATGTATACGAAACCAGGAGCAGTACAGCACATCACACATCCATTTTATTTACAAAACCATTTATCACATCACATATGCAAACATAGAAAATCAGCAACAGAGAGATTGGACCATCGAAATGCTTAAAATGTTGACGCTGTGACGGAAAAGAAAAGAAAGATAACACTTCCCCAAGCAAAACCAGAGTAGCAACTCGAAGAAATACAAATATCAATCAACGGTAACCCACGATAGTGGGAAAAGTGAGGAAAGTTTTCGAAAATACCAAATACAAGGGGAAAGCAGAGCATTGCATTAGCGACCGCAACGGGAGCAAAGCAGGACGGATGGACCTAATTAAGCAGCCGCATCAAAGACCCTCCTCGCCGACGCATCCCCGCAAAACGTAACACGGCAACAGATCATCCACCGCATCACCCTCGCGCCAGATCGCCGCCTACTACCGATCAAAGAGGAACAGAGGAGGGAAGGTAGTAGATGAGAGAGGGAAGGGGCCCTCACACGGCTCGGTCGGCATGCTTGCCGGCCTTCCAGTACGCGTAGGCCATGGAAAACTGGTACTGATCGGTGAGCAGAGCCGTCGCCATGGGGTTGGTAGGCGGCCCTACCGGCGCCGCCGCGGGGGAGCCGTTGGCGCTGGCATCGGCGTTCGTGGCCGGTGCCGACGTCCCCGCCATCCTAGCCTTCCGGTAGAGGGCTCGGCCAAGGGTTTACTTGGCCGGGGAGGCGCGGGAACTGGAGGCGGAGGAGACGGAGGAGACGGGAGGCGGGCGGGAGGAGACAATTGGAGGCGGAAGAGCTGGAGGAGACGGGAGGGGTTGGATTGGAATTCGGAAGTTTGGCCGGAAGCTTGACGCTATATGTACTTGTACGTTGGAGGAGTTGCAGGCGTGCACCTTTGGAAAATGACAATGACATCGATGCCCCTGTTGTGCGCCATTTGGTGAATGATGGTAGATCTTCTTCCAAGTGTTGGATAATTTGATACCACGATTATACTTTTACCTTGAGCTACAACTTGTACACCTACAATTTCATTCACAGCAACGACAATCGGCTTCCATCCTTTAAGTTGCTTTCAACCTTGAGCTTTTTAGATTCCTGTATCGTCGCAATCACCTTATAGCTTCCACAAATTTAGCGATCTCAATCCAAACATGCTCATGCCGTATCTTTCTTGCAACTTCCAATGTTATCTTAAATATGTGTCATTAGTAATGATCTATGCTACAAGCAAAATTATGTCCATTTTTTTAACAGAACACATGGAATAATACAGATTTTTATGATAAGTCCGGGGTGAAAAGGAAAATTTCCTTATTTACATTTTCCAATCAGAACCCTACTGATCCCTCTTCTCTTCGGATGCAACCTGTTTACCTGCGTGCACTTTCAGCATTTTCTTGCAATTATTTTACACCCATGTGAAACCTACTCGCAGACGACATGTTGGACCACAAACAGGATGGTCCCGCTGCTCAGTGGCAAGTCGAAGACAGTTGTTCACTGCAAGAACGTCAGGTGACGGCTGGTAGGTGGCGGCTTGGCTGTCTAGGAAAACACATGACCCATTCATTCTGGTGGACTGCAGGAATCTTCGTGGATCTCACCTCATAGGACAGATCTTCTGCGGCCACTACCTGAAGGCTGAAGGAACTACTCCTACAAAGTTGGATTTACACTATTTGATGCCCTTACTTTTGACAGCAAACTTCATCTACGCCCAAGCCAATTTTTGATAATCAAACGTCAACTAATGCTAGGATGAAGTGAGTATTATATTATGTAACTAGTACATCTATCACATGCATATGCGTGAGCTAGTACTATATTATAGACGATACATAAAAAAACTACTACATCCGTACTAAAAGAAGCTCATTTCTGGAGCTGGTCTCGAAATCTGTTAAGTTAGGTCAAGTTTATAGAAAAATATAGTACTTTTAGTAACCCTAAATTAGTAGCATTAGATTCACCATTAATTATATTTTAGTAGCATAATTATTTTGTATGGTAGATGTTAATATTTTTATATAAACTTGGTTAAAGTTGGACTAATTTGACTTTGATCAACTCCAAAAATAAACTTGCCATAGGATAGCGGAGTATATTTTAGTGTGTAAAATTGCAAACACTAGTTTAATCAATTTCTAATCTAAGTGTTAGTCTTTGTTTTATATAGAATCTATTTGATATAATTTCAAATTATTTATGAATTGTAATTGTTATAGACTCTTATATAGGTATTCTATCTCAAAATTTGAAGGAATATTATTGTTTATTTCAATTTACTTTTTACTCCAAGTTTTACATACTCATGCTTGATTTTGATGCAAAATTTAAGAGCTTCAACAATTTTTTATTTTACCATTTTTATTGTTTTTGACATGAAATTTTTATAAGGCATGCTGGGTAGCTTAGAAGTAGATATTAGAGGTGTTTATGTCTAAACTTTTTATAATGGCACGTGTCGGCGGTTGGAGCCGGCAGATCTCCCTACACTGCTAAAGTGATTGGGGAGTTTGAAGTTCGGTGTGGGCGCGCGGAGATTCAAGAAGGTGAATAGGAGTTTGACACAGGAGACACAAGAATTTACGTGGTTCGGGCCGCCTGAGCGTAATACCCTACTCCACGGGTGTGTTGGTGTTGTATTAGCGGTAAGAGCTTGTCACGAACGTGTGGGGTGCGTATGATCGTCCGTGAACGTCCCTGAGTGTATCGTCGGCCTGTCCTTTTATAGTACAAGGACAGGCCGTTACAAGCTAGCCTGGCCCGACATGTGGCACCTGCGGTTACTAGTATTGATACACGCTTAATTGCTCTTAAGAACCCTGTAACGGGCTTTGACAGCACCGTTACTGATGTAAAGATCGTCTGTTTAAGTGTCATTAATATGGCATTAATGACACTTAATCGGGTCTTGAAGTCCTTGGCTCTCCTTTGAAGATCCGGAGCCGTTACAAGGTCTTCCGGAGGTTAGAAGCTGAAAGGTCCGACGATTTGACACGTGGCTGCTCTGGAGCTTGCTGTGGGAAGCAGGTAGCTCCGGGGCTACTAGACACGTGTCAGGTCCGGAGCTTCTCTCGGTCTGGGGTTAAGTCCGGAGGTGCCGTTTCGGTACGTGGCCCGGAGCTTCCCTCTTGTGGGCGGTAGCTCCGGGTTAGTCGTACACGTGGCGACCCAGGGATTAACCATGTTGGAGAAGCGGGTCCGATTATGTCTGACAGGTGGGCCTCCGAGGGTCTTCAAACCAAGTAGATGACTTTCCTTTGAGATCTTGTAACCTCAAGGGGTGTACGGTTTTTAGGGTACCAACAGTGGCCCCCTGGACCTTCCTCCGAGGAAGATCACTGGGGTGAAGTCGTTCTGTCGGAGGTGGGTCCATCCTTGCGACTCTTGAACTGAGTTTTCAAGGGTCTTCGAAGGTGCCGTTGGCAGGGTTTTACAGTTAGGTCCCGCCGTGTGGCACACCTCAGGCGGCAGATGAGATCTTTGACGTGCGGATCTCATGCAATTGAAGGTCACCGGTTCCCAATACGAAAACCGTATCGGTTTCGCGCGCCCTGTCAGGCCGCCGCCTTTGGGTTTCTCGCCTCGTGATGACAACTGTTCGCCTGGGTAATAGCCTCGACTCGATCGTCGGGGTGGTCCCGGGCCCTCTTGTCATCGTCTGGGTTGAATCCTTGAGTGGTATCTTCGACTTCCCTGTGATTTCCATCCAAGCGTTGCGAGGGCTTACTTAAGAAGGAAAGCGCGCAGCGTCCGGAGTTCTTTACGCCTCTCATCTGATCTTGCGCTCAAACTCCCAACCCGTGCTTAGCTATTCTTCTCTTGCCTAGCTGTGCTGCGATGGAGTTGGGTCTGCGCGAGAGTCGCTTGAAGACCAACAGCGATTTGAAGAAGGTCCGGGCCCTCATGGGGTGGTCCTCGGACTTCTTCAACCGCTTGGTCCGTGCCGGCGGAGAGCTCCCCTTCGATAAGGAGCGCGCCGGCGAAATGGTGTACTTTTCTTCGTACGCCATGGTGGGGTTGATCCCACCTTTTTCTTCCTTCTTCTTGATGTTGCTAGACTTCTATGGTCTGCAGCTATACCACCTTGGCCCTCACTCCATTCTCCTCGTGTCCATCTTTGTCCACTTCTGTGAGATGTGGGTGGGCATCTCCCCCCTGCATCGAACTCTTCCGGACCTTCTTCACCGTCCACACCACCGGCTGGAGCAATAAGTACCTTGGCTTCTACTACTTTGTGAAGCACAAGAAGTGCCCATTCAAGTACCTCCGGTCGTTCTCTTCAGGGAAGTGGGATGACTGGAAGAAAGATTGGATAGTCGTCAGGGTGGAGTAGCATGAGCGGTTGGAGCTGCCCGACGGTCTGCCCAGCATCGACACGACGATATGGAGTGAGGTTCCGGTGCTGGCGGAAGCTTTCGACCCCGCCTTGACCAGGATCCGCCAATGCGTGGAGGGAGGATTGACTCCCCAGGCGGTATTATGTAATTTCCTGACCAACAGGTGGGTGCCGCTGAAGAGGAGGGAGAAGCTCGCTTGGGCCCTCAACAGTGTGATGGACGAGGACCGAGTTGAGACTGGGTTGAAGTCCAACATGGTGGGGAAGACCTTGGAGTTCCACCTCAAGAAATTCCAGCACGGCATCGATGTCGACGGTGATGACTTGACTCCGCCGTCGGCCTTTCTCCCTCTGAACGTGGAAGTGGAGTTCAGCAGGGAGCTCCAGCGGACGATGCCCTTACTTGACGACCTTGGTGTCGTTGAGAGAAGATCAACCACCCGGATGGCGATCCTTGGGATGCCCGAAGACGGCTCTGCCCCTGCCCCACAGCCGAGGGTCGAGGTCGTCGGCAAGGGCAAGGAGCTGGCGGATGAGCCGGAGAGCCGGAAGAGGAAGCTGCGACATGCTGACGGAAGGTCCGTCAGGCCCGCTACTCCCGCCTCGGTACCTTCTCCCCAGGGGGGAAGATCTTCTGCCACCGTGGCGACTGTCCCCGTAGTGGGGTCCTTCCGGGACGATACCGTTCCTGCAGTGGGATCCTCCGGAAGCACGTCTGTCCCCGTGGTGGAACCATTCTGGGGTGCTAGCTCCGGGCGCACGACTCCGGCACCTGGGACGGTGGGAGCCTCCAGGTCCAGGGGTTCCCCCCGATCGAGGAGAGCCTCGACCCGGGAAACGCACGTGGCTGCGACAAGTTCCGGGGGGGGGGGCCTTCTGGAGCTTCTACGCCGACCGTGGCCAACCCGGAACGTCCAGGAAAAAGGTTCCGCGCAAGCTGGTGCGGAAGCCTTCCAAGGTAATTTTTAATATTTACCTTGGTTAACTTTTTAATTGTAGCGAGTGTTTGTTGATTTTCTTCGTCCATCATCTGCAGCGTCCCCAAGAAGGGGAGTGAAGCTCCACCCTCAGCCACGATGTCTGAGGCCGTGGGAGCTTCTGCTCCTGTCCCGGTGCCGCCCCAGGTGGTGGCTGAGGCTACGACAGCTCTGGTGCCGGCTGTCGTGGTCATGGACCTCGACTCGTCCCCAGAAGTTCCCGTGGTAGCGCCGGACCACGGGAGTGAAGACACACCAGCGGCACCTGTCCCGGAGGTTGAAGCTCCGGGTCCAGGTGTTGCAGTGATGGAAGCTCCGGCTGTTGAGCCGGAGGAAGTAGTAGTCCCGGCCTCGGAGCTGAAAATTGTCGAAGTTGAAGATCCTCCGGCTCTTGAGCCGGTGGTTGAAGAGGCGATGGAGCTCGAGCCTCCCTCGGAAGAGGTGTCCCGGCCGGAGCCAGTAGCAGCTCCTGCTCCGGAGGCGACGACGTCGGAGGTACCTGCGGCCGAGCCGGAGTGCCCAAGCGAAGTCGCTGGCCCCCTGCTCGAGGAGGTGATCGAAGACTTGGCGGCGGGGCCTTCTTCGATGGTGACTGAGGCCATCACGGAGGACGGCCCTAGTGCCTTGGAAGCTCAGGGTTCCGCTCTCGTAGAGTGGGACCCAATTTTTGTATGTGAAGACCCGCTGGAACCAGCGGAGGAGACCCCAGCAGGTCCGGAGCCCATCCCGCTATCGATGTCTATCGACAATGCCTGCTCCAGTCTGCGTCAAGTCCAACTGGCCTTCTTCCACGACAGCAAGGCTCTTGAAGAGGAGCGCCAAACCCTTAGGCGGTGGCGTAACCGACTCCACTTTGAGACCAAGCTGGCGCAGTCGTGGCTAGCGGATGACAAGGAGTGGATCAAGCGGGAGAAGATCCGCCTCGAGTACTGGGGCAAGCTGCTAGGTGACAGAGAGAGCATGACTCACGCCCTCGACGCTCAATCCCGGGAGATCTACGATCAGGCCAAAGCTTCCAATAACGCGGCTGATGCTCGGCACGAACAGCTTGAGGCCATTAACACCGCACTCATCAAGCGCCGAGAGGCACTTGAAGAGAGGGAGAGACGGCTCGAGGATGAAGAGCAGAAACTCCTGGAGCTGCGGGATGACGTCCTGAGGAGGGAAGAGGAGCTCGCCGAGAAAGTAGCTCTGGCGGACAAGGGCCTCGAGGAGCGCACCAAGAAATTGGAAGAGCGCTGCCAAGAGGAAGAGGAGAAGACCTGGGTGCGAGGGCAGGAACTCTACGAATACGAGTGTGCCCTTATTGCCCGGGAGAAAAAAAGTGGAGGCTAGGGAGAGGGACCTGGTCGATCGCCGGAACAAGATCCACCTCCGGGAGGAGGAGCTCGGAAGACTCGAGAGGCGGGTTGCTGCAAAGATTCAGCAAAACGCCAAAGAAGTTGAGCGCCTCGCCCGCGTGAATTCCGAACTGACGGCGGCCAGGAGATCCCTGGAAGAGATGAAGAGCTTGAGGACGGCGGACTCCCTACAGATTTGGGAGTTCCTAGCAAGGCCAACGACGCGCTGACACCGATGGGTTTCAGCCCCGTGCGCCCGGATGATCCGGAGCCGAAGCCGGACCTTGCGCAGCAGGCGTTGAGCACAGCAGGTAGCAAGCTCTCCAAGGTGGGTGATGTCATCGCGGACCAACTGGAGGTTGAGGGGCAATACCTGACGAGGAACGTCACAGAGTATGTGCTGACGTGCTACACCAGCCGGAACTCCCAATTTTCTCTAGACTCGGTGCTTGAAGGCCCCGTCGAAGGAGAAGGCGAAGCTACCCGAGCCAGCGTATCGGAGGTCGCCCAGAAAGTCGCCGAGTTCTTCCATAGGGTCTAGGACCATCTCTTTAGCTCTCACTTGTATTTTCTCTTCTTCTTTCTCAATTTTGTAATCTCTTGTCTTCAGATGTAATCTCCTATCTCCAAATGAATGAAATCCCCAAAATTTTGCGAATTTCACTTTTTGTCTTCAACATCTTTATCTTCACTTGGCCCCCTGGTAGATGTACACAATTTGATTGTGAACATGTACCAAAAGGATATTATGTTTTGTTGAAGACGCATTTGCTCCGAACTTGTAGGATTTAGGTCCGAAGTCTTCGATAGTGAAGGTCCCCTGAGGTTGTCGGAGCTTATAAGCTCCGACATTGTCCATCGTTGGAGCTTGGTAGCTCCAGCAATAGCTTCTATCAACACGTAAAGTGTCGATAGTTAGTCCTCCGGGGTGTCGGAGCTGAGTAGCTCCGGTAGTGACCTTTGCCAACACTTGGTTTGTTGGCAGCAGACTCCATTTACGGGGTCTTCTCACCATCTTATATTTAGCGTCGACGGTTGGCCCCCTTGGGGAAGTCGGAGCTTAGTTAGCTCCGGCTTTTCTCCATCAACGTAGAGTTTACTTTTCCTTCACACTTAAGTCAAGAAAAATAGTAAAATTCGTTCCTTGTCTATAATTTCGTCGCGGCTTACGATTCTCAAGAAAACTTTAAGTTGAACGCGATTTTAAATACAACCGGATGCGTTGCCTTTTCTCTTAGATTCAACTGTTCATGGACCCGCCTTACTTCGGCCTGCCGGGGTGTAGGTAGAGTGGCGTACTTAGGGTGCTTGACCAGGCTAAGTCGATAGCACACTCCGGCCCTAGATTGGCTTGGCGGCTTTCGGGCGAGTTGACCATGAGCGATATTTGAATCCAAAAGAACTGACAATACAACTCGAATCGTATATAAATCGGTCAAACTAAAATTTCTTAAGAATTGCACGTCTTTGTTATAGACAAGAAAGAGAAAAATAAAAAGGTTGAGCCTGTACAAAATAAATGCACGTGGAGTCTATTTCACATGAAGATGTCTTTCATTATAGGTCCGGGGTACAGGGGAAACAAGTACACTCTTAGGGTACGGAACCAGGCTAAGTGTGTTTGGTTTCTCGTTTGACCCAGGGTAGTTAGCCACACTTTTAGTCCGGAGACTGTGACAAGTGCTGCATGAACTTTGCGGACCTTTCGGGAAAGGTCCGGCTGTTCTCCCGGAGGAACTACCCGACTCTGTACAATGACTCTATAACATACATCTCAAGTTACTCAAGACTCACCTCTGTGGTGTTAAGTGTAGAACTTACGGAGGTGCTCAATGTTCCAAGGATTTGGGAGAGGTGTCCCATCCTCGGTAGCCAAGCGAACGCTTCCGGGACGAGATACTTTGATCACTCGAAAAGGCCCCTCCCAGCCGGGGGAGAGTTTGTTTAACCCTTCTCTGGATAGTATTCTCCGTAGCACCAGATCGCCTTCCTCGACCTGTCGGTTGTGTACATGCCGCTGGTGATAACACCGTAGAGCTTGGCGATATCGGGCATTCTGAACAGCTGCTTGGCACCTTCCCTCCTCGAGGAGGTCTAGGTCTTCACGCCGGAGCTGGTCCTGCGCGGCTTCGTCGAAGGTCCGAACCCGGAGCGAACCCAAGGTGATTTCCGGAGGAAGGATTGCTTCAGCTCCGTACACCAGAAAGAAGGGTGTTTCTCCGGTTGACCGGTTTGGAGAAGTCCTGCTGGCCCATAGAGTGGGAGGAAGCTCTTCGATCCAGTTGGCTCCGTGTTTTTTCAAGCGCTCATAGGTGCGCGTTTTGAGTCCTTTAAGGATTTCAGCATTTGCTCTCTCGGCTTGGTCATTGCTGGCTGGGTGAGCTACGGAGGCGTAGCAAACTTGTATGCCGAGGTCTTCACAATATCCTTGGAATGCGGAGCTTGTGAATTGAGTCCCATTATCAGTGATGATTTTGTTTGGGACTCCAAATCTGCTCACAATGGATTGCAGAAAGTTGATAGCAGATTGCTTGTTGATCGTCACAACTGGAGTCGCTTCTGGCCACTTGGTGAACTTGTCAATGGCGACGTACAGGAACTTGTAACCTCCAACGGCTCTTGGGAAGGGTCCCAAGATATCCATCCCCCACACAGCGAAGGGCCATGTAGGAGGTATCATTTGTAAGGGCTGAGCTGGTGTATGAATTTGCTTTGCATGAAATTGGCATGCTTCACATTTCTTCACCAGCTCAGTGGCATCCTGGAGCACTGTAGGCCAGTAGAATCCATGCCGAAAGGCTTTTTCGACCAGCGTGCGGGAAGATGCGTGGTTCCCACACTCGCCTCCATGGATTTCTGCGAGAAGTTCGCAGCCTTCTTCCCTTGTGATGCACCGCATTAGGATGCCGTTGGCACCACGCCGGTAGAGATCCCCTTCTACCAGCATGTATCTTTTAGCCAATCTGACTACCCGGTCAGCGGATACATCATCGTCACGAAGGATGTTGTCTTTCAAGTAGCTCCGGATCTCCGAGATCCATGCATCGGAGCTAGCTTGAGCTTTTGAGTCTTGCGTGCTGGGTTGCTCGGAGCTCCCGGCAGCACCTACGACCCTTGATGGCTGCCATGGTAACAGGGCCATCGGGACCGTCAGCTTCGGGATGCTGATCTCGCCCCCTTCGCTCAGTTCGACAGGTTGAGTTGTGGGTTTTGACAATCTCCGGACAAAAGTTTCGTCAGGAGTCGGAGCTCCGGTTGACGCTTTCGTCGAGAGTTCGTCGGCTTCAGCGTTGTGGGCACGCTGAACATGGTGGAGGTCTAGGACTTCAAAGTCCTTTTGAAGCCTCTGGACTTCTAGGAGGTAAGCAGCTAGCTGGAGATTGTTGCAGGAGCATTCACCCTTCACCTGCTTGATGATGAGCTGTGAATCTCCTTTGACCAGCAGTTGCCTGACACCGTATGACAGTGCCACCTTTAGTCCATAGATGAGTGTTTCATACTCCGCCATGTTGTTGGTTGCCTTGAAGTCAAGGTGTACCATGTATTTCACCTTCTCCCCAGTCGGTGCAAGGAGAAGGACTCCAGCTCCGGCCCCCTGCTTCTGCATGGAGCCGTCGAAGTAGAGGGTCCAGTGAGGCTCGGTGAAGGTTGGAGCTTGATGCTCCGTCTTCTGTTCACTGGGGCCCCCAGGGTTTGATGGAGAGGGAGTCCATTCTGCCACAAAATCTGCCAAAGCTTGACTTTTGACTGCTTGTCTTGAAATAAATTCAAGATCAAATTCAGCCAATTCCGCTGCCCACTTTGCAATATTCCCAGTTGAATTGGGATTATGCAGGATTGCTCGTAGTGGGTAGGAGGTCACCACCGAGACTTTGTGAGCTTGGAAGTAATGTCGAAGCTTCCTGGAGGCAATAAGAACTGCATAGAGCAGCTTATGCACCTCTAGGTATCGAGTCTTGGTATCATGTAATACTTCACTGATGAAGTATACCGGGCGTTGAATGGTTCGGACCCTCCCGGAGGGGTCCGGAGCTTCCTCTTCATTGATCCGGACCCTCTCGGAGGGGTCCAGATTCTCTTCGGGGACCTCCGGGTTCTGGCTGGAGGAACCCGGAGCTTCTTCAGAAATGACCTGGACCCTCCCGGAGGGGTCTAGGTCTCCTGAAGCAACTTCTTGTGGGTTCGAATCTGGGAGCTGGGACCCAGACTCGCTTTCAGGAACCTCCGGACCCTCCCGAAGGGGTCTGGATTCCTGAGTGTGGGGTAGTTCCGGTCTCTCCGCAACCAGAACCATACTGACGACTTCGTCAGTAGCTGAAATGTAAAGCAGTAAAGGCTCACCAAGGTTCGGAGCTACCAGAATTGGTAGGGTGGTGAGGAACTGTTTCAACTCCTGGAATGCCTTCTCTGCTTCTTCGGACCATTGGAATGGTCCGGACTTCCTCAATAACTTGAAGAAGGGAAGTGCCCGTTTCGCCAGTCTTGATATGAACCGGTTGAGGGCTGCTAGACACCCAGTTAAATTTTGGACGTCTTTGATGCGGGTTGGTGGCCGCATGTCTTCAATGGCTTTTATATTCGCCGGATTAGCTTCTATGCCCCAGTGACTTACCAGGAAACCAAGAAGTTTTTCGGAGCTAACCCCAAACACGCACTTGTCCGGGTTTAGCTTTGTGCGGGTGGCCCGCAGTTTGTCGAAGACAGCCTGCAAGGTGTCTAGGAGTGACTTCTTGTTCTTGACCTTGACCACGATGTCATCGACGTACACTTCCACTATGTCTCTGATGAGTTCTTCAAAAGTTTTGTACATACCTCGTACAAAAGTTGAAGCTGCATTCTTGAGACCAAATGACATGGCTGTGTAACAGTACAATCCATCTACTGTGATGAATGAAGTATGCACTTCATCCTCCCTAGACATCCTGATTTGATGATACCCAGAATATGCGTCTAGGAAACACAATAATTCACACCCGGAGGTGGAATCCACTATTTGATCTATTCTAGGTAGTGGGAATGGATCTTTTGGATATGCCTTATTTAGTGTGGTGTAGTCGATGCACATCCGAAGCTTCCCGCCGGCCTTGGGCACAACGACTAGGTTCGCCAGCCATTTTGGATGGAAGACTTCTCGGATGAATCCGACTTCGAGTAGCTTCTTCACTTCTTGTCAGATGAAGTTCTGCCGCTCTACGGATTGCTCCTGAGGCTTCTGATGCACAGGCTGGGCATCGGGGTAGATCTTCAGATTATGCTCAATCACTTCCCTGGGGATCCCAGACATTTGTGACGGTTGCCAAGCAAACACGTCAACGTTAGCCCGGAGGAAAGTGATGAGCGCGAGTTCCTATTTGTTGTTCAACCCTCCCGATATACGGGTGGTTTGAGCGGCATCGGAACAAATTTGGACGACTTTGACGGGAATGTCGGTGTCGCCGCTTGGCTGCACACGGGGTGCAGAGGTCGAGCCTCGTTGACGAATGCTCGGGGGTTTCGGAGCTTGTTCCTGTCTGGAGTCCTCCTCTTGCGCCGTGGTGAGTGCGTGGAGTTCCTCCAGAGCAGTTACTCCGGCAGTGCGATCTCCGCGGATCCGGAGAACGCCTACTGGTGTTGGCATCTTCAACACCAGGTATCCATAATGGGCATCTGCCATGAATCTGTACAGGGCAGGTCTACCCAAAATGGCGTTGAATGGTAAGTTGATCTGAGCGACGTCGAAGACCAACTTCTCGGTGCGATACTTCTCCCGGGTCTCGAAGGTAACGGGGAGAGTAATAGCCCCGAGTGGGGTAATGGCCCCCGGACCTACTCCGGAGAAAGGTCGAGAGGGCTGGAGATCCGAAGGTCGGAGCTGAAGCTTAGTGAAAGCTTCAAAGCTGATGAGGTTAAGCCCCGAACCTCCGTCTACCATGACGTGGTGGAGCTGGATGTTGTTGATGGTAGGCGATACCATCAAGGGTAACTGTCCTGCCCCAACCATGATCCGGGGACAATCCGAAGCATCAAAAGTAATGGAGGTGTCCATCCACTTTCGATGAGGTTCCGGCCTGACTGTAGGGGCTACAGCGGCAATATCCCGCCGCATAGTCTTGATGACGCGACGAGAGGTGATATCCCATGACCCATCAAAAATGTTGTTCATGGTCTTCCGACGCTCGTTGTCAGAGACGTCAGAATCATCATTGACGGAGGTGTAAACGGCCTTCAGGACCTTTTTGGGATCCTGAAACCCTAACTCCTCTTCAGCCGGAGCTTCGTCGACCTTCTGTTTTCCTTCCCTCTGTCGGAAAGGAGATCCTTCCCGGCGCTTGTTGTAGCGCTCGGCAAGGTTTTGGACCTCCCGTCAGTCTTCCAAACCGTGGTTGCCCGTTTTGTGAATGGGACACCACACTTTGGGTTTGCCACCGTCTTCAGAGGACGGTCGAGGTCGCTTCTCAGGGCGTGGCCCCCGGCCACCCGGAGCTACAACAGCTGCAATGTTGGATGTGCCGGCCGATGACTTCTTCTTGTCGTTGGTCTTCTTTTTCTTCTTGCCACTCCCGGAGGTAGCGACTTCTTCTTTGGAGGATTTCTTGTGATCCTCCGAGGCTGGTTTGGAGTGCATTTCACGGCCCTCCGCAGCTCTGGCACATTTGTCTGCCAGGCTGAAGAGTTCTGTGACGCTGGTGATCTCCTTGATCGCCAGCTTCTCCAACATCTTCTTATCCCGTACGCCCTGTCTGAATGCCACGATGACAGAAGCGCTTGAGATAGAAGGGATAGTATTTCGTACTTGAGATAACCTCTGGATGAAGGACCACAAAGATTCTCCCCCTTTTTGCACGACCGCAAAAAGGTCCAGTTCAGTGCCTGGTCGGGTGTATGAACTCCCGAAGTTGGCAGTGAACTGACGGCACAGCTCCTCCCAACTGTTGATAGAGTTGGGTGGAAGGCTCATAAACCAGGACCTGGCGGTCCCAGTTAAGGCCACTGGAAAGTAATTGGCCATCACGACCTCGTTTCCTCCAGCTACCAAGATTGCAGTGGAGTATATCTGAAGGAATTCGGCGGGTTGACAGTCCCATCGAATTTTTCTGGCAGGTGAGGCCGGAACTTCTGTGGCCATCTAACCATGCGCAGGTGCATGGCTAGGGTTGAACAGTCTCCTCCTACTCCTTCAAGAGTAGAAAGGTCCTGAGCTTCCCGTCTTCCACGGGCACGCTCAATATAGACACGGCCATCCTGCTGGCGGTATCGGCGATCAAGCTCCGCCCGGAGGTCATGAGTCGAAAGCCTGGATACCGTGTGAGTGCGTCGAGCCCCGGAGGGCAATGATGTCACTTGCTGAGATGCAGCACGTCTCCTATTATTGGAGGCGTGTGGACCAAGTCTTCCAGACAAAGTCTGTCGCTGAGACAGGGCTCGTCCCGAAGGAGGAGGTCCCTGGTTGTTGAGACGTTCAGCCGCTACTGCAACCAAATGCTCCACATCGGCCCTCCATTGCTCCAGTGCATCCCGAGATGCATCCGGAGGTGGCGGGCGCTGTAGAAGAGCACGCGCTGCATGGAGCGCATGTTCCGGGTTGTCATGACTCGCTGATGCAGTGTTTGACGCTGGCGCACCATCACGCTGCCCAGCACGATTTGCTGGAGAAGACGGTGGTGGTGGGAGTGTGGCTCCTGCTGGTGCTGAGGCTCCTGCAGGTGGTTGCCTGTTGGAGGGATTGCCCCTAACAACCTGAGCGGCAGGTTGGCCATTGGATGATCCAGCAGCAGAGTTCACCATTCTTGAAATCTCAGGCGCCCCTACCTGACGCGCCAACTGTCGGCGGTTGGAGCCGGCAGATCTCCCTACACTGCTAAAGTGATTGGGTAATTTGAAGTTCGGTGTGGGGGCGCGGAGATTCAAGAAGGTGAATAGGAGTTTGACACATGAGACACAAGAATTTACATGGTTCGGGCCGCCTGAGCGTAATACCCTACTCCACGGGTGTGTTGGTGTTGTATTAGCGGTAAGAGCTTGTCACGAATGTGTGGGGTGCGTATGATCATCCGTGAACGTCCCTGAGTGTATCGTCGGACTGTCCTTTTATAGTACAAGGACAGGCCGTTACAAGCTAGTCTGGCCCGACATGTGACCCCGACGGTTACTAGTATTGATACACGCTTAATTGCTCTTAAGAACCCTGTAACGGGCTTTGACAGCACCGTTACTGGTGTTAATATCGTCCGTTTAAGTGTCATTAATATGACATTAATGACACTTAATCGGGTCTTGAAGTCCTTGGCTCTCCTTTGAAGATCCGGAGCCGTTACAAGGTCTTTCGGAGGTTAGAAGCTGAAAGGTCCGACGATTTGACACGTGGCTGCTCCGGAGCTTGCTGTGGGAAGCAGGTAGCTCCGGGGCTACCAGACACGTGTCAGATTCGGAGCTTCTCTCGGTCTGGGGTTAAGTCCGGAGGTGCCGTTTTGGTACGTGGCCCGGAGCTTCCCTCTTGTGGGCGGTAGCTCCGGGTTAGTCGTACACGTGGCGACCCAGGGATTAACCATGTTGGAGAAGCGGGTCCGGTTATGTCTGACAGGTGGGCCTCCGAGGGTCTTCAAACCAAGTAGATGGCTTTCCTTTGAGATCTTTGTAACCTCAAGGGGTGTACGGTTTTTCGGGTACCGACAGCACGGTTGAGTAATTGGGTTCATATTAGATTCAACGACTATTGTTTATCAAACATATGATTCTATTGTTGAATGTTTTGTTTTTTGTGAGAATTTCTAGGATTTTATTTCGATTAAAAATATTACATATTTATGCTTGAGTTTGTTGCAGACTCCACTAATTTTTTATTTTTATTCTAATTTTGGTATGTTTGTATTGTGTTACACATGAAACTTTTATAATGACACGGTGTTAGTTTAAAAATAGATATTTGAGGTGTCTTGTCTATATCTTTTATAACGACGGTGGTGAGATTATTAGATCCAACGGATATTGTTTGTCTAGCATCCATTTTGATAGCCGGATGTTTATTTTGTGGAATTTTTAAAATTTTCATATTATTAGCATAAGGGTCTCAAAAAGAAACCTTCATTCAGTAATATAAGATGATACGGGGATATGGTTAATGTTGGCTGCTGTCCTTGTAACCCACAACTAAGAATACTTCATAACTTTCATAATTTCCAATTGTTTCCTTTCCAGAACGATTAGAAACAATTATGTATTTATCCTCTGCTGACTAATGGAAGCAAAGAAACATTCATCTGTTGAAAGGCTATCCGCACTCGTTTTTTCTAAACTATAATCTATCCTCTATACTTCTAACATGTTCAACGTGCATATCTATACTTTTGACTTTATAGTCTAAGACGGTCTACTCTGCATGGTCTAAGATAGCTAATTATTAAAATGAAAATGACTGACCAACAAGGCAAAAGGATAAACGTTCTACCGACTCTGGAGTCAGGATCATTGTCAAATATCGCCATTGTTTACAACACTCGGTCATCTGTACTTTGTCCACATACAGAGACTTTTCCAAGCATGAATCCATGGCACCATCAAAAGCAGCCCCCTCAAAATTCCAAGCTCATAAAGTACGGTAGCTTTCAGGTTTTTTTCCACACAAAAACCTTCTTTTCCTCTCCTCCACTTCCTCTCAAGAACACTTCAACAGTGGAATGGGCACTGCTGGGGGAGGTGCTTGGTTCAAAGAGAGTGACATGAATAAGATCTCAAAATGGAGATGGTGGCTGTGCTATGCAGCCCAACATTTTCTTTGGATGTCCACAATTTTTCTCCCTTCGAAAATGGTGTCAACCTTTTTCTACACCTATGGCGGCTGCTAATTTAAACAACTTGTCAGCAACTTTATTACTCCAAATTATAGTAAACACAGACTATAAATAGGTACATGCAGTTTAATGAATAAATCACGATATGTACAGCTTAAAACCACAAACAGTACTCACTGCCACATTATTGCAAAAAATTAAAGATAATAGTTCAACTACTAATTTTGATGAAAAAAAGAGAGTTATTTTATTCAAATCCTGCAACGACGAGCGTGATCCATAGCAAAAGCACTACCACAGCTCAGAGCACACTGCAGGTTGTCCACATGGTTTGTCTCACTTGAGGATCCACTGCACCATCTCTGACACAGCCGACTTGAACCAGTCTTCAGCCGTCACCAAGCTCTCTGAGAAGCCAGCGGAAGCCGCGTTGATCTGGTTATGCAAACTGTAAAAGTTTGTAAGGTCTCACACAAACTTGTGCGGGAGAAACAAACATGTAAATCAGTAAATGCAATCGACCAACCGACTTAACCTTACCCGTGCATGGATGCAGAAATGCTCCGGTTCTGGTCGGATGAAATGTTCATTGTAACCACATCGATGCAATGCTTCTTTAGTGGGTACAATGTCCTGGTCACCACACTCTGCTGCTTCAGCGCGCACACGCTGATGAATGCGTCATTGCCGATCACGCTTACAATCGTGTTGTGCACCTACCATGTCCGAAAGGGCCTCGGGGGCGGCGCATCGGCTTCTCTTGCCACAGCTGCTGTCGCTTGTTGTGCATTCCAGTTATGAACCATGTCCCCCAGAACTGATTCACTTGTCGTCCAAGCTGGTGTAGGGCTGTGACGCATTGGTGGACTGGTGGCGTTGTGTTGCACTGCTACCGTCGGCAACAAGCACTATGGGAATCCGATTTATTTTCGTGGGTCAGGAACCACGAAAATACATAAAATGCCCATGCGGCTTGGGTCTTATTTTCATCGATTTCAAGCCGACGCGTGCAAGTTAACGAAAATACCACTAATTTCATTGGCCACTGCTAGCCGTCGAAAATTGTTTATTGTCATCGGCTTCGAAAAGGTTGTTGCGCTCGCCTGCGCTCCACCTTATGGATGGTGCTTTCCAGAGTTTTTATGTACTCCCTCCATCTCTAAAAGTTTATCACTTTGTAGTTCAAAAATAAACTGCAAAAACACAAACTTTTGGGGACGGAGAAAGTACTCAACAATTTGTCCTGTTATGATCGCCACATCAGCCCGCAAAATAAAATTGATTGCATAAATAGTATGATGCAAATAATGCTCACTCTCATATTATGTGATAAGGACACACTAAACGATCTAAAAAAAATGTGATTTAATATTATGAACTACTTTTGGGATAATGCTACAATTTCATTTTCAATAGTTCAATAATATTTACAGAGAAAACGGTTGTTAAAAACATGGAGTTCGATTCGCAAAAAAAAAAAACAAAAAAATGTCACATTTGTAACTAAGGCAATAGTAAGATGAACAAAAAAGGGTCTCAGAATAAAGGGAAAATGGAAATGGTAGCTTAAATTTCCAAAGTTTTATTTTGAGAAAATATCTTTCATGCATATTGTTAATGAAATAGTTTCAATAATGGTTGAAGCACTAAGTAACCTTTATTGAAACAGTACAATTCCATATATCAATGATCAATTGATAACAATAACTATTATATGTTCGTGTGATAATGCAAATTGATCTGAATCATTAGCATCAACATTACAATGAAACATGATCGTATGTTCATCAAATGGTAATAGATTTAATAAATATTAAGTTTAAGTTCACAAATCCAATAAGATCACATAAAGAACATGTCCGGTGCGCCGAGAAGCTCTTTTGGGCCGAGGAGAAGTAGGTTCTTTTGGATTAACGGTTCTTTAAAAAAATTGATTCACCCCGCTTCACGTACACTTGAATCAGGTGTCCAAAAACGACGTTTGGCATAGCTCTCCAGATTCTCGGTGAGAATCAGAAGCTGGGAGCCGTGCCAAAGGGGAACTATATATTGTGGACTTGTAATACTTCATTGTATTAAGGAGAAATAGAATATATGCTTGAATAGCAACACCAGGGGTGGGGGGTCCGTTGAGATGAGAGAATGAATTATCATCTATCCAAACACTACTACCATCTTATTTACGACGGTATGCTAACTTACGACGGTTTAGGGTTCGACCGTCGTAAATTGTCATAAGTTAACTCCTAACTTACGACAGTAATTTAGTTTACGACAGCTATGGGCCTACAACCGTCGTGAACAACCTTATTTATGACGAGCAATGTGGGTCGTCGTAAGTTCTGTTATTTACGATGCCCGATCGTCATAAAATAGTTTAGCCGTCGTAAATGGACGAGTTTCCTGTAGTGCCTTTCTCGTCTTGCTGAAGCCTGTTCTAGAAAGGATTTAATACCAATACATGAAATTCTAGAAAAATAAAGGATACAAGGATGACGAAGAAACAACAAATAAGATTCTTATTTTTCTTGTAAAGTTAATCACATTGTTTATTATGATGTTTATCTACTTTACTCCGAAGTCTGAACTAATTTATTGCATATACTAATTTGACTGTACAACTATTTAGTAGTATCTGCAATAAATTAGTTCAGGGTTTATAGGAGAGGTAGACAAGCATCATAATAAACAATATTATTAAGCCCAAAAGAGAAAATGATAATCTCATTTATTGTTCTTTCATCATCCTTGTATCCTTTCTTTTCTAGAATTTCATGTCTTGATATCAAATCCTTTCTAGAACAAGCTCCCACAAGAGGAAAAAGGGACAGTGATTGGACAGATGATAGCACATTTTATATGTGACTTGATCCTAGGTCGATAGAGAGGATCGACAAAATTTCATTTTCGCATCCCAACAGGACCCCCCCTGCTGCTAGTCAAGCATATACTATTTCTCCTTAATGCAATGAAGTATTACCAGTCCAAAGTACAGAGATTATGCACATTTTCATTCCCTCGTTTTGACGGAACTAAGTTATAGCCAGTAGGCCCTGCTTTATTCCCTAAAAGAAAGTCCAAATCATTGGTTACCCTTTATTCACAACTGTTGCAGTAGAGTATAAAACTTTTAGAACCATGTCAAATAAGATGCCATCAATATCCAGTTATGTGAAAAGTTGAATGAACAAGATGTGGACATCATTTTTGTATCATAAAATTATTTACCAGCAAACCATGACATTTTTTAGTGATCCTCCTTTGATAAGCCAAGCACAACACATTTTTTCAACCTTACAAGTCTCAGAAGAAAGGGAAAATAGAAATGGTAGCTTAAATTTCCAAAGTTTTATTTTCAGAAAATATCTTTCATGCATATTGTTAATGAAATAGTTTCAATAATGGTTGAAGCACTAAGTAACCTTTCTTGAAACAGTACAAATTCCATATATCAAGGGTCAATTGATAACAATAACTATTATATGTTCGTGTGATAATGCAAATTGATCCAAATCATTAGCATCAACATTACAATGAAACATGATCGTATGTTCATCAAATGGTAATAGATTTAATAAATATTAGGTTTAAATTCACAAATCCAATAAGATCACATAAAGAACATGTCCGGTGCACCGAGAAGCTCTTTTGGGCCGAGGAGAAGTAGGTTTTTTCGGATTCACGGTTCCTTAAAAAAATTGATTCATCCCGCTTCACGTACACTTGAATCAGGTGTCCAAAAACGTTGTTTGGCATAGCTCCCCAGATTCTCGGTGAGAATCAGAAGGTGGGAGCCATGCCAAAGGGGACCTATATATTGTGGACTTGTAATACTTCATTGTATTAAGAAGAAATAGAATATATGCTTAAATAGCAACACCAGGGGGGGGTCTGTTGAGATGAGAGAATTAATTATCATCTATCCAAGCACTACTACCATCTTATTTACGACGGTATGCTAACTTACGACGGTTTAGGGTTCGACCGTCGTAAATTGTCATAAGTTAACTCCTAACTTACGACAGTAATTTAGTTTACGACAGCTATGGGCCTACAACCGTCGTAAACAACCTTATTTATGACGAGCAATGTGGGTCGTCGTAAGTTCTGTTATTTACGATGCCCGATCGTCATAAAATAGTTTAGCCGTCGTAAATGGACGAGTTTCCTGTAGTGCCTTTCTCGTCTTGCTGAAGCCTGTTCTAGAAAGGATTTAATACCAATACATGAAATTCTAGAAAAATAAAGGATACAATGATGATGAAGAAACAACAAATAAGATTCTTATTTTTCTTGTAAAGTTAATCACATTGTTTATTATGATGTTTATCTACTTTACTCCGAAGTCTGAACTAATTTATTGCATATACTAATTTGACTGTACAACTATTTAGTAGTATCTGCAATAAATTAGTTCAGGGTTTATAGGAGAGGTAGACAAGCATCATAATAAACAATATTATTAAGCCCAAAAGAGAAAATGATAATCTCATTTATTGTTCTTTCATCATCCTTGTATCCTTTCTTTTCTAGAATTTCATGTCTTGATATCAAATCCTTTCTAGAACAAGCTCCCACAAGAGGAAAAAGGGACAGTGATTGGACAGATGATAGCACATTTTATATGTGACTTGATCCTAGGTCGATAGAGAGGATCGACAAAATTTCATTTTCGCATCCCAACAGGACCCCCCCCCCCCCTTGCTGCTAGTCAAGCATATACTATTTCTCCTTAATGCAATGAAGTATTACCAGTCCAAAGTACAGAGATTATGCACATTTTCACTCCCTCGTTTTGACGGAACTAAGTTATAGCCAGTAGGCCCTGCTTTATTCCCTAAAAGAAAGTCCAAATCATTGGTTACCCTTTATTCACAACTGTTGCAGTAGAGTATAAAACTTTTAGAACCATGTCAAATAAGATGCCATCAATATCCAGTTATGTGAAAAGTTGAATGAACAAGATGTGGACATCATTTTTGTATCATAAAATTATTTACCAGCAAACCATGACATTTTCTAGTGATCCTCCTTTGATAAGCCAAGCACAACACATTTTTTCAACCTTACAAGTCTCAGAAGAAAGGGAAAATGGAAATGGTAGCTTAAATTTCCAAAGTTTTATTTTCAGAAAATATCTTTCATGCATATTGTTAATGAAATAGTTTCAATAATGGTTGAAGCACTAAGTAACCTTTCTTGAAACAGTACAAATTCCATATATCAAGGGTCAATTGATAACAATAACTATTATATGTTCGTGTGATAATGCAAATTGATCCGAATCATTAGCATCAACATTACAATGAAACATGATCGTATGTTCATCAAATGGTAATAGATTTAATAAATATTAGGTTTAAATTCACAAATCCAATAAGATCACATAAAGAACATGTCCGGTGCGCCGAGAAGCTCTTTTGGGCCGAGGAGAAGTAGGTTTTTTCGGATTCACGGTTCCTTAAAAAAATTGATTCATCCCGCTTCACGTACACTTGAATCAGGTGTCCAAAAACGTTGTTTGGCATAGCTCCCCAGATTCTCGGTGAGAATCAGAAGGTGGGAGCCATGCCAAAGGGGACCTATATATTGTGGACTTGTAATACTTCATTGTATTAAGAAGGAATAGAATATATGCTTAAATAGCAACACCAGGGGGGGTCTGTTGAGATGAGAGAATGAATTATCATCTATCCAAGCACTACTACCATCTTATTACGACGGTATGCTAACTTACGACGGTTTAGGGTTCGACCGTCGTAAATTGTCATAAGTTAACTCCTAACTTACGACAGTAATTTAGTTTACGACAGCTATGGGCCTACAACCGTCGTGAACAACCTTATTTATGACGAGCAATGTGGGTCGTCGTAAGTTCTGTTATTTACGATGCCCGATCGTCATAAAATAGATTAGCCGTCGTAAATGGACGAGTTTCCTGTAGTGCCTTTCTCGTCTTGCTGAAGCCTGTTCTAGAAAGGATTTAATACCAATACATGAAATTCTAGAAAAATAAAGGATACAAGGATGATGAAGAAACAACAAATAAGATTCTTATTTTTCTTCTAACGTTAATCACATTGTTTATTATGATGTTTATCTACTCTACTCTGAAGTCTGAACTAATTTATTGCATATACTAATTTGACTGTACAACTATTTAGTAGTATCTGCAATAAATTAGTTCAGAGTTTATAGGAGAGGTAGACAAGCATCATAATAAACAATATTATTAAGCCCAAAAGAGAAAATGAGAATCTCATTTATTGTTCTTTCATCATCCTTGTATCCTTTCTTTTCTAGAATTTCATGTCTTGATATCAAATCCTTTCTAGAACAAGCTCCCACAAGAGGAAAAAGGGACAATGATTGGACAGATGATAGCACCTTTTATCTGTGACTTGATCCTAGGTCGATAGAGAGGATCGACAAAATTTCATTTCTGCATCCCAACAGACCCCCCCCCCCCTGTGCTGCTAGTCAAGCATATACTATTTCTCCTTAGTGCAATGAAGTATTACCAGTCCAAAGTACAGAGATTATGCACATTTTCATTCTCTCGTTTTGATGGAACTAAATTATAGCCAGTAGGCCCTGCTTTATTCCCTAAAAGAACGTCCAAATCATTGGTTACCCTTTATTCACAACTGTTGCAGTAGAGTATAAAACTTTTAGAACCATGTCAAATAAGATGCCATCAATATCCAGTTATGTGAAAAGTTGAATGAACAAGATGTGGACATCATTTTTGTATCATAAAATTATTTACCTGCAAACCATGGCATTTTCTAGTGATCCTCCTTTGATAAGCCCAGCACAACACATTTTTTCAACCTTACAAGTCAAAGATGCAGCAAGGAAAAGCAAGTCACTATATATCATTGAGAGCATAAATTTGCTAAAGACATGTTCGTTAATACAGAAACTTTCCTAATTATGCCAAGTGTGATTTTAAACTTCACGTGCTAATTATGACAAGACACCCACAATTAGACTTTCCTAATTAACAAATCATGTTGTTTTTGGCTACTGTTGTTCCTAAGTCCTTCCAAATTATGGAAATGAATTGAGGATCTTCAACGGTAAGGGCAAGGGAGAGGAAACACAAGGGAAAGAGAGAGGGCCCACCGTGGCTGACTGAAGACATGTTTTCCCAAGGCAACACATCCTAAGCGTGGCATGGAATGGAATTGGACTTGGACTTGGAATCAACAAACGATGAGCGGCGCACACATCCGCACGTCAATATCGATGACCCATGGGGAAGAAGGAAGGAAGCAGGCACAACAAAAAAAAACTTGTGAGCCACAGCCATGGCGTGACCCACCCGCCCGTCGTCGAAGGCCTCCGCCACCAAACCGAAGGCAGGCCGCCGCATCCAATCTGATTCATTGTTCAACGAAATCAAGGGGGGGGGATCGGAGTACTAGTAGTCCAGAGGGAGAGAGAGAGAGAGAGAGAGTAATCGCACCATCGCTAGAGAGGAGAATAAAGATCTGAAAAAGGCGGAAGGAAGGAAGGTACCTTGTGGAAGAGGAGGTCCGCGAGGCGATATAGACGAACACCTCAACGTGGTCGAGGGAGAGCACACCCTCAAAGGCCCCGTGCACGGACCAATGATGTGAGCATGCGGAGCTCAGGCGGTGCGGTGGCGATGGAGAGGACGTCGAGCAGAGAGCGCCGCCACTCGATCTGGGTGCGAACAGATGCACTAGGGTTGAAACTCCAGGGTACACGGACATTTATATCGGGGGGTATTTTTGTGGGCTCGATATGTGGCCCACAAAAATAAAACTTATTTTTGTGAGCTTGGGCCCTTGACCACAAAAATAAACATTATCTTTGTGAGTTTTTTCCACCCCATGGAAATACCTGTTATTTTTGTGTGTCCATTCTCTAGCCCACAAAAATTCCTATTATTTTTGTGAGCCTGCTGTGGCTCATAAAAATAAATTTATTTACATGTGGGCTAGCGAAAATAACTTCAATCCACAAAAAGAATCTATTTTCCTATAGTGTTATAACTGGAAGGGGCGGATGGAATTGGTGATAATCTAGATATGAATGAAACAATTCACTAAACATTAAACACATAAGGATGAAAATATATTGTGTTAATGAATGAAATTTATCTGTGTGAATGAATATTATCTTGTGTGTTCAAGTGTGTTAATGAATGAATGTGTGGGATGTTCATCGTGTTCCTCAGGAATCATAAGAAACTATTTGATTAATTTTTTGGACAAATGAATGATTTAATTATCAAGTGAATGTGCTCTAAGTTCAGTGATGTGTTGTCTGTGTGATATCAACAGTGAACCGAAGCAAAACGGAGGAAATCACGAAGCTAAAGGAGACGTGGAGAATAGGAGACACGCTTTGCCGTTAAGCTCGTCTCCCTTTTGGCAGAGGAGAAGGAGACGTCGAAAATAGGAGACGTATTCATTATTAAGCTCGTCTCCCTTTTGCATCGGGTACTCCGCACAAACCTTATATAAAGCGTGTCATCAGTTCTCCACAAGCGCATCTCTCTTTTTGTATCAGTCTCTCCTCTTCTTCGTTCGTCTTCTCCGCGCAGAAAATCAATCACTTCTTTAAAACAAGTGAAACTCACCTTTAGTATCCAGAGAAATCTCCCTGTTGTTGCAAAAATGCAAGCAACGTGCTGCAGCCTTGGAAACGTCACAGTCTTTGCAACTTATTTTTTTTTTATTCTCCTTGCATAGAAGTTCTAAGAGAAATTGTTTCTCTACCACCACGCTGTTCCACCAATGCAAAAGCGTATGCAGTGGGGTTCACTTCTTCCTCAAAAAACAAAAGTGCCAGATCCACCAATTTCAGTAATCAATACATACATATAACTCAGGACCGAACATTTTTTGCCTCCTAGCAAATGACCTAAAAGGTACGTAAGAACTAAGAAAAATTCTCAGGAGCAAAACTCCAGTGATTGTGAGTTTCAAGTTCAATTATGATGCCATAACGGTGTGCGAAAAAAAAAACAGTTAGAGCATTTGACACACTTTGCTCCTGAAACTCTCTGGCCAATGAGAACATTTGCAAACCAGGGCACCTAAACTGCAGAGTTTACTTTCTTCTCGGAGAGCAGCAGAAGGTCATTCTCCTATAAATTCCCCCTGAAATCGTCGTGCACAGCCATAGACACCTTGTGGAGCCCCTCGGACCCCGCGGGGATCACACCACCGCCCCCTTCTGCCAGTCCAGCCCACCCTCTACACACCATCATAAGAGGCAAAAGGCAGCAAAAAAAAATCCTAATCAACTCGGAAGCAAAATTAGAGAAGCAGTAGCATGCGCCCAACCTTCGTCCTCGTCGCTGCGTCGCTGAAAGATCTGCCTGCGGCTTGACCTCCTCGAAGAGCAGCGGCTCGAAGACGCCGAGGTACTCGGCCACTGACTCGTATGCGTTCTTCACGCGCTTCAGCTTCTTGGCCTGCTTCTCGCCCTGCCCTGCCCCCGGAGCCGAAGAAGGTTAGGCTTCGGCTCAAATTCTATTCTAGGTGGCGCCAAGGCTGGATTAGCGCGTACAGTACCTTGGAGTCGGCGACGAGGCGGAGGTAGTCCCGGCTGACGATCTTGTGAAAACGGTCCATGGTGGAGGCTGCGGAGGAGGATGCCGGGGTGTCTCCGCCGCTGCCGGATTTCTCCACCGCCATTGGGGGGGGGGGGGGGGGGGGGGGGGGGGAAGGCGCTGCGCCGGAGAGAGGCTGTGGGGGCTTTAGGGGAGTGAGGAGGCTGCGACGAGATTCGAACGCCACCACGTGCTTTTCCTCCGCGGCGCGTGCGCGTGGCGGCCTGCGACGGCAGCCGCGCCGGGCACCTGGGCACGGCGGCAGCCGGCAGGGCGCAGAGCAGCCGATGGGGCGCAGGTCATTCTCCGAACAGAGCAGGTACCTGCTTCGTGCTTCCTGGGTACTAGGTGCTGTGCGAGCCGCCTGGGTTGAAAGCAAAAACGTGGATAGGAAGAATGGGCCTTTCCATGTCAGGAGCGACTAATATGCAATCTGAGGTATGGTGCGATTGTGCATTCCTGTCCATTGATATGCATCGGTTGTTATATTTTTTATTTAACCTCCTACACATGATGCAATTAGATGAAATGAGTTAAATAAAAAGATGTAACAACTGTAGGATGTAGATCCAATAGATGAGATGCCTGATTGTACGATTGCACCAAAACACATATTGTATTCTAGTAGTTGCCTTCCATGTGAAAGAAGGAAGAATGCATTGACCATTTCAGCCAGTGTTCGGGCTGGAATGATATGATGGGCTACCGTGGATGATGGACTGTTTCGGGTACATCAAGTTGTTTGGGTTTCGGAGGTTAAACTCCGACATGGCCCAAACTAATTCTGGGTTTTCATGTTTTCATTTTTGAGAATAAAGTTCAAATATCGAGTTTTGAATTTTGGGTTCGGGCTCGGGTCTGGCTTTTCTTTTGACTGTCGAGTTTTTTTATGCTCAAAGCAAGGAGAGAGAAAGCTACGGGTGTGAATGGTAGGGTGGATGACCTTGGACCTAGCTAGAGATCAGATACAGGCCCAGGCCGATATGGGCTCACACTCTTGGGCCTATTCGTACAACGGTTAGAATTTTCACAGTACTATCACTCAAGGAAAATGTGATTTTTTTCCAGAAATAGTATTATTTTAATCAAAAATAACAAAGGGGTACCTGTTTCAAAAAATGACAGAAGCAGGTATCTATTTTGCCATTGTTTGAAACGAGTATTCCTTTCGTCCCAAAAAGGTTGTCGCTTTGTAGTCGCTTTGTAGTTTAAAAATGAACTACAAAGCGACAAGCTTTTTGAGACGGAGAGAATATTTTTTTGTAAAATTTGATTAAATTAATAGTATTTTGAAAGAAAAAAACAGAAAAATGTGGTATTCATGTTTTTTAAATGGCTGCTGTGTGATATGGCGAACACTATTCACTATCACCTCTGATTTTTAACTATTATCTTTAGGACAATCTTTTTAGATACAAATTAAGAAAGTGTTTTCTTAACGACAACAATAAAACATTAAATGGTTCTGATGTTTGAAACCTATTGTGTTAACTAACTCTCCTGTTGTCGAGAAAAAAAATAGGTTTCGGCGTTCCAGTGTGGTAAGCCTAGAGTGTTCTCTGCTCCAAATTTTGTGTCTTAGTGAAAAGAAAGCTTGTTGTTCGGTTGAACTAATGACATATCACTATAGGAGTAGTAAGCATTTATGCTCAGAGAAAGCTTCAGATGTTATGCACTCAAAAAAAGAATCAAGCGTGTGGCATCATTCCTAACTTTAAAGTTCAACAAGAGACCGAAACTTTATTGGATCATTTCTTGGTACAAGACGAATAGCAAATTACACTTACCGAAAAAAACAAATACAGTGGCGTATATCAGCAAAACGCAACAGTCGCAAATCATTCACTGCACACTTTTAACAAAACGAGATTAAACAGCAGGCACACGAGACTCGGGAGTGATGGAGACACGAGACGCGGAGAAAGCATCCAAGCAAGAGCACGAGATGATGGATAGATCAGCAGGCGCGCGTCCGCCCATCATCCTTCCTAGTAGAAGTGGTTGACCCTCCTGCAGTTCCTTCTGATCTCGCCGGCGTTTCCAGTGAGCGGCAAGATGTTGCCCATCTTGACCATGGACTGGGCGAACTGCTCGAAGAAGAGCCCCTGGTCGGCGGCGAAGCGGTGGACGAGCTCCATGGTCTCGCGGCCCTGCGTCAGCAGGATCTCGTCGGAGCTGAGCAGGCCGTCCATGGCCAGGATGTTGCGGAAGTACTGGTTGTCGAACCGGAACTGGGAGGCCGGGTCCAGCGCGAACAGGTTCTGGTCGCCGCCCGACGCCGGGCACCGCGCGCGCAGGTGCGCGGCGTAGCCCGGGTTCAGCGTCCGGTCCACCTGCCCGTCGTTGTTCTGCCCGTACAGGCGCTGCCGGAAGCTGACGCACCGGGAGTCGCCGATGGTGTGCGCGCCGGAGAGCGCGACGAGGTCCGCGACGTCGAGGCCCTAGTTGCCGAACTTGCTGATGATGGTGGGGAGGCTGTCGTTCGGCGCCGGGATGAGGTTGTTGGAGCCGCTCAGGCTCGCTGTCAGCGAGTCCCTCCTCCCCAGCGGCACCTCCCAGCCGGGTCCGCCGGTCTGTTCATGATCAATCAATATAAGTATCAGAGAGCAATCAATGCATGGTGACGCATGCATGCATATAAAACAGAAGCGTGCATTGCACCGCGACCGCGGCATTAGACACGTACTACGTACCAGGACGGTGGAATCCCTGGCGGCTACGGCGACGATGTCGGCGCAGGAGACGGTGTGGGGGCAGGCGTGCTCGAGCGCGGCCTTGATCTCGTCGATGACCTCGAACCCGCGGAGCGAGTCGCGGTTCGGGTTGGACCGCTTCTCGCTGGCGAACCGGCCGCTGCCGTCGGCGTCGAGCAGCACGGACGCGTCGCAGCCCTGCACGAAGCAGTCGTGGAAGTGCAACCGGAGCAGGGACGCCGCCATGCGCGGGTCCTCGGCGTGCTCCTTCGCCACGATGGCCCCAATGATAGCATGCATCTGAGGGCACGCGTGGTCGTAGAAGTGCGGGTTCAGCGGGACGAAGAACCCGCCGCCGCCGCCGTGCCCCGGCACCGGGTGCCCCGAGCAGAGCACGGACAGTACGGCCAGTGCCGCGACGGCGACCGCGAGGCCGCTGCTCCAGTGACGCAGCGCCATCATCTCCGAACTCCTCTCGGCTCTCGCTCGCTGCACACACTTGCAAGTAATATATGGCTCTAGGTAGCTAGCTATCTAGCTAGTACAGTAGATGATATTGGTTACTAAGTAGCTTGTGCTGATATGATGAAAACGAGAAATGTGCATGTATTTATAGGAACCAAGCATGGAATGCTGGAATGTCGATGAGCATGATTATTACACAACTACTCTGATCCTGATTAGAACAACTATTCGGATTGAGGGAGTCGGTAATGGCGCTTTCCAGCTCTTTTCTCACCACCACCTCCATGGCTCCATTGAGCTTTTATGCATGCACGGGGGCAAGTACAACCTATGCACTACGCAAGTTGAGCTCACCGACTCAGGTCCACGTACATACAGAGAAGAGAGAGCACTATGCGGAACAGGCGCGGCACTACATGTTGGACATTGGCGGGTGGCGCCTAAAAGCCTTCTGGTTTCTCAGTCCCGTTACCTGTTCATTTGCAAATGCAGATATCGCGTAGTTTTGCGCTTGTCATCGGAATCGACACCGTCGAAAGGACATGCAAATGAGAAGATGCTATTCCCAAATAATTGAAGCCACATTTGGAAATGCAAAGAATTCCACCTGAATTATTTATTCTGGTCCTTTGTGTGGGACAACTTGATTTGCAGTGAAGTTCTAAACATATCGAGGTTGAATACTCTCTATGCTTGGAGGCCATAGATCTTCAACCTTAACAGGCCCAAGTTTTTTTTTACAAGTAAAAACTCCGCGTCACTTTTAAAAAGTATAAAATGAAAAAAAAATCTATTTTTTCTTGGGATGTATATGCCCGATTGCTTTTGGGGAGGCATACCCCAATAAATTTGGGTTATGCCCACATAAGCCTCCATGAAATTTCCACGAAATTAAATGTCACGACCGTTCTGATGTGAAAATTGTTGGTGCAAGAAATTAGGAATTATATGCTGCAGCTGCTAAAATGCTGAGTATACTCGCTGCAGAGTGCATATATATTAACAAATTATAAATTCCGCTGTCATCATTATTTAGAGTGACATAAAAAAATAATTGACCTCAACTGTAGTCTGCAGATAGGCGGGCCATCGGCCCAGCTTCTCTCCTCTCCTGTCTTCGTCTCCGGTCGGAACGCTGCACGACTCGCCAGGAGCCCACGACGCCTCGCCCTGACTCGTCGCCGTCTTCCTTCGTTGCCAGTAGTACGCCTCGTTCCTCCGCCGCGGCGGCTCCGCTCTTGGCCGTTTCCTTCAATCAAGGTAAGCCATACCTCTCTAGACTCTGGAGTCTAGCATTTCATGATTTTAGGAGGCGGATTAGATTCTCCGAGACCTAAGTTTCCCATCGACTGGCTGGTAGTAGCACAAATCAAACGCGGATTACGCACTTTTTTTTTTTTTGCAGAACCGCTAGAGATATCTACTTGTGGTTTGGCTTGTCAGATTACTTCAAGGGTTATTACTTCTAGTTATAGCATCACCCAGAGCACTGAATCGTCTATATTCAGATTCCAGGGTATCAAATCATTTTAGCGCTGGACAACAACTATTTACTTTTGGAACAAACGTGTTTGTTCAATTTTTATTAGCATCGGGCTATCTTTCAAGTTTTTGCGCCTCCATGATTCCAGCCTCCGGGTGCCGGAGGGTGAGGGTTAATGAGAGAGCGTCTCCGGTATAATAAACTTTTGATTATTAGGGGCAAAAAAGGTAGAAATGTCTCTGTTCCATCTTCTTTCAATTTTCTGATTTTCCTATCCACAAACAAAAACTTCACCGCAGGAAGTTGCAGAGCTTGGCAATGGAGATGAGGACCTGTGAGTTTGTAAACATGTCAGAGGACCTAACTGGAGAGATCGCACCTTACTCCACCGCCCTACATGACGCATTCCTCCACTCCCATTGCTCATCATGCTTCTGCAAGTTGCCGCTACAATCCCCCCGCATCACATCTTGTGCGACATGCTGCTCTGTAGAATACTGCTGCTCAGACTGTTTCAACTCGGATTCTCCGGTGCATTTATCTTCTGGTGAATGTTGCTTCTTTGTGCACCACCTCAAGAAGGCCCCGCTCTCCTGTGTTACTCAGGGAACAAGCGGTTTCCGAGCTGCCCTCCGCCTTCTTCATGTTCTTGAGGCGCGTGGTCTTGTTTCTTCTGATTCAATCGACCATTCGAGTAGAATTGGTGGACTTTCAGCTAGTGGTATTGATGAAGCTATGGAGGAAGGTGATGAGATTACTGAGAGGATACTGGAAGGGAGCTTGTTGATGTCATCTGCAAGAAAATCAAGGGCACATGCTCCTGTTGGTTTCTCTCATAGGCTTGAGACATTGACATTATGGGCCGTAATTACCAATAGTGTTGAGGTGCAAGTCAGTGAAGAGCAGGCTGTGGGAATTGCAGTGTATGGTCCAAGTTTCTCATGGTTCAATCACAGTTGCTTTCCCAATGCTTCCTACCGATTTGTGTTGGCTCCATGGCATCATGACTGTACTTCACACAAATCAAAATCCTGTGTTGTCCCTGTTAGCAGAGCTGTTGCACAAAACACAGTAAGGAAATTAATGATTATATTTACTCATTACCTGCTAAACTTTTGATTGCATCAGACTGAATAGATAATTTACTACTTTTCGTATGATATACTCTCTAAAACCACATATTATTTGTCCTTTTGTACATTGCGCTGCCTTGATTCTCAAACACACCTTCGTCCACCAATTTCTTTTGTATTGGTAACATATTATTGTGAAAGTATCTAACGTCTTCTCGTTTTCATATGCCGGATCCAAGTATTTGTAAACATTTTAATGCTATGAGATACTATTTTTTATGTGCAGTAAATATTGTGCTTGCTGTTGGTTGCAGTGGCATGCGTGGCAGTATGAGGAAGATAGTTCTACTCATGGTACTTTATCACATGATAATTTTACATTGCAACCTATAAACGCATTGCTCTGAACTTTTTTCCCATGCTTTTTCTAGAACTATGCAAATATGGTCCAAGAATTGTTGTTCGTTGCACAAAACCAATTATGAAAGGGGATGAAGTTTGCATATCATACATTGATCTTCTCCAGACCAGGGTACTCTTTCTTCTTGAATTTGCTGAACCCGGAATTGCTCAATTTTACTAATGCATGATGTATATTTTTTTCTTGAATTTTGCTGAACCTGGAATTGCACAAGTTTACCAATACATGATGCATCATGTATTAGTGGGGATATGTTATTGCTTTAAGGACATTATCAATGTTACATATGCATGTAATTAGTGTCACTTGAGTGACTGTTGCACTCTGTTTGATATTTAGATGCACATATATCGTATTCCATTATTAATTTTAAAACTTCTTAGTGACTTCTGCTGTGGGCTGTAATTTAGTTTGTCCATGTTGTACACAAACATGCCGACTACTGTCGCTGCTAAATTTTGTTGCTGTAGTTTCCTTAGTGTAGTGTTAGAGCCACCAGTGTTGATACATGATACAATGCTCTGATTAGTCATGTATTTATACAAAGGCTCAATTTGATTCTGATGGTTACATTGCTGGCTAATGTAGCGTGCTTTTACAAATTATAAGGGCTTACATGGGTAGAATTTGATGCATATTGTTAGCTATGCCTCTTGATCAAATTGTTTCTTGGCTTCAAAACTTCGATCTCAGCTCTCCTGAGCAGAAGAAAACGAAATGGGGATTGGCCCTTTGTATTTTCATATTTTTGTATAGGATGGTATAAGTGTTTCCTACTACGGAATTGTTAATGCATACTAATTGTCTTTGAAATAGAAAGGAAGGGAAATTTGTCCCTATAGTTGCATTTCATTTCATTTCATCATTTTTTTTCATTCATGTGGCATTCCTTTCCAGGAAGCAAGGAATTCAGATTTGTGGCTAAAGTACAAATTCATTTGTGGTTGCAAGCGTTGTATTGCATCGCCAGAGCCGTATGTGGATCTCATTTTGAATGTAAGAACGAAACCTGAGATGATTGTCTCATCATTCATTAGATTTTTCATGTGCTTAATTTAGCAGGCACTTGTTCAATAGTGATTAGAATTCCCTATTACTATTGTATGGAAGTGGGCCTTGGGTCTGGAGGGTACAGCGCAAAGAGCAGTCCACACCAAGTTATCCTGATGGTGATCATTATCTATTAGTTTCTTTCAGGTTTAAGCCTTGATTAGATAAGATTGTTAGCAGGTTTAGTCAGTTATGATTCAATTAGATTTGGTATGGAGTCCTGGCCATCTATGTAATGCCCGCCCATGTAGGGCAGGAGGAAAGCAAGAAAATAGATTCTAAATACTACCTAAAGCCTGGTGAGTTAGTTGATCTATCTTGCCAACTATCCTGCCCCTAATCGGCTGATCCTAATTATATCATCCTAACCATGGGATTTGGGAAGATAATCGGTATATATAGAGTCCCCTATGGGACATATGGGCCTGTAATATTTATGGGACCTGATATACTCAACATTCCCCACTTTCAGATTGTCGTGCAATATCCTGGAAAGTGGAAACTGTTAGGAATGTTTGCTACTCTGACATGAAGCATGGTTGTTTACTACTGTATAATGGATCTTTTGAAATTCAGCATCAACCTCACTATGTAGGCTTCATCCTGAGAATGTGAGATGGTTTAAGAAATGACTATTTTGCCCTGGGCGAGTGAGGAGTGAAATGGTGCTTGGCTGAGGAAGAAACTGTGCATACTTGGACTTGGCCCAGTAAGGGCAACACAAGTCTTATTAGAAGAAAATCTTATTTTATAACATCCAGTGTGTTGTAGCAACTGACCAAAATTTTGTAATGGTACCTGGCATTATACAATAAATGCAGTGTGAAATAAGCCAATATCGCATAAGTTCAGTGTCCTCTAGCAAACTTCCCCTTTATTGTAAACCCATTTTATACATTTGATGTAACAGTCACTTTTCACTTGTTTCACTCGTTGTTTATTAACAACTTGTGCTGTTCTAACATGACTATCTTGATCAGTGTGATGCTAGGTACTTGGGTAAACCAGAGGATGCTGTTACATCACATGCAGTTGAAGATTTGAACGATTCCTTACAGCAGGCAATATCTGAATACATGGCAGGGAATGACGCTAAAGCTTGCTGTGATTTGATTGAAAGTATTCTTTCCAAAAATTTGATGAGTGATTTGCAGCATGAGGAACTTTCTGGAAGAATACTTATATTACACCCTCTTCACCATATATGTCTTAGTGCTTACATGACACTTGCCTCTGCTTACCGGTTCCGTGCCTTAAGTTTGGAAACTGAAAGTTTTCATGGAGAAATAAATGATGGTATTTTCAGAATGGCTAAATCTGCAGCAGCACATTCGTTACTGCTCGCAGGAACTACACACCATTTATTTATATCTGAATGTTCCTTTATGATACCACTGTCACATTTTCTGTTAAGTGCTGGACATTCCATGTTATTTCTTCTGGAATCCACTAAGGGAGAGACGAACAAAAATGTAATCGAGGCAAAGTTCACTTTTCCTTCAGTTCCAGCAAGTTCTTCAAAACATGATTCAGTGCAGTACCATGAGTTCAGGTCGACTTGTGAAGCATTTGGTAAGCAAATGTTATTTCTATCGCTCCATTGCTGGCCGTTTCTAGTCCAAAGTTCACCATGCCTGCAAAAGATCAAGAACCCCATTGAATTCAGCTGGCTTGGAACAGCAATATTGAAGTCTCCAAATCTTTCTGAGGAAGACTATGCCAGCTTTTCTGCACGTGAACCAGCAGCTTTCAGTAAGGGACATAAAGATTATATTCTCAGATTGGCTATCTGTTGTATCACCTATTGTAAATATCTTGCAAGCATATGCTACGGTCCACAACATCATCTGGCAGATCATGCTAAACATCTACTTGAAGGTATCAATCTTACTCAATGACTTTGCTTAGTGGGCATATATAGGTGTATTTCTTGTAAAACTGATGCTCTCAGGAGTTACTCCCTCCTTCCCAAATTAATTGTCGTTTTGAACAAGATTTTTAGTTCAAAATGAACTAGATTTTTTTATCTAAAACGACAATTAATTTGGGAAGGAGGGGGTACCATCTATCGGTGACAGGTAAAAAGAACGGATGGAGTATTTGATTTTGGTATTCTCTTTTGCTCCTCCTGTTTTTCTGATGTGTCCTAGGGCTTTCACGATAGGACGGGTGGTCTAGTACCGTGTCTGAACATGTAGCCATCATCGCCTTCTGGCGTTCGCTGCATGCCCTGACCTGGCCATGGGGGCACACATGGTCCGGTCGGTGAGATCACCGTTGCGGCTGTGTGATAACCACAGCCAGGGCCCTGGGCGCCGTGCGGTGCTGCTGCTCGCGGATATTACGCGGAATATGCGCTCCTAGGCGGTCGGGAAAGGCCTCCGAGACCGCGCGCTCGCGGCTTGCCGACACCGCGAACGGCCGGGACACCACCACGACACGGCGCTTCGATCGCAGCAGGGCGATATATATGAGAGAGAGGCCTGGCACGTCCACTTCAGCGCCGTGGCACGGCAGGCCCCGGCTGAACAACGGCTCCGGATGATAGCGCCCGGCCAACACCTTGCTCGCAACAACTTGCAAGATCGTGTGTGTCACAAAATGAATAAATCTGCTGAACCACTCTTATTTTTTCTCAAAGCAACCGCAATAACTTTTGAGTGAAAGGATTCTCTCTCTTTTTTTTGGAAAAGTAGAGGAAGAGGATTTCATCGGCACGAGAGGCCTCTCTTGTTTCTAGTGTGAATGGAGAGACTGTCACACTCACATATCTTCGTTCTGGATCCAGACTTGACGAAGTCAATGAAGACGTTAGAGTAGGAAGTGCAGCGAGCCGTCGTGCGATTACACTTTCTAAACTTTGTAATGGCCGATACCCAGGTATTTAGATCATCAGTATTGACTCTCCTTCCTGTAAGCGATGATGCTGCGATTGGTTCCCCAAATTTCCCTCTTACAAATTCGATGCCATTAAAGAATTACTATCTCCAGTTCGTAAAGATTGTTGCTTCTGACAAGTAAATGAACTAGAAATATGCTGCCGTGGAATGCCCGAACGTCAATCAATTCGGTACAGAGAGGGTATCTTACAACAACATTAGAGGAAATTGGAAAATACTCGTTGGTCACGATTCTTTTATGTACTCTGAATTTATGATCCTTGCGGTCACGATTCTCTTGTGTATCCTGAATTTATGATCTGATACATATATGTAATTTTAATCAAAGGTCTCCTCTGTTTTATTCAACAGAGTAAAGGTGCACTCCTCAGCGGCCTTGACGCAAGAGACCAGATCATACATCCCATTACTCCCCTCTGAACACAAACTGAAGTGCGCCTACAGCTACTTCATAGGTCTGCTCTAGAATAGCCCATCCACAAAATCATACTGTAAAACTTAATAGATAAGTATAAATTTAGAGAATTTAAAGAAAGATACTGAAAAATTAGATGATGCTTAAGAGTATGTCTCTGCGTTGCAGCTCTTTCATCTTGCCTGCTACTCTGAAACATGAGTGACATGACGTCCAAGCTAACAATATCTCAGGCTCTCGGATCGATTCGGATATATCAGGAATAAACCCCATCCATTATTAATTTAATCGTCGCCCAACCAGATGATGTGGACATGCAACTAGCCAACTAGTTTCTGTCTGCAGAAAATATCTTGATTTGGAGATTAATGTAAACCGTCAACTAGAATTAACAGCAAGCTGTCAGATTTCCATCAAGACACAGGCCACAACCTTTGTTACACTTGTTGATTTGCTCGAGGCCTACAATTTTTAGAGACGGTTCCCTGCTATAAATACACCATCTTTTGTGTGTTCTTGGAAGCATAGTGCGAGCAAGCTTCCCTGTTCTCCACTGACTGATCATCAGCTTCTTCCTCCACGTGACAAGTTTATTAGCCTCGATCGAGATGGCTGACGAGTACGGCCGCAGCGGCTACGGCAGGTCTGGCGACGACTATGGCAGCGGCGAAGGTGGCTACAACAAGTCCGGCACCGACGAGTACGGCCGTGGTGGCGGCGACGGGTACAACAAGTCCGGCGGCGACGAGTACGGTCAAGGCAGCGGCGGTGGGTACAACAAGTCCGGCACGGACGACTACGACAGCGGGTACAACAAGTCCGGCACCGACGAGTACGAGCGCGGCTACAACAGGTCCGGAGGAGCGGACGAATACGGCCGCAACAAGTCCGGCACCGACGACTACGACAGTGGCTACAAGAAGTCGACCACTGATGACTACGACCGCGCTGGCACCGGCGGGTACAACAAGTCGTCCGGCGATGGCGCGTACGGCACCGGCGGCGCCGGGTACAACAAGTCGTCCGGTGGTGGCGCCGACGATGAGTACGACGGCTCGTCCCGGGACGAATCAGAGAAGTACAGGAAGGAGGCGAAGGAGCACAAGCACAAGGAGCACTTAGGCGAGGTGGGCGCCATCGCCGCCGGCGCGTTCGCGATGGTACGTTGATCGATCAGCTTAATTCTTCCTCGCATGCACAAGCATTCGAGTTCACAATTCACAAACAGTAGTAACGGGATATAATTAATTAATATATTGACGGCCGGGTGCATGCACATGCGCATGCAGTACGAAAGGCACGAGGCGAAGAAGGATCCGGAGCACGCCCAGCGTCACAAGATCGAGGAGGGCGTGGCGGCGGTGGCGGCGCTCGGAAGCGGCGGGTTCGCGTTCCACGAGCACCACGGCAAGAAGGAGGCCAAGGACGCGGCGGAGGACGCAGAGGAGGAGGCCTCCGCCGGCCGCGGCGAGGGGAAGAAGAAGCACCACTTCTTCGGCTGACGATGGTCCGTTCGATCGATCGACTTGCCTACCAGCTAGCACATCGTGCTTTGTCCATCCGTAGCTGGTGCGCTCATCAATAAGAGCTGGGGTTTTTCGTGTGTACGGCTCAGTGTGTCTCTACTCTCTACTATGTGTATGCCTGTGTGGTACTGTCGTTGGCTCGTTGCATTGTGTGCGGCCATGGGTGTTGATCCGTTGTAAGTGCCAGGATTGCACTTAACTTGTGATGGGTGCCCTCTGGTTGGGAATAAATTTGAATAATCCTTGCATTTTTTGTTGCTCCACACGTTTCATCAAAAAGATAACATGACATACGAATTGCATTAAAAAGAAATGGTCAAAACACAGACAATTTTCTCAAAAAAAAAAGAGCTGGTAACATTTCTAAAATCTATGTCCGAAAGAGCAATAAAATTTAAATGTTGTTCTTTTGATAGGTTCGAAATATATCTATGTTTTTCAGGTCATTGAACTCATCACAATTCTGAAACATTCCTTTCATGATGAAAGATTGGTGCTTGTGAAATTAATGGTTTCTCAATCCTTTTTATTTTTGGGGGATTTTTATTTTTTGACAAGATGATCACTCGATTAATTGTCATCAAAGTATATTAGCTCATTCATAATGTCTTTGCAGAAATGGTTGAGAATAAACTGAACAACTTCCTCTCCATCAGCCCTCTCTTTTTGCTCTTTTTCTTTTTAACATTTTGAATAATTTAGATCAAACTGACGTCTTTCCTGATTTCTACTGATTTGCACCACTTTTATTTTCTTAAGAGAAGAATCTATATGTATATTATCCTTGCCAAGTAGTAATTCATATATTAGAACACCTAGAAGAAATAGTAGTATGGAGAAATGAGTAAAGGATCTAGGAGTAGGAGTGACCGGTTCACTTGTAGCCTCAAGGTTGTTCTCGGCACGGCCCACTTGATCTTTGCAGCCCACTTCACGGAGTTAAAGTCCACTGACTTGGCCTGTCTTTCACTCCTTTGAGCTCACTTGTTGTGGATGCCTGGATGCCTCTGGGATCGCCGCAAGAGCATTGAACTGACGTCCGTCTTGTGCAAGGGCAGGTCGCCCTCCACGTCAACCCCGTCTGAGTATCTCCTCAGGTTGCTGGATCATCTCCTTCTAGGCCATGCATCCAATCTCCTTCTCGGCCAGGTGAACCCCGGCACGAATAAACGCATTAGTGTAATGATCATGAATTAGCAAGGATAGGTAAATTAGTTGGAGCTGTCTAAATTTCAGGCAAAATTTCAAGCACTGAGTAATTAACAGTTTATTACTATCATTAATCATTGTAATTATTTATTAACCCTTAATTTTATAGGTTAGTCAATTTCAAAATTTTTTATTTGATTATTTCACAACTAACATAATCTTATAAAATTACGAATTACAATTAACAAAATAAAAAAATTACCTTCACTGCTACCTTCCGGGAGAGGCACGCTTCAGCGCGTCGCCTGACAGATCAGGCACATGTAGAGTAGTGTTTCCGAAATTAGTTGTCTAATAATCTAACTATAACTAGCCAATTCGGCTTTCAGAACTTGATCAAACCCTTGTATAGTAGTGAGACAAGACCATACACAAGCTACTGATTAAGGTAAGAACAAGAATTAATTGCAACTTAGCAAGTGTACGTAATGAGAGCAATACCAAGCAAACCAAAAATTTTACTTGCAAGTACGAAATACGGAATGCAAAGGCATGTACTGAAGAGAGATAAACACACGATAGTGGATCAGACTTCATACACTAATATGCGGCATGTTCATCCTTACACATTTTTTGTAGGTGCACCTCAGAATCGGCATCCATGTAGAGTACATTCATTTATTAGCGTAAAATTCAGTCTGAAATTCGCTCCTATCAAGAATCTAACTCAGGACCTGAGAAGTGCTACTCAGAACACTTAACCACTAATTAGTTAAGCTTCCTTTCACATGTACTGAAGAGAGATAATGGCCGGCAATCTTTCCTGTGCTCCTACCTGCTGGTTGCAACCTACTGGATTCCATCTTTTGTGTTTCTGGTACCTCCGATGCCCCTTTACCACAACGGACGAAATACAGTTCTCTTGCTTGCACAGGAGGAGGAGCATCTCTCTTGATGATAACACAAACAAACAAGGGAGCCTCAACAGAAAAAGCTTGAGGTTGTAATTTTGAAGTTGAATGAATGCATGACATCACACACGTGTATCTCCTATAAACACATATATGTCCCAGGATACATCATCTGAGCACATGTACAACGTGAAAGTTAAAACTATTTAATTTGCAAACATGCATCACATTTGTTGTTTCACAAAGCCTGAGTTCAGGTTTATTGCTTCTTCGCAATTATCTAAAAAAAGGTTTATTGATTCAGTCGTCGGAGTGGTCCTTGCATTGCATGGCGTCCTTTTTTCCCTTATCTATTTATTCTTACTGTCACTCCAATTATTTGGATCTTATTTCTTTTCTTGTACCTGTAATAACATAACTGTTATCTCTATATGTTCACGATATGGATAACAAAACCTTTGGAACATGAGACTCCGAAATGTCTCCTATAGAAAAATCAATGACTTTGATTTAAAAAAATTAGAATGTGTTATGTATTCTATATTCTATAGGAGTCCTTTTGTGGTAGTCTACTTACCTCAGAGGTACGATAAGAATTGAATCCAGAAAAGTAAATATAAGGTGAATTATTTTGAATTACCAGCTACTCCAGTTAATAAAACTGAACCTTTCCTTCTTTTCGTTCAACGCGAATACTCCTGCATATAATCAGCAAATAAGTCGCTGCCATGCATGTAAATCTCGTCCTATGGATCTTTTTTCCGAAAGATCCGTCCATCGATTCTTGGCAAAGTAAATTGTCGTGCATGGTTGAGTGCATGCATGCAAGTAACTGCGGCGTGTGAGTGCTCAGTGCTGGCACAACATCTTGATGTGTATGCATGCATTTTTTTTCTGGTTGATGCACGTATATAATTGATTGATTGTGTATGTGTATACTTTTATTCTCTATCACGTTTGTTGTATGCATGCATATGTAATGTTGTGTAGGATCCTCATAACCATACTTTTCACCATGTTGTTTATCTTCGCTCCCGCAAGTCACAATATCTTTTTTTTTTTTTGACGAAAGAGGCAGGTGCGCTGCCGATGCATTAAAGAAGGCTGAAACAGTACAACAATTACAGGGGCAGCTTATGCTGCCCATAGAGACAAACTGAAAGGGGAATAAAACGTGACCCGCCTAGACACAACTGAAAACAACACGAAGAGTAGAGCAACATCTTGAACCTCAGCTTTGTAACGCTAACTGCGTGTGACGCCACGCTAAATTATAGTAGCTGATTTCCTCCTTTGGCGCAAGTCACAATATCGAGTAACAATAAACACAACCACCAAAAAATATGGATTTCTTTCCAAGAAAATGACTTTCCAAAAGAAAAAAAAATGTAAAATAGAAATATGACCTACATTCATCTAGCTATCAACCACTATGTATACTAAAAATCATGGTAGCTCGAAACTCAAATGATCGATGCTTTTGGAGATCTCTCGGATCACCAAAACTCCTGCCCTATGTATGGTGGCAAGGCACAGGCACACGTGCTCTTCCAGCTCCTCGGCAATCCTCCTCGAGCTCGAGCAGCTCCTCTTCAGCTCGCTCACCATCTCCATCACCGGCGAGCTTCCCTCGCTCGCTCTCTCCACGCAGCACATCACCATGGCGTTCTCCCTCTCGATGCCATCGGAGAGTCGTGCGACGAGCTGGCTCACCGTGTCGAGGTCCCTGCCGAGAACGTACGTCCCTTTGGCGGCGGCGTCGAGCTGGTCCCGTAGCAGTAGCAAGGACCCGGCGGTCTTGCTGCTGGAGGACCGCGTCTTCTTCTTCGTCATCTGCTTCCTGAGCGCGATCGAGCATAGCCCCGCGGCCGCCGCTGTCGTCCCGGCCATGAGGCCGAAGAACATCAGGTGCACCGCCTTGGCCGCACCAACGCGGCAAGCCTTCAAGAGCTTATCGAATGCCTTCACGACCTTGAGCTTCCTCGCCACCTTCCTGTGGCTGGACCTGATGCTCCGGAACATGGAGGAGTTCTTGCCGTGGATCTGCCTGAAGTTGCTTAGCGTAGTGCAGAAAGGGTTGTTGAGTGCACGGGGAAGAGCACCTGCAGCACTGGTGCTGGCCGTACCTCCTCCGCCTTCTGACAGGCTTGCAAGGAAGAGGTCCATCGACTGGTAGTTGCTTCGGGTGCTCCTGATGTTCCTGAGTAGCTCAACGCAAATCTCTGAGGCCTCGGCGCTGGCGTCGAAGTAACTCACTATTGCGAGCTCCATCTCTGAAGAACTTCTTCTTCCTCGGTGCATCGTCATCAAGTTCCGGACGAGCTCCTGCTGCTGAGTCTGAAGAAACGCCTCCATTTCCTCCTCACAGCGTTGTTTGTTTGACAGGAAACGCGCATTGGATCGCATGCGCAGAGTATTGTTGTACTCTTGCTCGATGTCCAGGGCTGATTCCTGTTCTTCGCGCACCGACGAAATCCCCATCTCTTCTGCAACTGAAGCACACATGCATATGCAGTTGTTGAAGCCCTTAATCGTTGGAAACCTAAAACCACTGTTTGCTTCTCTTATCCAGAGACGCTAGCTGCTGCTTTGCCTGCCGTTAGCTTGGAATGAGCGAGCCACAACAGCCGAGGAGGCTTTATACTGAAGAAGCACCAATGACACATAAAGATCTCGTGCTTTGTCCGGAACCTCCAAAAACCTTGTCCAAACTTGTGCAACCCCTGCACTCCACGCCCACGCCGGTGCGTGTGGGACGACGTCTGCGTATATCTTCAGCTCTGTCCTTTTCCCGGCTGCCCGTGTGCTGGGGCTCGGTGGATTGTGTGCAAGCTTTTTCTTGCTTTGGTGTCTGCTTCTGCGCGGCTCAAAAGAAGCATTTTTTGTAAGAGTTCAGGTGGTTCAGGTGCCCAAATTGCCAGAAACAGCTTCCGTTCTGATGGCTATGAGCTGCACCAACACACGTCCTTTTTCCGTTGGTTGATCTGTGTGCGTGAACGCGTTTCCTGATTTGAGTATTTGACTCACGGAAGAGGCCTGGAAACATATAATTTGGTACGATATCAATTTGGGCATTGCGGATGTACCAGCGCCTTTCTGCAGAGTGGATACCAGCAATTCACGTGATAAATGAGTACACACCGTTGGGTTCTATGTTTCTAGAAAAAAAAATCGTTGACCTTTATACTCCTTCATTTCTCAAAAGATTGTCACTTGTTCAAAATGTTGGATATGTGTCGAATATTATGTACGAGTTGGTTACGATAGGACTTTGAGTTGTATTAGCGGTGGGGTGTAGAGTTTGTGTTGGACTCTTTACTGGCCTCCTTATAAATATGAGGGGAGGGCCGCTGTTGTAACCACGACGACAAAACAACATATTGGGGAGGAGCGCCCGTAGTCATGCCCCGGGGATGTAGGCTTCGGCTGAACCTCGTTAACAAATATCGTGCCTCGTGTGTCGTCTGTGATCTTGCATCGATGCCTCTGGAGATCCGTCGTCGCTTCCGCGTGCCTATTTTCTAACAAGTGGTAATCAGAGCCGAGGTTGGATTGGATCTAGAGGTGATGTTGAAGATCGCGAGCAGGCATGATGGTATGTTCCACACCGCGCAAAGCTCGCACAATGTGTCCGAGAGGGACATGGCGCAAGGTGGAGCATGGCGGCGATCGACGACTCGATCGGTGGAGTTGAACACTTCGAGCGTGGCGGCTCGAACCGTTCAATGAGCTGCATCAATAGAGTTTTGTCCAGACGTGGACAACATATTGATGGTGGTTACAGGCTGTTGTTCGATAGGGGCCGATCAGACGTGATGGTCAAGTTCGACGGTGCGGCTGGAAGACGTCGTAGACATGGCGGCGGCTTCGACTCCGATCTAGTTGATATGTGATCAGTTTGATCAGAGGGTTGTGACGATGATCATGGTGGACTCTGTTGTTTTTGGAAGATTTGTACGATGGCGGCGCGGCTTAGATGAGCTGATGGCGACGCGTGTGGTGTGCCAGAGCTGGAGTCGTAAGAAATCGTGCTTTACTCGTGTAGGAGTCGGAGACGGGCGTGCATATGGAAAAAGGACTCCGCGCGGTCAGGAGTTGGAGGCGTACAGATAGCTGCATGCATGCATTGATATTCCATGCATGGGAGGTAAAGTGGGCCCGTTTAATTATGGATCCTAATATTGCTGGTTGGTTCTGTTTTTCTTTTTTCATTACGAGAGGTCTCAGAAAGTGCATGCATGCGTTGATGTTAGCATGGGAGACAAGGTGGGCCACACACGTTTGATTATGGATCCTAATCATGGTCTGGTTCTGTTTCTTTTTTTGTTACGGGAAGTCTTCGATTCACAGTCATGGACAAAGGAATTTGGAGTCGGTTACGGTAAGACTCGGCGTTCCGGCCCATATAAATAAACAAGGGTCTATCGGGATTGCATCAGATCAACAGAACAAAGCAAATCGGCTGTTCGTGAGTTCAAGGAAGCTTGCAGCAGTTTGAAGACGAACAGCGGGCGGCGATCAAGCGGGTCGACTTTGTCGTATGCGAGCGACGTGATAGTCGAGGCTTGGAAGCTGCAGGCTGTGCACAACGGTGTACGGCGGAGGGGCACGTGTACGCGACGGCGCGTTGTAACATCCCGTTTTTCATAAATAAATAAAATATGTTTATACAATAATCAATGCATAAATAAGTAAATATAATTAAATAAAATAATAAAAATATGTTAGTCAAATAATTTAAATATGTGACCAGCACGCCGTCCGCCCTTGACGCGCGCTCTTTATTAGCCTCATAGTCTGTGCTCCGCAAACCGCGACCGTAGTGTCCCGTCGACTGAGTCGCGCCACCCACTAGCCGACGCACCGCCCCGGCAGACTCGCCGTGCACGCCGGCGGTGACTCCATTGCCGTCTGACCAGCACCGCATGCGCACGCAAAGGAGCGTTTATTATCTTCAGCTACCCTCTCACCTACTCAAAACTTAGTCCGTATAAAAATCTATCCGCTCGTTCTTATCCTTCCTCACTCGACCAGTCAAAAGATATCTCGTCTGTCGTTGTTTTCCGTACACGCAAGCTTCCGTCCACTTGAACAAGGCCGCAGAGAGGTGTCACCTCGCTTTTAACTTTGTCCCAGTGAGCGTTGGCCGACCTCCCCTCTCTTCCCTTCGGCCGGCTATAAACCAGTGCCCGTGAGCCTCGTCTTACGGCGTCCATCCGAGCTCAAACATCCGCACACGAGGTGCCGTGTCAACCACCGCCGAGAGGCCTTTTCCGCCCTAGCTGTGCTCAAGGTAAGCCTCAACACCGTCGTCTCCACCTCCCCGACATGTTCCTGAGCAGTTTTCTTCTTTTCTCGCGCTAGCAGCGAGCGCCACCGGCCCCGGGCCATCGTTCCTGGTAGCTACCCAAGTCTGTGCGTCTCTGCCCAAACTAATACTTACTGCGGGCGAGCCAGACGCTGCGCACGCGATTCCCCCACCTTGGAGCCACCCTCTTGCGCTTTTCTGCTCCCTGGACGAAGCTTCCAGAGCTGCCATAGCTGTTTGACGGGAGGAAGAAGAAGCCCCGTGCTTGCTCTCTTCTGATTGGTTGGCCTTGGCTGTAGACATACGGTAGTTTATACTGCTGGGCCCAAGTACATCACGCTCCTGCACCAGCACCCATTCGGCCCATGTTTTATCTAACCCCTCATTAGCAATTGTGGCCCAGATTCAATCCCAGGCGGCAGCAACGCTGCTTGCTGTCCAGCCGTAAAATCTAAGTACCCACAGCAGCAAAAGGACTAATCATGCAAGCATTAGCCAATACTCATTAGCCCAATTAATTTAATCTTGATCTACATGCTAAACACAGACAAGCGGCAAATACTTGACCATTTCAGACTTGCTCTTGTGCCACCGTGAGCATTAAGCCCAAGCAACTTATTCCTGTTTTAGAAGATTAATCCAATCACTATATTGTAAAATCTGAAACTCTCACATATGAACTGCGGTTAAAACAACTCTTCTTCTAAAAATTATAAACACTCAAAAATTATAAACACTCATGATCTATTTAATACAACTATTTTTGGGAATGATGTATTAATATATCCGTGCTTTGTTTGTACGATTGTTTGCACGCGTGTGCGGTTCAGAGCAAGTTCCGGAGGAGAACCCGGAGCCGCCGCAAGACCAGGAGTTCGACGCCGCGGACGGTAGCGAAGGCAAGTTGCATTGCCCATTTCTTTGTCATGTTGCACCTATGTGAGGATTATCCGTTGTTATCAAATATACTATATTATTGCATTTACGAGTACTAGTGACTCGAGTGACAAAGAGAAGCCATGCTGATTTTTATGATTGCATATTGATATGATGCCATGATGTTGATGATGGTGTTGATGGTACATGGGGTGAGGGCAGACTGGATATTGAGACTAGGGCAGACGGGTTGGTGTTGGGTAAGGCTACCGTGGCGGTAGACTTACAGTTCGGGCTTGATATATGGTGGCTGCCCTGGTGAACCTTAAGGACCGAGTTGTTTTGACATCTCACTTAACTTCTTCAGTATACCCACATGATCCTGTATGGGCAGGGCGTAGCCTAATCCTAGTGGCTAGCCTTGACAGTCGTCCACGGTGGATGGTTCTTGGGTGTGGACTGGTACTAGTCATGACCCGGGGTTTGAGGGCGACTGTATAGGGTGATGCTCCGACTAGGTGTCGGTTATGACGAACTATCTTTGGATAGTTCTGTGCGTGTGTGTTGTGTACAACCTCTGCAGAGTGTAAAATCCGTTCGAACTGGCCGTGTCCTCGGTAAGGGACGGGTTATGGTGTGGTCCTGACAACTAGCAAGCTACCTACTGTGAGTTTGAGATGATGGATGTCTCTGGGTGAGACGTTTGGTTGCATTTGGTTGCATTATTATTTGTGCATCGCATTAATATCTTGCTGAGTACCTTCGTACTCAAATGTTGCTAATATCTTCAGAGGATCCTGACTTCCTGCCGGAGGACTTCGAGTAGGGTCGCGTCCGCACTCAAGTGGCGAAGGTGGAACCATGTGCGAGGAAGAGCTAATCGCCTCCATGATGTTGACTACTATCGCGTTCCTGTTAGCTGTTATCGTTATTATCCATAAGACTATTCCGCTGTAATAAAGCTCTGTATGATTTGGTTCCACTTGGATTGTAATATATTGTACCGAACTTAGTTTCTGGTATTATATTACATGTTTAGTTCCGATCATCGGGTCGGGACGCATCAAGTGGTATCAGAGCCATACTTGGCTGTAGGATGCGGACCCTAGTACGTAAGTGACCGTAGGAGACCGTATACTGACTTTACTATAGGAACCATTGGACTTTAGAGCCTTGGTGATAGTTTTTGCTCTTAACTAATCCTTGTGCCATGTTCTGAGCCAGATGGCCGACGATCGCATCACTACCTTCTGCATCAATGAAGATGGCTTCCCCAAGGTGCTCTATGGTGCAACCTTCCGACTTGGTATTATGGATCGCCCGGAGTACGTGGGTCATGAGTTTATGGAGCATGGAACTGAAAGTTGTGAGGTCACGGTGCACATTGGTGCCAGTGACAAATTCCTGGAGATGAAGCCATGGAACGTCACCGCTACAGGATGCCGCATGAAAGACACTTGTCAGCTTGTTGCCCGCAAAGCTCTGAAGTACCTGTGCCACATGTTTGACTGGCATCTGGGTTCCACACCCATGAAGTATTTTCCACCACTGGATCGTACTCGTCCTGCCTGGACAGCAAGGATCCGCCACCTGGAAGGCCTTGGGTCTACTGAAGATGATCCCACCATTGTTGCTATGTCCGGCTACTTGTTGAGCTTGGACGACTTGTGCGACCTGCAGAACCAGCGTGTGAAGACCCTCATCAAGCGCGCGGAGGCATTGGAAACTCGTTGGCGGAAAGCTAAACTAGCATTAGCAAAGGCTGACGCCCGTACTGCTAGCGCCGAAAGCCGTGTTGCCCTGGTCGAGGAGAATCTCAGGGAGCAGGAAGACCGCCACAGCCAGCTACTTAGGGGTGTCTACCTCGTGGAGCGAGCCAAGCGCAAGGACCGCCAAGCCATCGCAACTGCTGGACCGCTTATCCTGGAAGGAGTTCCAATGTATCACCTGTCTAGCCCTCGTAGGAGGATTCGTGAGCCTGTGCCACTCACCCCTCCGACGTCGCCTCGTGGAGGTGAAGAGGAAGATCCTGAAGATCACACCGCAGGACCCAGTAGTCAGGCAGAGGTCCCAGCTGATCCTTAAGAGGGCAGACCTAGGGACGACATGTCCTATTGTATCATGTACCTGTTTCCTTAATGAATGAATGCTTGGTGTGTTGCTTGCAATACTTGATGTTTGTGTGCTTTGTATGGTATATATAATAATAATATATATATTGATATGTGTATATATAGAAGCACATCGAAAAATAATGAATATTATCCTTAAGTAAAGCAATGTTATTAAAATCAATTGTTGGCTAATATTCACCCTCCTTGTCACAGATGTCTCGCCGTACGAACCGAGGTAGGATAGGGCAGGAAGTGAACCAAAATCTCCCTGATCAAAATGCCCCAATCCCTCCGGGCGGAGCACAACCAGAAGAGTCGGCGAACAGTACACCCGCAGCACCACTACCACCACCGCCACCACCTCCACAAACGCCCGTTTATGACTTGACTGCTATCTTGGACCGTCAGACTCGACTTCTTGAGATGTTGACGAACACACTTGGTGCTCAAGGCAATCTGGGCATGAACCACCATCAGCCAGCACCTCAGGGCAACCACCAGATCGCAGACTTCAGTAGGATGAACCCACCTAAATTTGCTGGATCTGATGATCCCATTGAAGCAGATGATTGGTTGAGAGAGATTGAGATGAAGCTCGAGGTTGTACATGCAAATGAGATGGATAAGGTTCTGCTAGCAGTGCAACAATTGAGAGGACCTGCTTTAGCTTGGTGGCAGAGCTATAGAGATATGAATGCAGATGCCAAGACCATGATATGGGAGGAGTTTGTAAGGCTGTTCAGAGATCATCACATTCCTAGCAGTGTGGTGAAGATGAAGCAGGAGGAATTCAGGAATCTGCACCAGGGAGGTATGACCATGATGGAATACCTACATAGTTTCACAAGCTTGTCACGCTACGACCCTAGTACCGTGGACACTGATGAGAAGAAGCGGGATGCCTTCCTGCGTGGCATTAATCCAGAGATTAAGACCTTGGTTGGATCATCTGTCTACCCAAATTTCAACACCATGGTGAATAGAGCTATCATCACAGAGAAAAATAAGAAGGATGAGATGCAGGAGAGGAAGAGGAAGTTTGAGAGTCACAAATTGTCCCAACAAGCAAAGTCTGAGAAGACTTATCAACCGGCTTATTCTGGACAGCGGACCCAACAGTTTGCTTACTCTATGCCGAGGCAGCAACAGCCAGCTTACTCAGGTCAGATGACCCGGAGTGGAGTTTCCAACAGGGCACCATCCACCACATTCAGACAGCCAATGCACTCTGCCAAACCTCAAGGTTCCTTCAAACCCCAACAATCTGGAGTGAGCCGAATGGGTGACCAGAGGATTTGTTACAATTGTCGTGAGCCTGGTCACATTTCTCCTTATTGTCCCTACAAAAATAAACCAGCAGCCTCAACGTTCTCCAACTCAGTTAATGGACCAAGGCAACCAGCTGGAGGAAGTCGTGGACCACCCTCTAGGACGCCACCGACCTTCGGAAAAGCCACGGTGAACCACGTCTACACCGAGGAGGCAGATGCATCACCAGGAGTGTTACTCGGTGAGTTTTTGGTTCAGTCAGTCTTAGCTTCAGTGCTATTTGATTCTGGTGCATCACACTCGTTCATATCATCACACTTCATTGAGTCGAACGATATATCAGCAGTGGCCCTTAAGAGGCCTTTAATAACCAAATCACCGGGAGGTTATATACCCTGCCATCTAGGAGTTAACCATATCCCTTTGAATCTAAGTGGGGTAGTATTCTTTGTCAACCTAGTAGTGCTTGACTCCCATGGAATTGATGTGATCCTTGGCATGGATTGGTTGGTCAAGTGCAAAGGAACCATAACTTGTGCAGAAAGGTTGTTGACAGTGACCAACCATGAAGGAAAGACTATCACATGTCATGTCCAACCTAGTATATCAGAACCAATGATAAATCACATGAAGGTTACAACACTTCAAGGAATACCAGTAATCAGAGAGTATGCTGATGTGTTTCCAGAAGAATTACCAGGCATGCCACCAGAAAGAGAAATTGAGTTCTCCATTGAACTAGTTCCCGGAACTGCCCCAATTGCTAAGAGACCTTACAGGATGGCTGCCCCAGAACTAGCAGAGTTAAAGAAGCAGTTAGATGAGCTGCAAGAAAAGGGATATATTAGACGTAGTGCATCACCATGGGCTGCACCGGTCCTCTTTGTAGAAAAGAAGGATAAAAGCAAGAGGCTATGTACGGACTATCGAGCTCTTAATGCGATGACCATCAAAAACAAGTATCCTCTACCTCGGATAGATGATTTGTTTGACCAGTTGAAGGGAGCTAAGTTCTTCTCAAAGATTGACTTGAGGTCTGGATACAATCAAGTGAGGATCAGGCCTGAGGATATACCCAAGACTGCATTTGTGACTCGCTATGGACAGTTTGAGTACACAGTGATGTCCTTTGGACTAACCAATGCTCCAGCTTACTTTATGACCTTGATGAACCGAGTGTTCATGCAAGAACTAGACAGGTTTGTTGTTGTCTTCATTGATGACATTCTGGTCTATTCACGCAGTGAAGAAGAACATGCACAACACCTGCGTGTTGTCTTGGAACGACTCCGAAGTCACCAGTTGTATGCCAAGTTTAGCAAATGTGAGTTTTGGTTAAGGAAGGTTAGCTTCCTTGGACATGTTCTCACAGCTGAAGGAGTTGCAGTGGATCCAAAGAAAGTTGAAGATGTGTCATCTTGGAAGCAACCGACATCAGTTAAGCAGATTCGTAGTTTTCTCGGTTTAGCCGGATACTACCGCAGATTCATTGAAGGATTCTCTAAGCTTACTCGACCAATGACAGAATTGCTCAAGAAGGACAAGAAGTTCATTTGGACTGAAGCTTGCGAACAGAGTTTTTGTGAGTTAAAGCAAAGACTAACCACTGCACCTGTGTTGATCCTACCAGATATTCATAAGAACTTCGTCATCTATTGTGATGCTTCAAAACGGGGACTCGGATGTGTGCTAATGCAAGAAGGACGAGTAGTAGCATATGCATCTCGTCAGCTAAAGCCACACGAGCAGAACTACCCAACACATGACTTGGAGTTAGGTGCAGTAGTACATGCCTTGAAGATTTGGAGACACTATCTAATTGGAAACAAGTGCGAGATTTACACAGATCACAAGAGTCTCAAGTATATTTTTACCCAGTCAGATCTCAATCTGAGGCAACGAAGATGGTTGGAGTTAATCAAGGACTATGATTTGGAAATCCATTATCATCCGGGTAAAGCCAATGTGGTAGCGGATGCCCTCAGCAGGAAAGCCTATTGCCACCACTTGGTAACACAAATACCACAGCTATGTGATGAGATGTGTAAGTTGAACCTAAGAGTCATACCCCACTCTTGCAGTTACAACCTTAGTGTTCAGCCTATGCTCGAAGAGCAAATCAAGAAAGCGCAACATGAGGATGAAAAGTTGATGGAGATCAAGGGACAGACCGGTGAAAACAAAGCTCCAGATTTTAGAGTTGATAGGAATGGAATATTGTGGTTCAAGAAACGGTTGTGTGTGCCTTCACAAGGTCACTACCGAAACACCATCATGGATGAAGCTCATAACTCCGCATACTCTATACATCCTGGAGCTACCAAGATGTACTTGGATCTCAAAGAGAAGTATTGGTGGGTTGGCATGAAAGGCGATGTAGCTCGATTTGTGGCCTGTTGTGATGTATGTAAGAGAATCAAAACTGAACATCAGAAGCCGAGTGGCCTACTTCAGCCGTTACCAATTCCAGTGTGGAAATGGGATGAGATAGGAATGGACTTCATCACTGGCTTACCAAGAACCAAGAATAGTAATGATTCCGTATGGGTAGTGGTTGACCGCCTTACAAAGGTCGCACACTTTATTCCTGTGCGCACTACCTATGGTGGAGACAAACTGGCCAAGTTATACATAGATCGTATCGTGAAGCTCCATGGTATACCTTCAAGGATAGTTTCAGACCGAGGTACCCAGTTTACCTCGAGATTTTGGAAAAGTCTTCAGAAAGCACTTGGCACTAAGTTGGACTTTAGCACAGCATACCACCCTCAAACAGATGGTCAGACCGAAAGGATCAATCAAATCTTAGAAGACATGTTAAGAGCCGCTGTGCTTACTTACGGTAAAGATTGGGAGGATAGTCTACCATATGCTGAGTTCTCTTACAACAACAGTCTTCAGACCAGCATTAAGATGTCTCCATTTGAAGCTCTCTACGGAAGAAAGTGTAGAACTCCGCTCATGTGGACAGAAGTAGGAGACCGTATTGTGGAGCGCCCGGACTTCATCGTGGCAGCCGAAGACAAAGTAGCGGAGATCCGAGCCAATATGAAAGCAGCTCAGTCACGCCAGAAAAGCTATGCAGACAAGAGACGACGTGAACTCACTTTTGATATTGGGGATCACGTGTATCTTAAAGTATCACCGATCCGCGGCACGCGCAGGTTTCAAGTGCGCGGGAAGTTGGCACCGCGGTACATTGGACCGTTTCCGGTTTTGGGAAGGATTGGAGCAGTAGCGTATAAGATTCAACTACCTGAAGAGATGTCAGGTGTACACAATGTCTTCCATGTATCTCAACTAAGGAAATGTCTGCGGTTACCTGAAGAACAAGTGGTCCAAGACACTTTAGACCTGCAAGATGACCTGCGCTACCAGGAGGTGCCAATGAAGATCTTGGATATCGTTACTCGAGGAACACGAACAAGTTCTGTCACCCTCTGTCGTGTTCAGTGGAGCAGGCATTCGGAAGCTGAAGCTACTTGGGAGAGAGAAGATGCGCTGCGATCAGAGTTTCCTCATCTCTTTGAAGATTAGCCGAATCTCGAGGACGAGATTCATTTTAAGTGGGGTAGGTCTGTAACATCCCGTTTTTCATAAATAAATAAAATATGTTTATACAATAATCAATGCATAAATAAGTAAATATAATTAAATAAAATAATAAAAATATGTTAGTCAAATAATTTAAATATGTGACCAGCACGCCGTCCGCCCTTGACGCGCGCTCTTTATTAGCCTCATAGTCTGTGCTCCGCAAACCGCGACCGTAGTGTCCCGTCGACTGAGTCGCGCCACCCACTAGCCGACGCACCGCCCCGGCAGACTCGCCGTGCACGCCGGCGGTGACTCCATTGCCATCTGACCAGCACCGCATGCGCACGCAAAGGAGCGTTTATTATCTTCAGCTACCCTCTCACCTACTCGAAACTTAGTCCGTATAAAAATCTATCCGCTCGTTCTTATCCTTCCTCACTCGACCAGTCAAAAGATATCTCGTCTGTCGTTGTTTTCCGTACACGCAAGCTTCCGTCCACTTGAACAAGGCCGCAGAGAGGTGTCACCTCGCTTTTAACTTTGTCCCAGTGAGCGTTGGCCGACCTCCCCTCTCTTCCCTTCGGCCGGCTATAAACCAGTGCCCGTGAGCCTCGTCTTACGGCGTCCATCCGAGCTCAAACATCCGCACACGAGGTGCCGTGTCAACCACCGCCGAGAGGCCTTTTCCGCCCTAGCTGTGCTCAAGGTAAGCCTCAACACCGTCGTCTCCACCTCCCCGACATGTTCCTGAGCAGTTTTCTTCTTTTCTCGCGCTAGCAGCGAGCGCCACCGGCCCCGGGCCATCGTTCCTGGTAGCTACCCAAGTCTGTGCGTCTCTGCCCAAACTAATACTTACTGCGGGCGAGCCAGACGCTGCGCACGCGATTCCCCCACCTTGGAGCCACCCTCTTGCGCTTTTCTGCTCCCTGGACGAAGCTTCCAGAGCTGCCATAGCTGTTTGACGGGAGGAAGAAGAAGCCCCGTGCTTGCTCTCTTCTGATTGGTTGGCCTTGGCTGTAGACATACGGTAGTTTATACTGCTGGGCCCAAGTACATCACGCTCCTGCACCAGCACCCATTCGGCCCATGTTTTATCTAACCCCTCATTAGCAATTGTGGCCCAGATTCAATCCCAGGCGGCAGCAACGCTGCTTGCTGTCCAGCCGTAAAATCTAAGTACCCACAGCAGCAAAAGGACTAATCATGCAAGCATTAGCCAATACTCATTAGCCCAATTAATTTAATCTTGATCTACATGCTAAACACAGACAAGCGGCAAATACTTGACCATTTCAGACTTGCTCTTGTGCCACCGTGAGCATTAAGCCCAAGCAACTTATTCCTGTTTTAGAAGATTAATCCAATCACTATATTGTAAAATCTGAAACTCTCACATATGAACTGCGGTTAAAACAACTCTTCTTCTAAAAATTATAAACACTCAAAAATTATAAACACTCATGATCTATTTAATACAACTATTTTTGGGAATGATGTATTAATATATCCGTGCTTTGTTTGTACGATTGTTTGCACGCGTGTGCGGTTCAGAGCAAGTTCCGGAGGAGAACCCGGAGCCGCCGCAAGACCAGGAGTTCGACGCCGCGGACGGTAGCGAAGGCAAGTTGCATTGCCCATTTCTTTGTCATGTTGCACCTATGTGAGGATTATCCGTTGTTATCAAATATACTATATTATTGCATTTACGAGTACTAGTGACTCGAGTGACAAAGAGAAGCCATGCTGATTTTTATGATTGCATATTGATATGATGCCATGATGTTGATGATGGTGTTGATGGTACATGGGGTGAGGGCAGACTGGATATTGAGACTAGGGCAGACGGGTTGGTGTTGGGTAAGGCTACCGTGGCGGTAGACTTACAGTTCGGGCTTGGTATATGGTGGCTGCCCTGGTGAACCTTAAGGACCGAGTTGTTTTGACATCTCACTTAACTTCTTCAGTATACCCACATGATCCTGTATGGGCAGGGCGTAGCCTAATCCTAGTGGCTAGCCTTGACAGTCGTCCACGGTGGATGGTTCTTGGGTGTGGACTGGTACTAGTCATGACCCGGGGTTTGAGGGCGACTGTATAGGGTGATGCTCCGACTAGGTGTCGGTTATGACGAACTATCTTTGGATAGTTCTGTGCGTGTGTGTTGTGTACAACCTCTGCAGAGTGTAAAATCCGTTCGAACTGGCCGTGTCCTCGGTAAGGGACGGGTTATGGTGTGGTCCTGACAACTAGCAAGCTACCTACTGTGAGTTTGAGATGATGGATGTCTCTGGGTGAGACGTTTGGTTGCATTTGGTTGCATTATTATTTGTGCATCGCATTAATATCTTGCTGAGTACCTTCGTACTCAAATGTTGCTAATATCTTCAGAGGATCCTGACTTCCTGCCGGAGGACTTCGAGTAGGGTCGCGTCCGCACTCAAGTGGCGAAGGTGGAACCATGTGCGAGGAAGAGCTAATCGCCTCCATGATGTTGACTACTATCGCGTTCCTGTTAGCTGTTATCGTTATTATCCATAAGACTATTCCGCTGTAATAAAGCTCTGTATGATTTGGTTCCACTTGGATTGTAATATATTGTACCGAACTTAGTTTCTGGTATTATATTACATGTTTAGTTCCGATCATCGGGTCGGGACGCATCACGCGTTCAGGCGGAACGCAGGAGTACGCGACGACGTGCTTGTGCGTGCAGGAGGAACGCGGGTTCGACGTGTGACACGTGCGAAGATTTTTTTTTTTCGGTGATCCGTGGCAAGAGGACGAATGGCACCGACGGGTACCAGATTTGATATGGTGAAGTTTGATGGCAGCGGCAACTTTGGCTTGTGGCAGATAAGGGTGAAAGATTTGTTGGCGCAACAAAGTCTTTTGTCCGTTCTGAAGGCGAAAAAGCCGGTCAAGATGGAGGATGACGAGTGGGAGGAAAAACAGATGCAAGCAGCTGCAACCATACGGCTGTGTCTGTCCGACAATGTCATGTACCATGTTATCGGGTTGACTACACCGAAGGAAATCTGGGATAAGCTGGAAAATCAGTTCATGTCAAAGACTTTGACGACCAAGCTGTATTTGAAACAAAAATTATATGGGCTGAAGATGCAGGAAGGGTCTGATCTTGCGGAGCACATAAATATCTTCAATCAAAGGGTCACGGATCTAGGACAGCTAGATGTGAAAATTGATGATGAAGACAAGGCAATAATTCTTTTATGCTCGTTACCACCATCTTATGAGCAAACGGTCACGACTCTGACATTCGGCAAGGATTCCATCAAAATTGAGGATGTTACTGCGGCGTTACTAGCTCAAGAGCAAAGAAGGAAGAACAATGCAGTGGACGAACCTCAAGCTGAAGGTTTGCTGATCAGATGTGAGAATGCGAAGGAGAAGGTGGAGGCTAAGAGCAAGAAGAAGAAAAAGGTACAGTGCTATTTCTGCAAGGAGTGGGGACATGTTAAAAGAGATTGTCCAGCAAAAGTGAAGAGTTCAAGTGCTAATATGGTAATTCCTAAGAGTGATTCGGATAGCGACGGTGATGTTCTCTCAGTGGGTATCGAAATACAGTCAACTGAAGCATGGGTGTTAGATTCAGCAAGCTCTTTTCATGCGACACACAAAAAGGAGTGGTTCTCTTCGTACAAGTCAGGTGATTTTGGCAAAGCTTATTTGGGAGATGATAGGGGACATCCTATTATTGGAATAGGCGAGATCAAGATCAAGACACAAGACGGAGGTGAGCACGTGCTTCAAGGTGTTAAGCATGTACCAAAGCTGCAAAGAAATCTAATTTCGCTTGGGGCTCTACATCGTGATGGTCTGTTATTCCGGGCTGAGCCGGATGGAAAGACAATGAAAGTCATGAATGGAGATGAGATTGTGATGATAGGAGAGAGAGAGACATCAAATTTGTACAAGTTACAAGGGCATTCCGTTGCAGGTGGAGTCATGGAAGATGGAGTTGCGGAGATAGCGGTGTTCTCTTCGGACGGTGAGTCTAAGGTGTTGGACTCGTCGGGTGGCTCTCCGTGAGCTACGAAGTCGACAACTCAAGTCCGGGTACATGGAGATTCGCGCATGACAACTTCAAGGTGGTGTAATATTCGCCAAGGTGGAGTTTGTTGGATATGTGTCGAATATTATGTACGAGTTGGTTACGATAGGACTTTGAGTTGTATTAGCGGTGGGGTGTAGAGTTTGTGTTGGACTCTTTACTGGCCTCCTTATAAATATGAGGGGAGGGCCGCTGTTGTAACCACGACGACAAAACAACATATTGGGGAGGAGCGCCCGTAGTCATGCCCCGGGGATGTAGGCTTCGGCTGAACCTCGTTAACAAATATCGTGCCTCGTGTGTCGTCTGTGATCTTGCATCGATGACTCTGAAGATCCATTGTCGCTTCCGCGTGTCTATTTTCTAACAAGTGCTTGTTAGAACGCGGCCCGGCCCGTCACGCAGACGGGCCCCTACCGCGAGCCCAGGTCGCAACGGGCCTGCTACGCAAGCAAGCCCAACCGGAGCCCCAACCAAGGTCATGGGCCACCTCAACCCAAAAGACTAGCCTGATAGGTGAGGTTCCCTCCACCTTATATGTTGGGCTCCCCCATCATCAATATCCGATGTGGGATTAAACCTAACAATTTCCCCCTTCATCACACATCGGGTGGTCCTACTCCCCTTCACACTCGGGTGGACACCACTCCGACAGCCCGATTTCATGTGGCCCGGGAGATCTCTCCGACAGTCCGATATCCGTGTGTGGCCCGAGAGACTTTACAGGTTTCCGACCTGGCTCTGATACCACTTGTTAGAACGCGGCCCGGCCCGTCACGCAGACGGGCCCCTACCGCGAGCCCAGGTCGCAACGGGCCTGCTACGCAAGCAAGCCCAACCGGAGCCCCAACCAAGGTCATGGGCCACCTCAACCCAAAAGACTAGCCTGATAGGTGAGGTTCCCTCCACCTTATATGTTGGGCTCCCCCATCATCAATATCCGATGTGGGATTAAACCTAACACAAAAAATGAACTAAAGGTGACAATCTTTTGAGAAAGGAGGGAGTAATAAACAGTGAAAGTTATCATTAAGGTCGTTTAGTCTCGGAACACAGGGGCGGTGACAAAACCCTAGCCGCCACCGGACCACCCATTCATTTTTCTTCACCTCGCTGTCGTCGGAGCGCGCTGCTCGTGAGTCGGGCACATGCTAAAATGGTGGCGGCGAGGCTCACCCTGGAAGCTCGAAGCGTGGTGGCCTTTCTGCGTTAGGCGGCATGCGATTATGAGGTCGTCACTGCATCCCCCTCCCACCCAAGTTCCGACTCCATTGCCGCGTGGACCCAGCGCCATGCATCGACACAAGGATGTTGGGGGGTGGGGGGCTCTTTTTCCCCTCAGCATGGTAAGCTGACGATGGTAGTTATAGTTCTCCAAATGGGCTGGGCCAATCGGGCAGCACGAGGCCCAGTACGAAAAAGCATGAGCCCGATCCGAAACGAATAGTGCCGGGCCGACCCGGACACGATAGTCGGGCGGTGCTTGGGCCGGCTTCCAAGCACGTTGGACCAGCACGAGCCCGCCACGATTTTTAAGCCGGCCCGATGTTGGCCTGACATCTCAAATTTAACATATGCAATGTTTATTGCTAGGTTCATTCTCAACCGTTGGATCCAATTGATAGGCATATAAATACCAGCCTCCATTGCAAACCATACCCTAGCCGCCTCTGGCCCTCCCCACCAGCGTATCCCGCTCTACAGGCTCACCGACCGCGCCCCTCCCCGACCGCACGCTCGCCGGCAGCGCCCTTCCCTGGTCGCGCCCCCTCCCCCGTCCGTGCGCTTCCCTGATCGCGTGCTCGCTGGCTACACCCTTCCGCAGCGGCGCGCTAGCCGGACGCGCCCCCTCCCCTAGCAGTGCGCTAGCCGGACGCGCCCCCTCTCCCGGCCGCGTGCTTCCCGGGTCGCGCGCTCGCCGGCCGCGGGCTTCCCCTGTCGCGCGCTCGCCGGTCGTGCCCCTCCCCGACCACGCCCGCCCCTCATCGATCTCGCCGAGCCACGACATCTCAGATCTGTCGGTCGCGCTGCTGCCTCGCCGGTCGCGCCCTCGACGGTCACGTTCGTCGTCGGGCCGTTAGCCCGCCGTGCCGGCGTGCCTCGCCGTGCCGTCGGGCCAGTCCGACACAAAAAAACGGCCTCCGTGCCGGGCCTGGGCCGCATGTTTAGCACGACGACACAGCCCAGCCCAGCACGGATGATGGACTGGGCCAGTTCGTGTCGGGCTCCGTCGGGCCGGGCCATAACGGGCTCGTGCCGGGCGGCCCATTTGGGGAACTATAATGGTAGTGGCGGTGGCGACTCTCGGCGCGGTGGAGGTTGGGTCTGACACATGGAGATGCTGGCACGACGGGAGGCTCCTTCCCTTGTGATGGTGGTTGAGGTGTTGTTGATGTACCTTCCTCCTTGATAGATCCTCTGGGTAAAAACCTTTCGACGATGACGTTTTTACGTCGTATCCCTCCTTAGAGATGTTGCTTATGAAGTTTTGTCTGCTACCTATCCTGGCCACTCGATCTTTGGGAGTTGGACACTGTATGAAAGGTTTTGTTGCCTCTAACCAACAATTGAGTCCGTTGCGAGTCCTCTTTGTTGTCAGGATGTTCAACGGACTGTTAGACGACTTTGTGACTCATTAATGCTTACCCTATAACCTGGTGACTTAACCGTGACTAGCAACACAGACATAATCAAGCAATCAAGCAAGACAGTGCATAGCAATCTGGAGCCCTAGTTAAGCACGAACTAGGGCTTGCCATTGGTCTACTTTCAAATTTCAAAATTCAAAATTCAAACATTAATACTGATCATTCAACCAGTATATGGAACTTCAAAAGGGGAGAAAATAAACCGGTTGTCAACGAAGGTTTCCTATAACTGAAAACCTCGGATGGCCGCATGCATTGGAAATGCACTGCTCTTGCTTGCACAAGGGGAGGAGCATCGGTTTGCTAATAACACAAACAAACAAACAAAGAATCCCCAACCGAAGCTGTTCGTAAGTGTTGATGGAGAGATGACCGCAACGCGGCGGCGGTTGCGTACGAGATGTTTCGATGATGCCGTGGATGTCCACTTCTGAATGTCGTAGGCCAGTACGTCGTGTGTTTAACCTTCTAGATGATTTCTACTCTACTCCCTTCTTTTCGATCAGATACATAAATCATCTGAATACAGTTGCAGCTACATGTGGATGAAGTGTGAGTTTAACGTAAAAAAAAAGGATGAAGTGTGAGCGGATGATGGTGTTTTACAATGAGAGTACTTATTTAACATGTTGATCTTGGCTATTGTTCAGAGCATTGCCACGTGAAGGAACAACAAGCGTGCGAGAAACTAGCTAGTCCATACATGCACAAATGTACAAGCACAATAAACACCAAGGCCCTGCGGCTCTGTCCTGTTCTTCCTTCCCCTTGTTCAGGCACTCTGTACCTGTATCACCGAATAGCGTGATTATACTTTGGTAGCTTTGCGAAATTCACTACTAAATATCCAAACCACTAAATTAAGATCCCATTTGCAAAAAATATATATTTTTCATGGTAGCTTTGCGATTACCGATGACATTTTCTCACGTACGGTAGCTTTGAGATTACCGACGACATTCGTACGTATCTAGAAGCAGCAAGATGGCAACTCGTGACAACTTCGCCGCCGAAGCTAAATAAGTTCTAATCAGAAACGAACAAGGCCAACGAGTACACAAATCGCAAATGACATCTTGTAGCATATACTACCATTTGTTTTGTTTCTGAGGTACTACGACATTACATTATATATAATGCTTGCCAAGAACTTGGGGTCGTTACGATTCTTGAATTCCTCCTAGCTCGAGCATACGTACGTTCTTGGTGAGTGCCTGACGATGGGGGGATGGAATCCGAGTTCAGAGACCGAAGAGGATCCCGATTCAAGGATCGCGAAAGATCCGAGTTCAGAGATCGCCAAAGATGTAACTGAAGTATGTAGACCGTATATATTGCACCAAAAATGTAGTATATCTTTTTTGTGTGTATGTAGTATGTGTTCTCACAGCAACTTACGACCTGCACTACAACTGTTAATCGTGCACTGCTTCGATGTCGTCAGTTGATCGGTAAGACTCCCCTGGTGTACCTCAACAAGGTTGTAGCTGGGTGTGAGGCGCGTGTCGCGGCGAAGCTTGAGATCATGGGGCCCTGCTCCAGTGTCAAGGACAGGTACGATATGATATGCGTGGTCCAACGTACAGTAATTGTTTTAGAAAGGTCGTGTCGTGTGTTCTTGTTTTAGAAAATGGAATTACAGTACATTGTTGTACAGTAATTAACAATGACGAACTCTCAGGATTGGGTACAGTATGATCGCCGATGCGGAAGAGAATGGCCTCATCACTCCTGGAAAGGTGAAGCAGGAGACGACGAATGAAAGGTCACGCAATTAAAATTCCGAGACAAAGATGTACTAACTCCTGGAAACCGACCGTACGTGCAGAGTGTTTTGATCGAGCCGACGGGCGGCAACACCGGCATCGGGCTAGCGTTCGTGGCGGCGGCCAAGGGGTACAAGCTGATCGTGGCAATGCCGGCGTCGGTGAGCACGGAGCGGCGGGCCGTGCTCATGGCGTTCGGCGCCGAGGTGGTGCTCACCGACCCGCAGCTGGCCATGGACGGCGTGGTCCGGAAGGCCGAGGAGATCGCGGCGCGGACGCCCGGCTCCTACGTCCTCCAGCAGTTCGCCAACCCGGCGAACCCCGCGGTCCATTACGAGACCACCGGGCCGGAGATTTGGAGCGCCACGGCGGGGAAGGTAGACATCCTCGTCGCCGGCATAGGGACCGGGGGCACGGTCACGGGCGCCGGGAGGTACCTCAAGGAGAAGAACCCTGCGATCAAGGTACCCACGACTGAGCTGAGCATTCATTCATATGAATGAATGCGTTCATTCTGCAGCAGCGACCCTTCGACGATGCATGGCCGCCAACCAAATAAGCGTCGTTGCTCTGTCTGTCTGCTTGTGTCTTCAATTGAAGGTTTACGGCGTCGAGCCGTCGGAGAGCGCGGTGCTGTCCGGCGGGAAACCGGGCCCGCACAAGATCCAGGGCCTCGGCGCCGGGTTTGTTCCCGGCGTGCTCGACGTCAGCATCCTCGACGAGGTCTTCCAGGTCTCGCACGAGGAAGCTGCTGCCGCGGCGAAGCAGATCGCCCTGAACGAAGGGCTACTGGTGAGAAGAAGCTTAGCGAATCGCCTCTGTTCTATACGTAGCTCTGCTCTGCACCCGCATGCATTACACATCGCGTCGCTCGGCAGTTCAGATGACGACGCACACGCATGCAGCGATGAATTGATCCGTCATCGTCCAGAACGCGTGGTTTTCTTACCGATCTCTCTCTCTTTCATTCAGGTCGGGATATCGTCGGGCGCTGCCGCCGTCGCCGCCATCAGAGTCGCCAGGCGAGCAGAGAACAAGGGCAAGCTCATCGTCGTAAGCTGCGCCACCAAATTAAAACCTGTCACGCGATAATATTGACGAAATTGCGATCTGTTAGCTTCGTTAAGTATTATTGATCTAATTAACTTATTCTCGTTTGTTTGTCGCGTCAGGTTATCTTCGCGAGCTTTGGCGAGCGGTACTTGTCGTCCTTCATGTACGAGTCCCTTAAGAACGAGGCCGAAAACATGGCCTTGGAGCCTTAAGTACCGAGGAGCAAGGCTGTTGGTTCAAGAACTACAAGGCTAGAAAGACATCGTGTTCTTTTTGGCATGTAACTCTATGGCATGCAAAGCATTACATTTTTTGCCACAAAAATAAAATGTAACAAATTCCTAGAGCAGGATCTATCACTCTATACTCTATACCACATACAGCTTCAATTGTTACAACATCCGCGTCCACCAAAAGAATGTTAACTGGTGAAGAGAGGAGCAAAGAAAATATTGGTTTTACGGCTGAGGCGGTAACGATAGGAAGAGATTTACAGAGCACCAACACCAGGGTATATAGTGAAGTGTGGCAATTCCAAAAAACATTTGACTCTAAGGCATTACGACTAGATGGTCCCGTGTGGCAGCAAAAGAACGGATCAACATTCATGATACATGACCAAAAGCATTTGATTCTAAGATATTACCTGTACCCCCCTTTTATCTTACAACACCAAAAGAATGGATCAAAATTCATGATACATGACAAAAAGATGATAATTACAAGAAATTAAACGAAAAACTATGAGCAAGAGAAATAGAAAAAAAAAAGATGAGAATTAAGAAAGAGGTCATGCCGACGATGGAGTGATTCTCTCAACATTTTTAGGTCACCGACGCCGCCTTGAGACTACAGGAGAACTTGAACCAGTCTGCTGCCGTCTAAACCTAGGGGAGGACACTTGAACTGGTGCATGATGTGGTACTGGTGCCTGGTAAGAAGCATAAGCAGCAGACTTAGAGCCTGCTTGTGCAGATGCTGATTGAAGAGTCGACTCCATGAAGCACGCTATATTCAATCGGGTTCTCTCCAGTTCCCCTTGCAGCAGATCGCTACTGTACTGCTGAGCAAGTGCCTGCAACAAAAACAATCATTTGTGTGAAAACCAAAACCTTCAGTAAAGATAGTTCCATTGAGCATAAGGGAGGGCGTCAAAGAAAGGTCCGATTTTGCAAATTTGATGCCATACTAGTATACTACCCGGTCAGATGTATTCATCTACTATGAACTTGCACATTCTGGGTGCACTACTGCACTTACAAGCAAATCATCTGGTGACACTGATGACACTTGTCCATCTGATGCAGCATCTTCACTGCCACGAGTTGGTCGACGGTGGTGTCCAGGATTTTCCAAGGCTTCAGCCAAAGTTTCACAGGCCTTTTCCAACAAATTCTCTTGTAAGGATTTCAGAGCCTGTTGTGCCTCAGGTGAGAAGTATGTGTGCAGTACAGTCTCAAAATACTCAAGCTGCAGGCACATAACACAATAGGTGGTAAAGGAAACAGACTAGTTTTGAAAAGGCAGTAAACAGACTAGTTGATTACCAGAGAAGAATCTAAAAATAACTAAGCACCTACCTCAAGCATGAGCTGACAAAAACCATTTGCGTCCAACAATCTGATATCTTTGATCTTGTTCTCATGAAAAACGCTCAAAAATATGTCGACCAAAGCCTCGACCAAAATTTTCATCGCCTTTTCTAACAAAGGCTTAGCACCAGCATATACCTGGAAAGCAGGCAGGAAGAGAATTGTGTCTTACTTTTACAAGATAGACCCAGGCTTTGTCCAAGAAACACTCTTCAGAGAGTACTGACAACATAACAGGAGTACAAGACATAAACAAGCAGATATCAAATGCATGCAGTATCAGACTGCGTTCACTCCTGGAAACAAGGAATCCCAGAGTGGCTTCTCCTAACGGAAATGCTGTACACACAACCTGGCAGAGTGGCAGTACGACCTCACCATATGCGACTAAGCAGCATTAACATGTGCATGTGTGATGAGCTGATTTTCTGGCTTACATCGTGAGCTGCTAGCCGTCATGACACATACATCTTTCTGGTTGGACACCGCAGGCATAAACAGCAGATGTACGCATAGCAGGCTAAGCAGGGTTCTTCTCAAAATTAGCAGCCCAGGAGCCTGGGACATTTCAATATCATTCCTTTAGCTAAGAACACAATGTATTTTGTGGAATTGCTAAGACCACAAATTCTGCTTGTTAGCATGATATTCCAAAGTAGTAATTTGTGAAGAACATAATGAACTTTGCTGTAACTTCCTAAGCACACAAATGTTGTATGCCGTACCGAATACCTTACAGACTTGTGGTAAATTGGTAATCAGTCTGGTAGTTATTGGAAATATGGGCATAGGCAGTTTCCACAAAACAAATGATAAGAAACATAAGAGGAGTTGGAGCTAAAAGGTTTATTTTTCTTTTACAAGCCAAATAGTGGCAGGGTTGCACGTGCTTTAAGCAGCTCAGGCACTTACAGCAGTTCGACATAGAACTCATGGGCCCAGAAACAACACCTAAAATTGTCCCCCATTATAAAGGCAATGTTTATTGCCCAGTTTGAATCGTATGCATAGGAAAGCAATTGATGCCATGAAAAAGAATTAAATCATCTGAATAAAAAATCAGATAAGAAGAAATTGATGAAACCTCTGCATGTACTGCTACAAGAATGTGCAATAAGTCAAGAGTCGCATCCCGGATGCCCTGCAAGGAGTAAGCAAAAAATATTGAAGATGTCAAATTCACAAAGCAAGGCTTTGCTACAGCAACAAACATAAGGACCGCATTCACTTTTCATAATTCATAAATGCATACAAAAGTGCCAATCACTGCCTGTACCCTGCAGCCCTGTACATAGCATAGAAGCCACAGCATATTATAGGTGTAACTGTTCTTGGAGTAGATAGCAAGATGCTACACAACTTGTACTGTATCTCATAATGGAAAGCAAAAGTCCAGATTTAGCATACAATTGGTTGTTTCGAGTTTTATTTCTGAGACACGCATATGCCACAATATAAATGGTACTTGGTTTAGCAGCTAGTTCACGCTACATACCTTTACTGTCGGTGCAGCTCCCCAATGAATACTAGAATCCAAAAGATAACTCTGTACGGCACTTCTGATCAAGTTTGACTAATGAAACAACAACAAAAAATCAGGATATATAAAGTAATATGCAAATCCTGATAAATCGAAAATCTAGACAATATGTCCCCAGCATCAAGAAAGATCTGTGAAATTTCATTAGCACTTTCGTAAGAGTTATTTGCATGTGACAACAACAACAAGATATTGGACTGCTGTGAGTCTTAGATACTGTGGAAAATTGGAGTATTTGCACGTGAAACTGCTATAAAAGCCTGCTGGTTTTACAGTTGTCCAAGCATGAAAGAATACAATAATATACAAATTGTCAAACATGGTAAAAAAGAACTCCAATATTTGCCACAATATTTAAGACTTAGACAATATTACAGCACCCTTGCATCAATATGGTAAAGTAACTGTTGAAGTTACATGACAATACAAGCTTATTAGTCTACATGATCTATTAAGTTACTTTGGCGCTTTAGTAAGTTCTTTTTAGAATTTCAGTGCTATGGGTAACAATATATCAGGTGTTTCATGTTTGAAAAACAGAACTTACAGCAGATAGAACTTCTAGTCGCCAAGATAAGAAATGAAGCAATTGCAGCTATAATAAATATGCTCTAATCAATTTTGATAAACTGCTAATCGTGTGTTTGGCTAATTAGCACAATACCTTTGCAAAAGTATACTGTTCCACAACTTTCTCCTCAAGTGCAGAGAACGATGTAACTAGATCCCGCATGTCAGAACTACGTTCATCATTATCCCTGTATGTAACAAAAACATCGGAAAATATTTAACATATCTTTGAGAATACCTTAGAAAATGAGTATGGCTTTCCCAACAACAACCAAGCCTTTGTCCCAAACAAGTTGGGGTCGGCTAGAAATGAAACTCAACAATTTCTGAAGAGAAGTAATAGAAAATAAGATGAGTAAAAAAATACAAATAAAATAAGATTCTACATTTTATTTATTAGAAATGGATTAATAAGAAGATATGAGTATGGCTTTCCCATTACCAAAAATTGCAGAACATTAAAACATATTCTATTATTCCTGCACCCAGAGAGAGAGGGGGAGAGAGAGAGAGAGACTGACAAATATTATCATGTACCTAACAAGAGACCAAATATGTCGATATTTGGTGTACAGTTCATCTGACAGTTCAGATTTACAATAACCAACGTTACTCAAAACAACAAGCAACTTCTTGTGCAAATCTCCATCCATGATATCAGATGTTTCTCTGCTAGTACCATTTTGGACATAGCTGTTTTCTTTGTTTGATCTATTCTGAACTAATTCCACTCCAAACCTCTCAAGATAACCTGGCAGGTTTACATAGATTGTAAGAAATAATTGAAGAATGATTTAACATTCATATTATATGTACAATTTGAAATATTCCTCTAACAACAATACTACATTTTAGAGAAATTCCATACCAGCAAAATCCAGGAACGAATTTAAAAATGCAAGTCTAACAGACTCATTGATTTCCTGAAGTGGCTGAGAAATATCAAAAGACTTTGCAGTCTCGCTCCTCAAATTAAGAATCATACTGAAATAAACAAACATATATCAAGAGCCCGTTTAAGAGAGCAAAAATTGAAGGTGGGAAAAGTACTTTCTAGTTCCCAGATCTCAGTATGGGGAATTGTAATTATTTGAATGTAGGAATACACATTTCTACATGCTTTGTTTTTTCTGTTATTTTCCTGTCTAGGATTGGCAGGATGTAAACTAAGCCCATTTTTCTAAAGCACAAACATAGCACGGTCTTTTGGGGGCGAAAGGTTATGCTTGGTTATTACAAGAATGATGGCTAAAATAATGAGATTTACTTAACAGAGCAAGATAAATCCATATGTTGTTGTATCTAGCTCCAATAATACACCCCTGATGCTTTTGTTTCTAACAACTATACTTACTGGCAAAAAGGAACCGCCATGTTAGTGCAGCAGTTACCAATAAGATAATGGGCTTTAAACAGAAGGCCGATAGCAAAGTAGCAATGCAACAGAGTGCAGTTTCACAGGATTTCAAAATTATGCATCATATGAACTGAATACTATGATGGAAAAGTGCAATACTGTAGAAATACAAAAACAGTCTTACGTATCAATATGGTCCATTGCTGAAATTATCAAGTCACGGAACTCCAAGGGCATGCCGGAAATTGCATATGGAGACTTGTTTCTCTCGAGGGTGGATAAAGTAATCCATGTCTCATCTTTTGATATCTCCTTAGTAGTTGCCCGCATCCATGAACAAAGCCGTAGAATGTAAAGCTTTGTTATTTCAAAATGAAGAGCGTGCAACATTTTTACTGCCATGATTTTCAACATGTTCAGGATACAAAACAATTTTTGCAGTTGTATGAGACGCCCTAATTAACTGGTCATACCAGCAGTTGGAGATGAATCCTTTCCTTCGAGAGTATGACAGGCCTTAGCTATTTCTTTTATTGTATCACCCATGTACGGGCGTAGAATGTTGCATTCCTCAAAATCACGGAAGGTATTCTGAACCTGTCGATGTCAAAGAATGCTTATTTACAGATACAATCATATGTTAACTGTTAAGGGACTCTTTGGTTCGCGTCCTGAGAATCCTGCCTGGGACAGGCAGCACCCACAGGACTGGGGTGCGATGCACCTGCCTGGCCCAGGTAGTGCTGCTCAGGCTGTAAACAAATAGACCCAAAGTGTCATGGCTTGAGGCCAAAATTTCAAACCAGTCACTACAAGTACCTTCGTATCAAAAGTAGATATAGTGGCCTGAACCATACTAGTGACTTCATCAAGAGTATGGTTTGTGTACTTTGCTTCTCCACCTCTATCATCAGCTTTAGCTGCACCTGGCTTTGAATTGATGTCAGCATCAGAAACCATATTCCCAGCAGCTGCCTACAAAAACATATATGATTAGTAAAACCATGTAAATATTTCTGTCTTATAAGACAAAGCAGTACTTCATAGTTATTCCCAAGTGATGACTAAAGCAAGAAGTTTCAAAACTTCATTTTCAGGTGGAGGGTTAAAGTTTTGTTGGCTCGGAGAGGCGATATGCCTTGATAGAAGAAGTAAAAAATGTTACAACCTATCTAGTTACATCATGAATTATTTATATTTGTCCTGCTACGTAAATATTAAAGTTCTGCCTTCTCATACCTTCGCAAATTTTCCACTGAAGACAGACAACGCTAATCTCCAGAAAGCTGGAACATGCTGGATAAGCACAGCAGTTAGCCTACGAATATAGGTAGCCCTTAAAACATCAGCTTCTTCAGCCATAATGTTTGCTGACAACTGATCAGCTTGGGTGGAATCACCCATAGAAGCATCAACTTCCAGCTAAACATTCAAGAGAAACAAGGTGCATGTTAACATAGGAAAGACATAAGCGTCATTCAACCACCAACAGAAGATAAACAAACATGAGCTATGCTGCGAATATAAAGTAATTCTGCTCACAGATTTATTTGAATCTTGTTGCAGCTGCCTCCATTTTGAATCAGATAGCATTTTCTCCCGTATTTTATTTTGCAAAAATTTCATTCTTGCTCCATGATCTAGAGTGCACTTTTCAAATAATCCATGAATCCTGCTATTCTGATAGGAAATATAAGATATAAGTATGTAGCCATGTAGGTAATACAAACAGAAGAGTTATGGAAGAGGTTGGGTCACAGACAGGTAAATTAACAATAAGGAAATTTTAGTTAGATTTTTGCACACATCTTTAGATTAAAGCTTAACCTGAATACTTAGATAATGCCACACTGGATCAGTCTCAGGTTCCAACTCCAGCAGTAGACGAACAATGTTCTCGAGCTGAATAATGAGAGAGTCAGTAAGAAAATATATAAAAATTATTGGAAAATTCAATTTAAAAGATATACAGGTAAAAGTACTACTGTACTAGTAATTAACTTCTCTACTTTAGTGAAGTATCCTGATACCATCTGTTAAATGTCCTACAATACTTCCATACAGTGTCCTACATTTGCTCAAAAGTCTTCAAAGCTAAATTTGCAAGTTAAACCATCTTGAATTATCAAGAAAAGTACGAAATTTCTGGATGTCCCAGAGATAATATTAGGCGCATTCGCTAACCTCAGCAAGATCAAGATGGGGATCTTCCATCGACTTATAAAGCATGCCCCTGAATTCTTGCATCACTTTTTCCACTTCCTCAAGTACACGTTTTAGTATTCCCACCTACAGGGTGTTGCAATACCATATAGTAAACATATAGAATGCAGTAAATCTACAACATTGTGGCTTATGGTGCCTAAGCACAGTCATCCATAATTTTCATCGACAAACAGAAAACAAAATTGAACAGCAAAAACACAAGTCAATTCACCAAGGACTTAAGTATTCATATGGTACATCACTAAAGCTAATGTTGCTAAGAGCCTTTAATGAATGAACGAATACGATGCTCGATGATTTGTGCATGCAAAGTGGAGATGATTTTTTTTTGAGCTCAAAGTGGAGATGATTTATCTGATACATATGCAAGAGATTGGGCATAAAATATAGAACACAAATATCCACACATGAAAGTGAAACTTGAGATTAAACTAAATTTTATGTAGTGAATGAAAATGAGTTGAAAGATGCACGTTGCCTACCATTCAGCTACCAGAAACCATTATATATGTAATGAAACAGTGATATAAATGCAATCTCACCAACCAGGTAAATCCATACAAAATGTAGTTTCTTGTAGGCACTTTAGGTCCTCAATAGTAAGATGACTTCTTGATGTACACACATGTTTGATGCACTTTACCATCATATATGTATATTCCATTTTATATCTCTCCTATTTGTATGTTTTGCCTTTATGCAGCTCATATATGATGTCATTATGTCAATAAATAGTGAACTAGTATTAGAAGGGGAAATAGGAGATAGTCAACAGCGCTTACACCTTAAGAATTCTGGTAGGGATCACATGCTGGTGGTGCTCAACGAATTATGGACAGGGGTTGATTACGGACAGATTATATAACTAAATACAGATCATGTCCCCATCCCAAGCCCCGTTGGAAAAAGATGCACACAAAACAGATTAAGAAGATGGCATACATGTGAAGGAAGAACTATTGATTTTGCTTTTTGGTACTCTCTGACAGCAAGGTCATATTCTCCCTTTCCAATGTTCCCACGGATAGCACTTGGTAAGTTAAACAATGTCCGGAATCTCTGAAGCATTCCCTGAACTGATCTGATCTTTTCAGCTTGGGCCTGTTCCAGTAGATACATTTAGTGGACTCAAGAAGGCGTGCTACAGCAACAGTGTCAAGCACTCAAGCTCGATGAGTTAGACAAAACTTAGTCTTTATACCTGCCTCTCAAATAGAGGCTCAAATGCACGATTTGCCACACTGCTAATTTTTTGTGTGACTGAATACAAATGGGCAGTGCCTGCACCTTCAGGATCTTCCTCTATCTGTCTCAGTTTTGACTCGATGTCTGCACAAAACTGAGTGAATTACAAAGAGATGTAAACAACATGATATCATCAACGTAATCTAACAAAGAATACCATCTATTGTAGTTTTGCACGAGACAAAACAATCGAAGTTTTCCTTGACTAACTGTTTTTTCTGCTGTGTTCTGCCTTTGAGATCAGTTTTCAAGGTGAGAGCACCAGACTCTAAGTCAGCAGCGCTTGTGTCTTTGTGAACCCACGAAAGGAAAACCTTGGGATCAAAGTTTGGAGAGGAATATATAACTTTGTCTGCAGAAGTTCAAAAATAGGCATATTATTAAGCATGAATAGAACACAAAAGGGCACACCCAGTGTTGAAAGCTCCCACACATTGTGGGATCTGGGGAGGGGAATTTCTAGGCAGCCTTCCCCTTGCTTATTTTGCAAGGAGGCTGATTGGGGTCCACCCTTCACGAACAGAACACAAAAAGATCCATAAAAATGCCAGGCATACCTCGCAAATTGGGGTCCAAACCTTGCGACTTCTCCCTTGAAACCGGTGAACTCACTGAAGCATCAGTGATCAATCGTAGGGACTTATTATCCATCACACTGTTAAGGAATCAATATTGTTCAATCATGGAAGGGAGGTGGGCATGGGATGGTAATAATCTTACAATAACAACGCCTTTGTCTCAGGCACGTTGGGGTTGGCTAGATATGAAACCTAACATAAATGTATGGAAGTAAAAGAAATAGAGAGAGGAGTAAACGAAGTACGAGCAATTAAGATTTTGGCACATGAATTGTTGATTTCTATGCAGTCCTATTAAGAACCAAATCTCTAAGTACATTCCAATCTCTCAAGTCCCGTTTTACCGCCTCCCCCCATGTCAACCTTGATCGTCCTCTAGCCCTCTTAATATTTTCCCTACCCTTTAGGGTCTCATTGTTTGGTGCTTCTCGAGGTCTCTATTGGATATGCCCCAACCACCTTAGTCAGTGTTGGACTAGTTTTTCTTCAAACGATGTCACCCTACCCTATCACGTATTACCTCATTCCTAATTTGGTATTTTCTAATGACAATAATATTGACATGGTTTAATTTTATTTGCAGTGTCTCCTATCGACAATAACACATGGGTGCAATGTAATGCACAAAGCTACACTAACAACACATATGAATGATATGATGATAATACTTGCGATGAATACCAATGTGAACGGATATGTTTATTTCTTTAACAAGGTTCATAAACATGTTCGCGAAATATTTCACATAGAAAAATCAACATAACTACTACTTAAGGCCTCTTTGGCCCCAGCTAAAGCCCAGCTCTCTAACTACAACCTAAAGAGACACCACTTGACTACTTGGCTTTTAAAGAAGCTGATGCAGCCTCCATGAAAGAAGCCAATAGCTTGACCTTCCCAGGTTATAGAGCTTCCCCTGTATTCCCCCACCCACTCCACCTATAGCTGGCTTTTGGGCTTCTCCAAGACTCCAACCAAACAGTTTCTTAGGTTCAGTTAAGTTAAGCTTGGCTGCAGAAAAGAAGCAAAATTCCAAAAGCCAGCTTCTGAGGGGAATCAAACTTTGACTGCACAGATCTAAATAGTTTCAGTGTGTACGTATTAAACCATGATAACAAAGAGAGACGGAAATGAGAAATATATTAGACCCGCATAACAGCAGGAGGGTGATCGGAACTTTGATGATGAGAGGCCTCTAAAGAGGGGAAAAATCTAGTGAAATGAGCTGAAAAGGTTGCAATTTACGCTAAATGGTGCTCTAATAGGAAACAAAAGAGCATGACGAGGAGTTTATTTCCTTACAAAGTGTTTCTTAAGTGGGAAAAAATGCAACTATTGATCAAAAGTTTGATGATATAAGTATTTACCCGAGGCCCAAGGGATCTAAAACCTCTACTCCTTTTGGTAATGTTTGGACACTTGTGAGTGCCTTACGAGCAGCCGCTGCTGCTGCTGCTGCTTTCTGATCAAGTGCTTGCACACTAGGCGCTGCCCTTGCTTCACGCATTTCTCGAACTCTACGAGCAAGCTGAATGGAGCAAAGACAGACAAAAAATTACAAACACTGAGCATCCATATGAAAAAAAGGTGTACCATAGCAGGTTAAATAAAATATCATGTTCAAAGCATTTGGTAACTATTACCTGGAGAGTGCAGATATTGATGGTAGGCTTGTAAATGGATGAACAAAGGGATTAAAACTAACCAGATTTTCTTCTACCTTGAATTCAACTATCTAATATAATGACATGCATAAAATAATTCTTAGGCATGGTGAAATATGACACATTAGTATGGTCGTGTTACTAAGGACCATTGGATGGATACGCTACGGCTGTAAGTGGGGCCGTTGCGTGCCACACAAGAAAAGCAACGTAAAACACCAGTTGTAATTATGTTAATGCATGTTCAATTTCCAAATCTCGTATTGATATCAGGCATGGCAAATCAACTGAGTGCACCACAACAGCATGCATAGTCCATGCCAGCAGACAAGTTTGGGCACTATCCATAAGTTCAGCCTGCCTAACAAGCAGTGCCATAACTAACACATACATTCAAATTGGTCATGGTTGGCTAGCGGAACTCGCAATGGTGAATCGAGAGTACCAAGGCACGCTTCACACGACCACACGACAGCTAAATTCGGCGATCAAGGACGGTTCCAGCCTTCTAAACGGACGCAATTGACCTGATCATCGAAATGCGCGACCTCAACGACCTAAGCGACCGCCACAACACCACCCCTAGAGATCGAGATGATCGCCGAGCCCCCGTACCTCTTCCTCGTTGACTCGCTTCCAGCTCCGGGGCTCGTCGTCGTCCAAGTCCCCGTCGTCCCTCGAAGCCGCCCTCCGCGCCCCGGCGCGCCCGCCCCCGCGGGGCGGCGGGGGGCCGCGGTCGCGGGGGACGTTGTCCTCGTCGCCGGAGGAGATGGAAAGCAGCTCGACCTCGGAATCTTCGTCCTCGTCGCCGCCGCGGCTAGGCTGGCGCGCCTTCGCCCGGGCGTTGCCACCGCGGGCGTTGGGAGCGGGCGGGCGCACGAGGTTGACGACGGGCTTGCTCGCCGCGGGCGGGCGCTGGTGGCTGAGGTCCCGCGCCGCCTGTTCCTGTAGAGCCATCTGCAGGAGCTCGTCCTCGTCGACGTCGCTGTCGCTCGCCATGGCCGGTGGTGTCGGGGCTCGGATCTGGCCGGGAGGGAGGCCAAGAGAGCGTGTTTGTTATGTCGATGAAGAGGAAGATTTCGGTCCGGAACGGACGCTTTGGATGGTGTTGAGCATGCCGGGAACGGAGGAGACAATTGTTATTATAGAATTTTTAATAGGCGGTTTCCACATAATAGCATTTACAAGATAGGCTTCTTTAAAATGATAATTTTAACACACACTGTTAAAATATCATTATGTACTAATTTAACTCATTTCATTTTCTTTTTTTATTTTCAGGTCACATAAATAACTGATTTGCCCTTACTCCTAACAGATCAAGTAATCTGTGCTTCCAGAAAACTAATTGACATATTTTAGACTTTAGTAAGATCGTATACAGAGCTAGGCAGATTAATCATTCGGTCTGGATACGAAACTATCCAATCTGTCATGAAATGTGCTAATTGTGATTTTCGATAATGTGTGCTGTTGAAAACTAGCTTCTAGACATAGAGTTCGTCTACGGACCGATCATATTCACTGAGATTTAGAAGGGTTCAGATGGAGGCTCCAACGCAAGAACAGGTTGCCGCATCTACGGACAAAAAACGTTGATTTGATTGAAGCTTCGGGGCAGCAACAGCTTGACTCGCTGCGACCACTGCCCACTGGGTGTACCCTCTCGTTCTGGATTGTGTGGTTTCGACTTCTACCTTTTTCTTTACATATATAAGTTTCTTACCAGTAGACGTGCTAGTAACCATAATCTCTTTCAGAAATAATGATGCTTAAAAAGTGATAGTCTCTAAACATTGGAAAAAACGAATTCATTGATTGGTGTAGAAGTCAGGGCAAATCAGTCATTTTATGTGGTCTGAAAATAGAAAAGGAAAACAAAATAAGTTAAATTAGTACATAATGCTATTCTAACGATATGTCAATGTTAAAAGTACTATTTTAAAGAAGTCCATCTTGTAAGTGTTATTTCGTCGAAGCCGCTTATTAAGAGTTCTATAATAGCAATTGTCTCAGATCGGAGTGGGATGGTCCAACTAGACCGTTCGCTGGCTGACTGGTTCGCAAACTCTATTTTCTGATCCCAAGATCAGCCAAACTCGAAGACACAAGAATATGTTTCCGGAAATCCATATGTTTGGGTCTACCGCAATTTCTCAGAATTTTAGGCTATTTGCAGAGGCATTCTCTAAAACATCTTCCAAAGATCTATCATACTATATTTTTTAGTGTCTTGCTCTAAATCTTCTAAATTTGCACATATCTAGTAAGCTTTTACAATATGCCTCTGCGGATGGTCTTAGTCGAAAGTGGAAGGTGAGAACGGTTGATACTAAGGGAGGGCGAAACAGAGGGTCATCGCGGCAATGACAGTGATTGCTACTTCTATTGTGCCCCTTTGTCGAAGACGAGGATAAGAGAATGATATAGCGGAGAAGGATGGAAAGTGTCGTTCATAAAATGAAGATTTTCTCGCATGTTCTAAAATCGATGACTAAAAATCATCGACTAGAAAACAATCTAACATTATAGTTGAGTGAAATCTAGCATCTTTTTTTTTCCGAAGAGGAAGTAAAGAGGCAATTACTTAAGTCGGAGGCTCATCCTTACTTAAGAAACACAACCAATCGCTATAATCCAACCGACAAGAATAAAGTTGTAATTTCATAGGTTTGTAAGCTAAAAGATGTTGATTGTCCGTCAAAGTTGAACTTTTAAACACGCATCATGAAATTTCCGAGTAATGCATATCTTATCATTTGCATATGTGCGACTACTGATGGTTGAATTTCTTAATTCTTATTAGATGAAGTCGGTTTGCACATAGACTGTTGTGAACCGATACAACTTAAAGATCTAGGTAGAAATTCAACTTAACAGTCTATGTGAAATACAAGTATATTAAATAAGAAACGAGAATGACGTCTCTCCTAATGAGCTTGAGATTTGATGCAAGAATCTTGGAATTTCGGGCTTGGTCCATATGAAATTATAAAATAATTTCAATAAATCTCTAAAGTCAAATAGTGCAACGAAGAGTTGTTAAATATTTAGTCGCAACATGAGAAGTCGGAGAAGAACAACCCCACATAAAAGGGAGGTTGTTCCTCCTCTCTAATCGAGAAAGAAGAAGAGAGGAGATGGATGATCCACGCGCGTTCCTCCTCCTTCTCGCCCGCTCGCCTCGCCACGCCACATCCCGCACACGCACACGCGCATGTTCGTGTGAATTCGAGTCGAGCCCAAATTTTATTTTTGTTGCTATTAAGTTGGCCTTTTAGGCTTCCAAATTGGTCCGAGTCCAAGTTAGAGACGGACACATCTACAACAATCGAGTCATTTCAGATACGGATCATTCGGATCACAACTGAATGACCTCTCGAGGACCTATTTTACAGTGGTCGTGCGTGGCAGGGAAGGACATCTCCGCGATCAGATCTATTCCACGTTCGAGTTCTTTACGCCACTATTTAGTCTACTCCATCCCGAGCACCAGCTTGCACCGTCTGTCGGAAGAGTAGGTCTCTGAAAACCACTCGCTCTTACGATCGTACACCGAGAGAGGGTGAATAAGTTTTTTGAAAAACGCTCTGCGTGATTGCACCACCTTGTGTAACTGATGATTGATTTTTGACTTAACTGCTACATATGTGCCCCAATTAACCACGTGAAGCAAAAAACTAATGGCTGACTAGGTGGTTGCAGCTGCATCCGCATAGACGGAAACACTGTACAATATTGCTGCTACTTTACAGATTTGGCAGCTGTATAATTAATGACACATCACAATGCGATTTGCACATAGGATGTGTCATGTGCGCATGCGCATCGATAAAATGAATGGTGCGGTCGAGAACGGCGATTGAGGAGAATGGACACAAGGATGGTCATTGATTGATTTGGTCCCTGCTTTTGAGTGAAGCCAAAGAAATATCGGTTCTCCAGCTCCTTCGTGTCTAACATGCATGACCCACTACACACAACACCTCAGCTGCTGATGTGACAAAATCACTCTTTAAAACTACTTTAAAAGGTTAACTAAACGGTTTTACATAGACTCGAATGATAAATACCTGATTTAAAACTTTGAAAGGTTAAGTAATTCCTACCTCATAATATAAGGGTTATATAGATTTTTTCTCAAATAATAAAGATATTTTACACGGAGTATTTGCGCAATGATCATCCTTGTACGTGTGTTTGTTGTGTAAACCGTCAGTGCAGGCGGGTCATCGTAAACAACAAAGCCGACAAGTGTTATCCAAATTCCATAGCAGGAAATAAAACTTCAGCAACTGCATCAAGGTCACACAACGGTACGCTACCATCAGTAACGTTATCCACACCAACGTACTATAAAGTATACTCTATACATTATTCTTCTTCTACTTTTTACAGTACGTAATCTAAATTGTACTTATACTGTGTACTCAGCGTGCCACCGCGAACGGTCTTACACGTGAGCCAGCTTCTATTTGGGTCCCACGAGTCATAGACTTGCCTTGCAGAACGCTGAGTGGGCAGCTCAGAGGAGGGAGCAGTCCCCGTCTCCGTGTCCATCTCCTCCCCGTCGCCTCGCCGCCGCGACGACCGCCCCTTACAAATACGCCGCCACTACTTCCCGGATCCCGATGCGCTGTACCCAGATTCCACCTTTCTGTCGCATCGCCCTCCTGTTCCTGGCTCGGGGCCTCTGACGGGGTCACGGGGGCGGAAGCGCCAAACCCCCTAGGGTTTGGGTTCGGGCTGGATCGATCCGTATAGGGTTCGGCGCCGGGAGCTAGCTCCAATGGGGGATCGGGAGGAGGACGAGGAGCTCCAGATGGCGCTCCGCATGAGCCTCCAGGGCTCCCCGCCGGCGCAGCCCGAGCCCAAGCGCAGCAAGCCGCCCCCGTCAACCACGGCGGAGTCGCCGGAGGCGGAGGCGCGCCGGAAGCAGCGCGAGCTCATGGCAGCCGCGGCCGAGAAACGCCTCCGCGCGACCGCCTTGCCCCCCGCTTCCTCTGTGCGGTCCTCTCCGCAGCCGAAGCCGGGGGATACAGCTCCCGTCCCTGTGTCTACCAAGGAGGAGGAGAACGCGGAGCCAAAACCAACCGTGGTACATATGGAGGAATCAAAGGGGGAAGTGAAGGAAGTGGAGATGGAGGAGGAGGTGAGAGAGGAAGGGGAGGAGTTGCCTCTGGACGTCGCTGAGAAGCTTTGGACAATGGTGTTTGGGGGAGGGGTTTCAAAGGCGGTCTTGGCGCAATGGAGCAATCAGGGCATCAGGTAAGTTTTTTTCTCGGGTGTTACTGCCTCTTTCATATGCATGTAATGCGTGGCTTTCATCTGGTTATTGGAGCTCATAGGACTGAAACCTGATTAGAATGTTTCTGCTCTGATGTTGTAGTTAGTCCGCAACAAAAAAACCAGTTTGCTTGCTCATCTCATTTCTATCTATTTCTGGTGGGAATTTGGAGGGCGTGTAGAAACAATAATAACTGTTACAATTTGCTCAGAAGGCTGAGAATTTATTTTGCCCCTGTAGACTGAGTTGGGCGTCAGATCTATGAGGAAAGGATGATTTGACTGCAATCGTAGCATGTATGGGCAGTAGTTGTTCCTTTGTGAGTGCGGTGCTGATGACTGAATGTTGTGTGTGTGTCTGAGATAATCTATGTCGGGCTTGTACCATTAGCATGTAGGCATGCTTAACTGTGCTCAAGTCTTGGTCTAGAATGTCTGAATGTGACCTAGAATACAACTCAATTAATGTTGGTTGAGATTTAGGCACTCAATTCTGTTTTCTGTTTCTGCAGGCGTGCAGGTGTACGTGTAAATTCAGCTATGCGTTTATTGCTTTGCATTTTTTTACTGTTCTCCTCTTGGTATCTATAGTTAAGCACGCGTGAGTGCTGCCTAGTGTTTTAAGGATGTTTTGATCGTTCTTAAACCTTGTTTTCTTAGATTTACTTTCAGCCCTCTGATTGTCTGGGAAACATATTTACTATTATTATGCAAGATAATACAAACCATATCATGCCTTGAATGCATAACAAGGTTGTAAATCGTCGCCTGGACGCCTAGGCGCCCGCCGGCCGCCTGGACGTCTAGGCGCCTAGGCATGCGCCAGGCGAGTGCGGTGAGCAGGGGAGGAGGGAGGGCATCACAGAGCAGAAGGAGGGTGCAGGGGTGAGCTGCCGCGTCGGGAGGGAGGGAGGAGGGGGGGGAGCACTGGGCGGAAGGTCGCCGGGGCTGGAGGGAGGTCGCTGGCGCCGGCAACGGGCCAGGTGACCGATGGCGGCGCCTGATCGAAGTTGAGGGAGGCGGCACAGGCGCAGGTCTGAGGGCGGAAGGCAAAATGGGCCTCAAGAGTGAGGAACCGGCCCAATTGTTATTAACCGTCGGATCAAATCCGACCATCCAGATTTCAGATCGCCAAATAAAACTCACCCCCTCCCTAACCCTACTCACTTTTCCTGTCTTCTCCCAAATTTCCACCGGTGGCTGCGGCGGCTGTCGTGGTGACCTTGCGGCCGTGGTCAAGGAAACCTTGCAGCGGCGGTGGGGATCTGGTGGCGGCAGCGCCTCGAGGAGGTGAGCAGATGCAGCGTACGGCAGCAGGCGCAGCACAGCTGCCTTCGTCTCCAGCCGGTTGGCGCGGCACAGCTCCCCCTCCTCCTCCCTCTGGCGGTGCGGCGCAGCTCCCCCTCCCCCTCGCTGGCGCGCTGGACGTCCGCCGGACAGGACACCTAGGCTGCCAGGTGACGCCTAGCCGTCCTGGACTGGCACCTTGCTTGGTCCAGGTGAGGCGAGCCACCATGGCGTCCGCCGCCGGCCGACTGGACGCCTAGGTGGCGACTAGGCGTCGCCCAGGCGACGCCTGGACAACACTGTGCATAACTGAATGATTCGAAAAAATGCAGAACTGAATGCTATACATATAGTCTTCTTTTGTCTTATTATTGCCAAAAATGCATGCAGGTTTAGCTCTGACCCAGAAACAACTATAGGACTCGTACAACATGAAGGAGGCCCCTGCGGTGTCTTAGCTACCGTGCAGGTACAAGTTTCCTTATTATCCCTTACTGCAATAATTGAGTGCATCCTTTCCATTTCTAGCAGATTTTAAATTTCCGTTGTTACTTAAACTGCAAAATTTTATTTTGTGAACTACCTGAACGTTACTAGTGACTCCGCATTAAACTTCATAGCACCTCTTGTAGTCATCCAGATGACAGAAATCCAAACATCTTTCATAATTCGTAGTCCCAACAGGCATACGTAAGAGATAGGTCTAGCATTTATGTTGTTACATCAAAATTTTGATTACTTGTAACCAGAATGGCTTTCCAAAATTATGTACCCTTTTCTGTATGATCTTACCTTGATCTGTTTTTAAATAAGTCTTGCTGTTTTTTTTTTTGAAAATCTAACTATTTACGTTTGCTATCTATTGGGAGTTCCTATTGGTTGACGTTTCTGATAGTAACTTCATTATAATTCCTTTGCAGGCGTATGTCCTTAAGTACCTTTTGTTTTTTCCTGATGAGCTGAGTAATCCAGAGATCAGTGACCCTTTGTATACTCTAGGACAAAGACGCTTTTATCAGAGCTCTTTGGCTGCGGGGGATGATTTTTCTTCTCTAACTGATGATAGAAAGACAAGGTGGTTTTTTTGCTCATTATATAAATGTTGATGGTATCTAGTGACTAATTTGTTCAATGTTTTGTATTTCAGTAACCACTTTCCACTTTCCTTAATTTGTGGGACCCCAGAAACTATGAATCTTTCTATGAGAGATCGGCATTTGAAATCAATGACCCACGTGTTTCATGTTTGTTAACTTATCTCACAATAGGCTGGCACTGGCAGCTAGCTTCACTTACCAACTGATACAACTAATATCAGTGAACTATTATTTGTCTTTTGTAGCAGCAGCACAAAGCCACAAACACATCATGTAACACTACACCTATTAGAATATGCATTAATGTAATTGTGATTTATTCTTTATACTAAATGTATTGTTATTTATTTTTTAGAGCATTGATTCATGCTATGGTGGAGATTCTTTTTTTATGCGGAACTGGGAAAAAAGCTGTTGTAGCATCAATTGCATCTGTCAATCGTGGAGTAAGTAGCTGTGGGCTTATGTTCTAATATAAGCTTGCGATATGTTTGGATGGTGACTAATGCTCTAATGAAACTTTTTTTTTGTAGAAAATTGATGCAGTTTTGGAAGGTATTTCTGTTGAATCAGCAATTGATCTGCAGAAAGTTCTAAGAATAAGTACAGTTACTTTGAGGAAGGATGCATTTGACATGCTTTTGGCAAACATTCCTTTGTTTGAAAGTCGATTGGGAGCCATGTTATTTCTTATCTCCGCTTTATTCTCACGAGGACTGGTATGTCTGTGTACACACTCAAAGTTCTCAACCTTATGTGGATTTTGTTATTTTTTTTGCCTGACTTAACACATAGAGACCCAGTGGAAACATTAGGTGTATACTCTGCATGTTAAAAAGGGTGTACCCAGTGCTGAAAGCTCTCGCACATTGTGGGGTCTGGGGAAGGGAATTTCTAGGCAGCGTTCTCCCTTGCTTATTTATCAAGGAGGCTGATTCGAACCCAGGACCTCCAGGACACAAGTGGAGAGACTCTACCACTGCACCTGGCCCGCCCTTCTATACTCTGCATAATTGCCGGAGAAAATTCTGGTTACATTTTGCGTACTAATGGAGTAACACGAGAAAAAAATAAATGGATTGCTTGATCTGATGTACGATGTGATAACAATAGTTCAAAAGATTGTGGCTGCTTGTGGGTCCCTCTGAGGTTCTTTTCGGTGCTTTATACAATTCTGGTTCTTCCGTTGCTTTAGAAAGAGCTGGATTTTATTAAATAGTTGTCTGTTGTCAGAAACAAAATTCCTCTCCTGAATGCCTATCAACATTTTATTTCTACTGTTCATAGATTATAGATGGAAATGAAGCACATGATCACTATTTTCATTTTCTTACTATGTATCTCTTTGGGTACAGGAACATATTCAAGCAGACCGGGATGATCCAAGCCAGCCACTGGTCACTGCTCCGTTTGGGCATGCTTCACAGGTATAGCTATCTTTGTCATACATACATTTCTATTTTGCACATTAGACATACATTAGCCGCCCTGATATTGTAAATAGAGATGAGGAAGACCAGCTATGGGAGGAGTAGGTGAAGAGATAAATGAGGGATTGGAGGACCGTCAAGGATCTATTTATGGATAGAACGCATGAAACTAACAATCCAACCATGACTTTGGCTATTGCCCCACCTTTTTTTACCATAATCTAGTATTTTCTCCCTTTTCTCTTCTTTTACTTTTTCTTGGTGGTTCTTGCTGATTCTTTCGCGTTTCATCTTTAGCGTTGCCCTTACTTGCTTGGGACTAAAAGTTTTTTTTTATAGACACACTGTAGTAGTATGGCATGTGCACTTGGAATGTGCTGCTTGTAAATGTTATACTGAACCTAAGAAGATATCTGCCAGTATAACTCTTGTGCTACAATACCATTCTTTAGTTTCTATGCATTTTTATCATTGTGCACTGCTGTTGAACTAAGATATAACCTATTTGTTCTTTTACAGGAAATTGTAAATTTATTACTCTGTGGTGAGGCTGTCCCAAATGTATTTGATGGCAAAATGGATCTTGGTGGTGGAATGTCCTTGAAGGGCATACCGAACAGTGTTGAAATTGGCTTTCTTACCCTTCTGGAATCATTAAATTTGTGCAAGGTTGGTCAGTATCTGAAGTGTCCGAAATGGCCAATATGGGTCGTGGGAAGTGAAAGTCATTACACTGTTCTTTTTGCGCTAAAGCTCAACGTTCAGGAGGAGAACGAGCTGGAAGAGCGTGAATCCAAGATCAGGAGGGCATTTGATGCACAAGATCAAAGTGGTGGTGGTGGCTTTATTAGTGTAGAGGGATTTCAACAAGTTCTCAGGGATACTGACATAAATTTTCCTTCCGATAAGCTTGAGGACCTATGTAATGCTGGCATTATAGTATGGAGTGAATTCTGGCAGGCACTGCTACAGTTGGATAAAAGGGCCGGAGGCATGAAGGATCCAACTGGCCTTATGGGCAAGAAGCAATTCACCATCTATCACTTCAATGGAATTGCCAAGTCTGTACTGAATGGTAATGCAAGTATAGGTGGCTCAAGTGCTATTCAGAGACCTAGGTTATGCAAGCTTAATGTCACTGTCCCACCAAGGTGGACTCAGGACGGGTACCTAGCTGATGTTGTAAGTGCATCAACCAGCGGCAGCAAGGATGACAGTGTTCTTTCTCTAGCTCCACCGGTTCAGACTTCTCAACATGCACCATTAGTGGATTGCATTAGAACACGGTGGCCACGAGCAGTTTGTAGCTGGGCTGGAGATGTGCCGAGTATTGTCTGACACAGTGAGCTCTAGCACTAAATTCAATTCCAAGGAGAATACTCAGAGCAGGCCACCTGAGCATTTGGGCTACTAAGATCTTACAGTTGAAAATTGAGGAAGATGTTGCTGGTGCTGTAATTACTCCAGCTCATGAATATATTGATTTTTTTTCATTCGACGCGAGTGATGTTTTGATGTGTGACTTTTGTCAGGGACTTGAGTATTGTTTTTCCTATTATTAACATTAGATGTATACTCAATTTATGAATATGTATACAGTCTTGGGGTACATTCTTTTCTGTACACAGATGGTATTGTTGTGTTTTCATTATGTTCTGATACAGCGAGTTGTCTGGCCAGAGAGCTGCGAGTAAACGTCAATGAATAATCTTATCATGCCTTTACACGTCTTGATTCTGTTATTATTTGTTAGTTTGAATGTTGCTTGATTTTGCGAATATTTGCCAGTTCGAATCTGTTTCTTGTTTTTTAAGGAATTAGTTTCTTGTTATGGCAGTGGAACTAGTGATTTACTGGTTCGCGAGGTCTATTTGTATTGTTCCCATGTAACTTGAAATAAAGCGGTGCATAATGGGTTGGAGAAACAGCCGAAAGGCTGACCTGTTCCAATGTTAAATGCCCAATTGGACATTTCCTTGGTTCTGCAAATAATAAGTTCGATCCTTTTTATTTGACGTTAGTAGTAACAAGCGTCAAATAAAAAAAAGAACGGAGGGAGCAACTTTTTTCTTTCTTTTTGAGACTTGTATGCATGTATGCATTTCTGGAGTTCAAATTTTGTCTGGAAAATAAAGTAGCCCAATCTTCAATTTCTCTCATTCTCAGTATTGGCCATTACTAGTGAAATTGAACCGGAAGCCGAAACTATATACTAAATGTGAAATGTATTTACATAATGAATGTTACACACGGTATTATTTCTTCATTAGATGACTGATAACTACACTCTTATCACGGAAAATTCCGCTAAAGCATATAAAGACTCTATGAACTTGCAAATTTTGTCATGCCAAATATGAGCCTCCTGCGATAGCATCAAGTAACCTTGGCACTGGAGGCATTTCAGGCTCAAGGACACCCTCCAGAAACTGTACCACCTCACCCATGTTAGGTCGATCAAACTCATTGTCTTGGATGCACCAACACGCAATTTTGCAAACCCTTTCAACTTCGTCAAGGTTCACGTCACTATTCAACTTTTCATCCAAAAGGTTTTCAATGTCTCCATCGAGAAGCTTGTGTGCAACTTGTACAGGAAAATAATAAGATGTACTATCACCATCATGGGAGGAGGACTGGTTACCAGCAGTACTGTTTCTCCTTCCAGATATGATCTCTAGCAATAGCAAGACCATCCCATAGCTGTATACATCGACCTTTGATGTAATAGCTGTCCCACTAATCCATTCAGGTGCAAGATATCCGATTGTTCCTCGCATTGTAGTCACAACATGACTGAAATCCCTCCCTAGAAATTTCGCCATCCCAAAATCTGCAATTTTCGGAACAAAAGACGTGCCGAGAAGTATGTTCTGTGGTTTTATATCACAGTGTATGATGCAATCTCGACAGCCATGATGCAAATATGCTAGCCCTCTAGCAACTCCTAGAGCTATTCGGTATCTGTTGGTCCAATCCAAAACTCTACTACAATGATTTTGGAACAGAAGAGAATCCAGGGAACCGTTTGGCATGTATTGATATACAAGTAGCCTCCTATGAGCATCACAACAGTACCCAATCAGTTGCACTAAGTTTATATGTTGTATGATTCCAATGGAATTCACTTCAGCTCTGAATTGCTTCTATCCTTGGTAGGCATTATTAACAAGCTTTTTCACAGCTATGGCAGTGGAGTCCCTTATGTAACCCTTGAATACAGAACCAAAACCGCCTTCACCTATCTTTTCATAGAAATTTTTAGTTGCATGTTCCAAATCAACATATCTGAACGAAATGATCCCAATGCCGCCGCTATGGTTATTATTGTCCACCGTGTGACTGATCCATTCCCATGTTCCCCTCCTCCAAACAATGGCTATTATTATAATTATGAAACCTGTAGAGACAATGGCTGCACCAACAGCAACACCAATGATCATTCCCCTCTTCTTGCTCTTTGAATTCTGCACCTCTTCTGCAGCAAGGCGAAGGTAAAACATTTCCCCGTTATCATCATCGGCAAAACATTACCCTCTTCTGCGCTGGATGCATTTTGAATTGGTTTGGCGTTCTGATGAGGCAACCTGATGTTTGGCATTGGGTAAAATTTGTCGGTCGTCATACCTGTATTATTTTTGTCATCGCCATCGCAATCGAACCGAGTGTTTCTGATGCATCCACCGGTTCTGTCCTGTTGTTCCCAATCCTCAGGTGATGTTACGGAGAGCCCCATCATGCAGCTGCAGAATGCATCTCTGTTTTCAGCGCCATGTGCCGAGGTACAGGTTCATGAGGGTATTGTAGTTGTTGGAGTACGCGCTGCTGCCCGTTTGGAAGAAGCCGAGCGTGAACTTGCCGTTGCCGGAGACGTACGAGCCTCTCGTCGCCGGCGAGTGCGCGGCCCCGTGGAAGTGTATCTGCTGCGGGTGGTGTGCCCCCTGAGCATGGGAGTGTGTGTTGGGAGGAAACGAGCAACCCGTAAAGGGCTAGGAGGAGGAGGAGGCACATGACGAGAGAAACAGTAGACGGAACGGCGAGATCATCGGGAGAAGAGTGGCTCGCGCTTCGCTGGCTGGCTAAAACCCGCGGTAACAAGGATGATCAATGGTGCGGCCTGGATTTTGTCTGTCGCGATGCAAGCTCCAAAATTGAGTGGTGCCTGAATTCTGTTCTCAACGCAAGCTCTAAAAATGAATGGTGCCTGAGTTCCGTGGACTGAATTCAGCGGTCTCTGGAAATGCAACGACCCAGAGAGCAGGTCAAGACACGAGGTGCGATTTTCATAGGAAACGACTATTGAGGAGTCTGATAAGACTGGCAATTCATTGACTCGGTGGGAGACACGCGTAATTTTTTGCCTTCCGTTTTGTGGACTGAGTCTTACTCTTGGCTGGCACCGCACTGTAGTGGTTTAAACCATCCGTACTCATGTACTCTAAACCATATTTTGTACTTTGTAATTTTACTTTAAATTTTCCAGTAATCTTTCTAGTAATACGAGATCTAATTGTTGAATACATTGGCAAATAGACTAAAATTATGAGTTTACATGCAAAGTTTGGAGCTTATACCGATACACCACGATACACTTGTCTTTGCATTGTCCGAACTGTCATAGTGCATATTGGGGAGTAAAGTCGTTACTGTTGATAAGTCTTGACAATCCGAACTTTTTAATGTGTTTTTGAGAGTAACGTTACCCTCGACAGTTTAAGATTGTCCCAACTTTCTCAATGCATTTTGAGAATAACAGTTACTACACAAAGTTTTTTATATTGAGTTTGATTACCCTGTTTTAACTTGCAATGATTCGAGCTTGCTTTGGACTTACGTAAAGGTTTGCTTAGTATTCATTTACTACGTGTTTGGTGTATTTTGGTGGTTATGACTGATATCATTTTGATATGTTTTGCAACATGTTTATATGAGATGCTCATATAAGGTGTTGTGTTTTTTCGGACTAACTAGAGTCAAGTCGAGGACTTGGGATCGTAAAGATTGGTTGTTTATTCATATGCATGTGTTACTTGAGGTCAAAACTTGACTGGTGATGGTGATCCATTGAATTAGTCTTAGGGTGAAGATGAGGTTCAAAAACCAAGTTCGGAAAGAATTGTTGTTGAGCTGATCGAGAGGTCACATAACATGTTTGAGTCAAGAACAATGCATATGAAGGTGTTGTGAACATTTTGGAAAGTGTTTGCACGTGTGCAAGGGATGCATGGACGTGGCTACATTGTTCTAAGGTGTGGTGAAGAGACGTGGACATAAATAATTGGTCGTAAATACCCAACCGGCTAGATTATGGACTCGGATTGCGGCTGAGTCAGTTATGGATCAAATATGGAAAGATTTGAGTTGGTTTTGGTTAGATTTCGTGTTGGACACGAAGTAGACTTGTTTTAGGAATGTAGAATACGTTCCTAAGGTGTTTAGAAGTCTTGAGATTGCTTCTATCTGCGTATGGAAGAGTCTTAAGCAGTTAGGAAAAGGTTAAGTTAGAGTCCAAGTAGGAAGATGAGTTCTAGTTTGGATTGGGTTGACCTTAGACCTGGTTATATAAGCAAGGGAGTCAGGACTCATGGAGGGCACGACTTGTGGCCCGTGGTAGAGGAGGAATCAAGGGGTGCTACTTCACCTCCCACATCACCAGTCCACCGAGCATAGGTAAGAAAGGTAAGATCCTGACTCGCACACAGGACCCGATCAAGTTTCGGGTTCGAAGGTTGGCCCGTAGGATTTCGGGACCACCCAGAATAAAATAAAGTGAGGGACGAACGACCATGAGATGGTCCCAAGTGGGGCAACTTCGAAGGTAGTGGATACCTTCGACATGTCCAACGCTCTATATCAAAGTCCTAAGTCAGTGATTCCACAGTAGCCCCCCGAAGGGTCGGCACCGAGCCGCTCGGACCCCCGAAAGGCCCAAGATCTATGGGTATGTACCGAACGGTATCTAATGAAATGCAGGGACCGAGCCGCAACCACAAATACTCATCAAAACCATGTGTTAGCTTCCACTCGCCCTTACAAAATGGGGCGATCATGTTTCACTCGGATTCACCCGATAGGTAGCTCAGACGAGCTTGGGTACTCGACCATCGAGGTAAGTCCCCCGGACTCATCCCCTCCGAGCCACGAACAACTCGTAGATATGGCGCCAAGCGAACTTACCATCACCCACGACACCAACCCCCGGGCCAGGAAAAGCTCCCGACTCATGCACGAGACCCAACTGAGTCTCGTGTTCAAAGGTCGACCCATAGGGTTTCAAGACCACCTGGAAGAAACCAGAGTGAGGGATTGACGATCGTGAGATGGTCCTGCGTGGGGAAACTTCGAAGGTAGCGGACACCTTCAACATCTCTAATGCTCTGCGTCCGAGTCCTAAGTTGGGGATTCCACAGTAGCCCCCCAAAGGGCCAACATCGAGCCACCCGGACCCCCAAAGACTGGGGTCTGTGGGAATGTACCAAATGAGTTCTAATGAAATCCAAGCATCGAGCCCCGGCTGCAACTACCCGTCGAAACTGGGTGTTGGGTTGCTCGCCCTTACAAGATGGGGCGATCGGGTTTCACTCTATATTCACCCGATAGGCAGCTCAAAAAGGCTCGAAGATTCGACCAGCGAAGTAAATCCCTCAATCTCATCCCCTTCGAGCCACGGATGGCTCACGGATGAGGCACAAAACTGATTCCTCACCAGCCCTTCTGAGCCTCGAATGACTCGCAGATGGGGCGGGAAATGAACTCCGAACTAGCAACAAACCCGACCTTCATGAAGAAGGCACATGGGCACATCACAGAGGCTGGAATGAGATTGCCCAGCGTTCGGCAAATCTCGAGGACAGTGAATACCCTGAAATTTTCAAATGTTCCATGACCACGACTAAGTGATCAACGTCTCAGATGATGAACCGTTACGCATCAATCTTCGGTTGAGCCAGTCACTCAGCCAAAAACTCGAGGTCTCCTAATGGAGTTCTGTAACCTAACTACCAGAAGGCGCGCGAAAAAGTCGACCAAGAACTGACTATAGAGGTTGGCGGTAGGAAGCTCAAGTACCTATCCCTGAAGTCGGGACTGGGGTCTACGAGCCCGAGCCAGGGGCCACATAACGAGCCTCAATGGTGCTCCCTCGATAAATCTTGTCCAACGCAGTGGCCTCCGCCACCCGACGCGAGCAGAAGATAAGGTGTGGCAGGATGCGGGTATGCGGTTCAAAGCCTCAACTCCCCAGATTGGGACACGGGCTCGCATGCCATAACGGGAGCTGCACCGTGGACCCTACTGACAGCTCCCTTGATGCATCCATCCGACATAATTGCATGGCGGCTCTGCCACCCAACTTTGACAAGAGAGAAGAAGTGACGGGATGAGGGCAGGCATAGCAGCGACTGCTAGAGCCCAACCCCTTCCCGAGGAACACAGAAGATGTAGGAAATATTGTAACCCCGCCCTATTTATGATGAAGGTGAGGGTAGATATCAGTTAGGTTTGGCGTCTTACCAGGCCCTCCTATAAAAGGCCCCACAGGGGGCACCGGCGGGAGAGGGCACACAAATACACCCACAAGGGCATCGTTCGCATCATCTAGCGTCAGGACACCGCTCTCTTATAAAGAGCTCCCCACTATGAACAAAGAGAGATGAACACCGAACTGGATGATGTAGGATTCGTCGTCTGAACCAGTATAAACAGTGTGTCCCAGTAGGTACATCATCTCGAGGAATGACACACGGAAAAAACGGTACTAGTCGGTTTTTCAAACATCGACAAGTTTTTCACATCTCACAGCTAAATTATGTTTTTCAGAAGTCCACGATGAATCAAAAGCCTCTTAGACACAAGAGGGAGTATCTGGTAGCGGGCCCTCCAAATAGCACTACCACACTGTTACATAATTCTTTATCATAACGATGCATTACACTTTTATGCATAACCTTTCCGCAAAAGAACAAAAAAAATTTCATAGTAACATTTTATTATGTTGAGGTGTGTCTGTGGTCCAAAAGAACCATTTAAGTTCTGAAAAGGACCAATATATATCTTTCTGTTGAGTGGGAATCCTGGCATGCAGTTTTTCCTTCCACCGAGAACGATCCAATGTTCTTGTTATCGTATTTGCCGGACGGCTATTCATATGAAAGAACAACACCAACTAAGCAAACTGATTCTCCAAAGGCACTCACTAGCTTTAAAGCAAACATATACTTATATAAGAAAAGCACAAGTGCAATCACGTCTTGACACACAGCACCTAGCTGTGGTTTTAGCCTTTAGTACTGCCCATCCAATCCGAGCTTATTGTGTCGCCAGCATGCGCATTTCAGGCCCCAGCAGCCAATGTGCATCCGGTGTAGTTGGGGATGTGCTCACCTGTCAATTCGGGGGCCGGGGCACGTACAAGTCCGAGTACAACTTACTTACATGGCCTGATATCTCTTCGTACCATATAATGGCTGTAGAATATGCTGTTCCCACTCAAACGTGAACCTTAGCAGCTAAAGCTGCTTGGTCTCAATCACCATGCATGATAGTGGTGCAGCACTGCCCAAATTATTAGACCCCTAATCATGCCTTTAATTTCCTCCACTTTTGAAATTCACATGTACAGTTTTGAAATGTGATGTGCATTATGCAAAGGCTGGTAGCACCTGGTATTTTCCACGGCACATTATTCTCCAACAGCATTTTGCATTAATATAGTAAATAAAAGGAAAAAAATGAGCAAAGCTCGTTATATAAACTTTTCTACTGAAGACTACACAATGTACATCATGTCAGGTTGCCAGTAACATCTATGGAACATGCACATATTCCTGTTCTACTCTTCATCGATTCTTACCCTTCATGCATGTAACAGCTATATAGACTGACTGAACACTCTTAAAAATCGTAGGGAGTGACGAAGCCTTCAGGTCTCAGTGGCACAAGAACGGAGTGGACGACAGGCCCTGCAGGCGTGGCCGCCGGGCTCACCTCGGAGCAGCCAGCTGAGGGCTTCTGCGGCGCACCGAACAGGGACTGCCGGCATGTCGGGCATGTCGACCGCGCCAGCAGCCACCGGTCGATGCATCTGACATGGAAGCCATGGTTGCACTTGGGGAGGACCCTGACGTGCTCGCCGGCCTCGAAGTCGGAGAGGCAGATCGCGCACATCGGGTTGGCGGCACTCAGCTTCAACCCGGACGAGTAGAGCAGGATCGGCATGGCTCGGAGGGCCTTCCTCCTCAGCCCGCTCTGAGCCATCCGCGCCACTGGGTGGTTGGGCTCGTCGACGGAATCCACCACCAGCCGGCTCGAGCACCGCAGCGCGCACCGGACTATTGAGTTCAGCCCGAGCGCGCAGATCAGTGCGCACAGAAGAACAGCTAAGATCATGACGACGTTCGCGTCGAAGTTGTTGCCTGACGAAGCCCCACCACCATCCTCGGGCGTGGCTCCGGCGGTCACAGGCTGGCTAGGACCGGAGGGGTGGTGTCCAGGGAATGGAGTGTGCAGCAGTGTCCTCCTTGAGTAGTACTCCATGTCAACACTTTGGTGTTTGGATGATAAAGCTAGCTCTTTCTTCAGAACCCTTGTGCAGCAGATGTGTTGCTCAAGCAAGTCTAGTAGTAGGTTTCTAGTGCTTTTATAGTCGGTCGTGTCAGGTAGAATCACGAGCTGGGGTCGTGCTGAAGTATTTATAGGCTCGGCAAGACCAATAATATGGTGCGAATTATTTTATTTGACATGATACGACGCTGCCTCTTTCGTCCATGCCAGCCAATTGAGACAAAAGCTATGGCAAAGTTGGAAGGTGCGCAATTGGAAGCTTCATTGTTCGTGTCAAGTGGATTGTTGTATCTCAGTGGGTTGCACCATCTCTTGTCTGCATAATAGTTATATATATTTAGTACATATGCAAGCCTTGCAAGGATGGTGATCAGAATTGTATATAAAAAATGAATCCCTGATTTGTCTGGTTCTGAGAAAAGAAGCATATTACAAAAAGGAAAAAAAATTGTGGAGCTATTTGTAAAAAACGATGTACTCGGTATCGAAAGCTCCCACACATTTGCGGAGCTACTTGTGAGTATTTATTTGACATTAGGAGAACTGAAATGGAGACGGAGTGAATCCTCTTCAAGCAAGGTTATCATGGGTTAATTGTGATACATACTGTTTGCTTCTAGTCAGCTCTAAGGTCACATTGAAGCAGTGATTCTATGTAACTATGGATAAAGCATGGCAAATACAATTAAAATATGTACCTGTAGCAACATGATTAACAATATATTTCAAAAGAGAGATAAGGGGGACTGCAGACACTAAGAACAAATAAGAATCATCTAAACTTAATAAGTGCAAAGTAATTAAAGCGGCTATATATTCCTTGAGAACTCACAAATCATAGATTAGGTGTTCACTATCCGCTTCTGATCCCCCCACTTTGTGTGAACCAGAGCCATCTAGCTAGCAAAATGGACTCTGATTTGTCACCTTACAACTGCTTGGGCCATCAACAACAACCCTGCTGGGTAAAGCACCCTTGAATGAGTGGTTAGTTGAAAATAAATAATTGTGTATCACGTATAAATAAAGAAAAAACATGTTATCTATGAAGAATTTGTATAAATTATGAGTATTGCTTCCGCCACAAAGATGCATGCTTATTTCACACGGTGCCGACTTTCAACACCTCATTGAAAAAATATTACCAAACATATTCTAGAGTATGACCATGGGATGATTAAAGTACTCCTTCCATCCCACAATAATTGTCATTTTGGACAAGATTTTTAATTTATTTTGAACTAAAAATGTTGTGCAAAACGATAATTATTGTAGGATGCATGGAGGGAGTATAAAGAAGCATCTTTCCTCAATGTGGTTATTAATAACGAGACTTGTGGTATGCACGGATTGGAGCCCAATACCACAGTGAAGTTGTTAGAGATATAAAAGTTATTTGTATTTTCTCTTTTTCTTTATAAGAGATTTTCTCCATATTTGTAACTCTCTTGTACTATATATATTTGGATTTTCATCCTCATAATAATACAAACGCTAATAATAACATGGTAACAGAGTCACAATTAGGTTATGAATTTTTTTCTGCCCATGTCGGCCGCTCGTTTCGCGGTCTGGCTCGTCGGCTGCTTCTCTCTCGATTGCGGCTGGCTATTGACGCTCGCGTCTTTCTCCCTGGAGGCGGTGTCTTCACATCGGCAGTGCTTCTTCTCCCGAGAACTCGATCTGCTGCCGCGTATTCGAATCGACGGAACCTCCGCCGACTTGCTCGATCTGTGCTTCTGTTGGCGGCAACACCATTGAGGGCGGACAGTCGTGCTTGGTCGAAGACACCGGATCTCCGTTGCAAACCCCCAGCCGTCGATTTCTGGTCTCGGGTGGGCGGATCAGTGCCTTGCACTCGCCGGCAGCGCCTATGTTCTGTACTCTATATATTTAGCGTTTCACTCTCAATAATAATACAAGCGCTAATCATAACGGAAGCAACCTGCGGTTGTCTGGACCTGAGCTTGACTCAACTAATCGGTGTGAGTGTACACACCCAACGCCAAGGTTTGAGTCCTTTTCTGCTCATATTTGGGTGTGCATCTCCTTATTAATACAAAGTTACCAAGTTCTTCCTAGGTGCTAATTCTTTTAGGGAAACAGTGGTTATCACTAAATTCTTTGGTCACAACATGTATTGAATCTTGTGGTCTGATCTTATCATCAAGAGAAACATACGGTCTCTTACTGTCTTGATGCAGTGCACTTAATATCCTATGAGCTCTGTAAAACGTCAAAAAAAAACGAATGATTCCTTTCTCAGATATGCGTAACAAATGCTTGCCACGAGGACAATCCTTGGTTGAACCAATCTTCAATGTGAGGTTGCAGACATCTACGTGTAAGTCATGTGATTGCTCCAAGCTGTCAGTAATTAAGCTTATCATAACCCTCCACTTCATGTTTTGAGTACTCGGGTCTATCTAGCTACTCTTAAATTACAAGTGGTGCATATTTCCCTTATTTATAAGGTAGCTGAAAGAGACATAACATTGATCCAGCAAAAAGTGACAAAAAATAAAAGAAAAGTGGAAAAGAAAGGAAAACAAAACTAAAAGTATGGGATCAGATCAGTGGTTTATCCTGATAGCTCGATTGGAAAAGGTTCAGGAAAATCTAGTCACGAATACATGAATGCATTTGTCCATGTGTGCCTTGATCACATTCTTGCACAACATATCACCTGCAAATCAGGAATAGATACAGCACATGATAAAACCATAAATAAAGATCGGAAACATTGTGACAAGCAATGAACAAACTTCTGTGTCTACGATGTTGAGTTTAATTTTGGTTTCTAGAATATTCTTGAAGTAATAGAGTTTAGTAGTACTCCAGTTCAGACTTCAGATTAGGGAAGAGTCGAGAAAAGTTTAGCTTGTTGCTCTTAGAGATATAGTTGGAGATAGAGTCTAGAAGTTTTGATATAATTAATCAGTTTTGATTATGATTTTATCTGTAACGAGTCTATATATATATATATATAGCTGAGATTCATCAAAGAATAAACAATCCATCTAGTTTGAGCAAAATAATTTCAGGCCTAATTTTGCCGGATTTTCAACAAACGGTAACCAGAACTTTAAATTAGAGATTCTATCCACTGCTCTGGGAAAGACGTGTATCACCGAGGTGGCCAAGGCCAACTAAGCTAGATCGGGACCAGCAGGATGCACGGTGATGGAAGCACCTGGTGGGAGAGGCTGGCGCACGGGAAGACATGATTTATAAGCGAGACATTATATTATTTCATCCATCCACCATCATTTGCCCAGTAATACTCTGTGGATATGACATATGAACTCATGTAAAGTTATACTACCTCCGGTCCAAAATAATTGTCACTCGAACAGGAATTGGCAGTGCATCTTTAGTTCATTTTCTTGTCCGAAGCGACAATCATTATGGACTGGAGGTAGTATTACAGAAAATATATGGCATGTATCCAAGTGATAAGAATCAACGTGTTATCCATAAATTGGGTAAACGTAGAGCTGACACCCACAGGTAGAAGAGGCTATTATACAAATATTTGGGTGTGAATCCCAGTCACGAGTAAAAAAAAAGGCTTAGAGCAGATAGCACTTTATGTTGTACCCGATTCACAAATTTATCACTGCGGATAAGATATGCGACTACAGCCCAATTTTTATAGCAGGTTCACACCAGTTTTGACTTTTAGGCATTAGTTGTTGCAAGAATTCAATAGTTTGAACATTAATTTACAAAAACAGCTGGCTCATATTTCATGCATATCAGATCCATGTCGGCTGTAACTAGAAATCACCAACAAAAGTAGTCTCACTGATGATGCATATCAAGAGGTTGCATTCCTTAGTTGATCCGTTCATGTCGTCAAACAGAAACAAACAAGGCAAAGGTGAATGTGATATCTCAAGGGATCCTGAGCTTATCTGACAGAGAGATTACCTTTATGCTACTCGTGACAGGTGGAACTGCATGCATTATGCTAAAGCTGTCCCAGCTAGACCTATTTAGTTTAGTATTTGCCATGAGCAAAAGCTTCAAAACCTTGGGTCAGCTACAGAGTTCCATACAATTTTAGCAGCACCAATCTGAATGTTGTGTTGAAACTCTTAGACCATCCGCAGTGGTACACTGTAAAGCATACTGGATACACTGTTTCGCAGTGTAATTTAGAGTACGTACTGTAAAAACTGAAGGGGAATAGTATATAGAGTATGCTTTAGAGTATGCTGGTGCGGATGGTCTTATTGCCGAGACAGAGGAGAAATGAGTGAATCAAAGGAATACTTAGATTGAATGTCGTATTAATCGGTTGGTCGAAACTGAAATGAGATATATGCCCATGATTACGAAACGCTTGGCAACGATTTTTTTTCCTAAGCAGACATGTTAATGATGACCAAAGTTTAAGCATTTACCACAAATGACATTTGATGGCCCATTATCTGCATGCGGACCAGTCAGGTTGTGGATGAGCAACGATTAAACGATGAGGCCCAGGCCCATTATTGCTGCGGGCATTCGAATTTCCTGAAACCCCTCCTATCCACGTTTACCGACCCCCCGTGTTCTTCGCCGTTTGCTGATGTGTATGGGAACTTTCCTGCCTGGGAGGTCATGTTCGCTCAAATGTCTGAATCAATTTTTTTTAAGATGAATAAACATTCGGTGGAGCCTCGTGGTGCTGGTGATGATGGCTGCTGTGGTGGCCATGGTGACCATGGTGGTGCTTGTTGTGTGACGGATCAGGTGGCTCGGCTGGCAGTGACTCGTTGTGGTGGTGATGGTGCTTCCCATGATGCTCGGATCCGTTTTTGTGCGCCGTCAGTGGCGCCGCGCCATAGGGCGCTTGGGCCGGTGTTGCCGCGCCATACGGTGATTGAGCAGCTGGTGCCTCAACCGGCGGGAACAAGGCGTCGAGGTCGAGAGGCGATGATGAGGCGCTGGAGCGCGAGGAGAGAGCAGCAGCAGCAGCAAGAGCCATGAGAAGGGCGATGCCCTTCATGTTTGTGATGCCCATGCTTTGCTGCCTTCACTGCTCGTTTTGGGTTTGGCGCCTTATATACATCGCGGCCGTTTGAATGTCTCAGATCGTTGGATGTCACCGAACCCATTATCTTGGGTCGTAGGGAGATGGATGCGACTGGGCCGTGCTGCACGGGGCTCAACATTCCACGTTCGTGGACTTCGGAGCAGGTACGGTGCTTCAGAGAAATTCCATGATGGAGTTCACGACGAGAAGTATCAGTCTGTCTTCAAAACGTCTCAAAGGACAGCGTGCATATAAGTTGGTAATAATTGCTAGCCTTGTGGTAATAATTTCAGTTTAAAAATAAACTAAAATCGTTATTTCAACGATATCAATTTAATAATAGCGGGAACACAAGATATATTGGCAGCACGAGTATTTATTGTTCTGAAGGTAAATGAGCACGTTTCACATAGAAATGTTGCTTTACCTAAAAAGAAGAAGCGTAATCACCTTTTGACATATTGCATTAACGTTCCACGATATAGCTAGTCCTCTTTCCACCGTATCCTCTTTCTTTTGAAGCCACTTTCCATCGTATCTTGACTGTTAGTATGTGTTAGGTTTGACAGTTCTGTACCCTGAACTGAATGACTCACCCTGACTGACTTCTGATGGGCTGTGAGTCTCATTATTTGTTATGCGGCTGCTGCAGGTGTGTTTGGACCAAACTACAAGGAGTGGGCTTTCGCCTTATTGCAGGACCTTGGACGGAAGAATCCTCTCGACGGTGATGGATGGATGCATGGCTGAATTGCATTGTCGCCGGTCCGGCAGGACGCGAAGTCTACGGTCCTGGCGTGTTGTACATCCTCCCTCCCTCCATAGGAAAAATATAAACGTCAATGTGTTTAATCAAAATCAAACGTCATTATATATGATCAAACGTTACAAAAAAATCACTATTTATAGCCAAAGTTAGAGAATCTTGAGTTTGACCAAACTCAGAAATACTTCAATTTTTTTTTTTAAAAAAAAAAGAGGAGGTATGCATTTGAGGACTTTTACAATCCATTTTCAAAAAAAATAAAGACTTTTGCAATCTTGCCGTATTTCCGGAATATGCGTAGCCTTTTTTCTGGCACAGGCTTGTGAATACGCACCGTCTCTGAACCTTTTAACAGTTTGTGTGTGTTTACCTCTGAACTTTACTTTCTACCAAAATGAAGGAGAAACTTCATTTCCACTTCGGCAGGTAGGCCAATTGTCCGTCTCAGATATACACGCATGGTTCCGTTCTTTTTCACGATCCAGCAGATCTTACATGTCCTGCTGTTGTTTACTTGACTGCATTACTCTAGGACTTTCAGAACAAGATGCAGAGTACGTATGTGGTAGATGATTTTCACCACTCCAGTGAACTCCACCGGCCAGGTGAGTTTCCTTTACGAGCCAAAGCCCTCTTACGGTCGCATATATATCCCCATTAATTAACCGCTGCGGTAAAGGACAATTAGGGTTAGTGCATGCATGCATACATATATTATGTGGCTGTGCGTGGAGCCTCATCAGCCATGTGATTTTGAGGTGCACGAGATGCCCTAGCGAATGTTAGGCGAGCGAAGAAACCAAGCAGCAGGCAGTCCCGGCAGGCATGAACGAACGGCACTGTTTGGTGGTGGTGCTGGCAATGCATGGGCAACTGAAAAGGCGAACGTGTACTAGTGCTTTAGGTGGATGTGATGGCGACGTACGGGTGAGATCTGGAACACTTGCATTGCACGAGGACGTACGTGGTTTAGGTACCACAACGCATGCATGAGGACGTGGTTCCGGCACCACGAGATCGGTTCCCGTGCTTGGCATCTTAATAGAACGGTGGTGGGACAGCACAACGAGTAGTCGTGTACAGAGTTTGTGGCCGGAGTACGAACCAAGTGGTAGTAGGTACGAAGCTTCTTTCGCTATCGTTGCTATTCTCATGCAAGTGAACTGTGCTCTGCTCTGTTTGGAGGCGACAAGGAAGCCTCGCTCCTCTTTTTCTCTTCTTCCGGGGAAGAAGAGAGTGTCTGTCTCTCGTGTGAATCGCGGCCGCGGGTTATTACGGGAAAGAAGAGGGAACGGCGTCGCCTGCCGCGCGGCGGGCGCAGCGGGGCACTCGGCGCTGCTCCGGCCCATCCATCCATCCACAGCTAGCACCTCATCGTCGGCCTGCCGGTCGGGAGTCGATCGGGACAATGATTGCATTATTGGAGAAGTACTCTACGCCATGTCGCCCTGTCGTCCGTGCGTCCATCTCGTACAGTATAATGGTTGTCGTCGGCTTCTCCCCGTCCGCCATACCCGCGCGCGGGGTCTACTGATCCCCGGCCGGTCCCGTCATGATCAGTAATCAAATCGCTCGATCGGCGGCGAGCTTGTTTCATCCTCCGCGTCGCACTCGCATAAGTAGTTTAATCGATCCCCCCACTACTGGCTGCTGCTGGCCGTTTCGTCGGGTTCGATCGTCTCCTGATCGGCCGCGTGCGCCCAACCCCGTGTCCATGTGTCCCGCCCACCAGCCCCACCACGGTGGCCTCGGCGTGAACGCATGCGGTGGCCTCGATCGGCCGAGTACTGCTGCATCTGCATCTGACGATCCATCCTCGGATGGACGGTGCTGGTGCTCCGTCGTCTCCTCAGCAGGCTGTTCGAAGCCACTCGGACTCTGCAGCAGTGTCGTCCGTCGGTGAGTGGACGCGATCACGCGAGCCTAAACCCTAGCTGCACCTCGTGGCCTGCCATAACGTGTGGTCCCCTTGCGTGCACGTCGGAATGGGAACTCGCCGGACTGGATCGATACAAGGATTGGTGCACACTGTAGTTACACAGTGTTGAAACCTCGTGTCCTACTCTGCTCAGTGCCTCGAAACTCCCTCCGCCCCTCCTTATTTTCTACCCGTGGTCCTGCATGGCCGTGGTCCTGCATGCTCCAAGCCAAGCATGGGCGCCTCAGCCACTGACGAGTTAGGCTGATCCGCGGCGACTTCGCCTGCGTGCCGCTTACTTCGACCTACCCTACAGATGCCACGTACACTCTCTTTATCTTTTTTACTGATGTTTCAGACAAAAATTTAAATTAAAAATGAGTTAGCTTTTACTGCCCTAACGAACTTATTTTCCTTCACTTTTTACCGCGTCCATCGACCGGTGATTAATTATCATTTGTCACCGAGTGCTCGCGCGCTTTCCTCGCACGGCACGTTCCATGTGGTAACATTGCTTTGCTTTCACCTTTGCATGTTTGTGCTTTTGTCGGTGAGTGTGAGTGGCGGCAGGCAAGGTTTATTTTCTTTTCTCGAGGTAATTCCCGCGACGATCTCTGACATTCATCGACACACCCACGTGACCGTATGAAAACGATGCTTGTTTTTCTTGACGATTCGAGAAGTGTGTATATGCTTTTCTCTTGTCCTTTAGAATTTCTTTTATTTGGTACTCCGTATTAGTTAGTTCATTTTTGATAAATCAGTGTAAAATAAAAAGGAACAGAAGAAGTAGCTAACTTATATATGCACGCTAATCATCTTTTCTGAACTGTTGGGTAGAGTGTATATGTATCAAATCCAACCGTTGATTCATCTGGGTATTTTTATACTCCCTCCATCCCCGAAAACTTGTCGCTTTGTAGTTCAAAAATGAACTACAAAGCGACAAGCTTTCAGGGATGGAGGGAGTACTAGGTATTATTTCTCTGCATGGGTGGGTGCTCAGCCGAACAGTTCGGAGCAGCGCGTGGCCGCTCGGTTCGCTGCCAGACTGTGGTCTGCATGCTGCGTCTCTTCAGAGGACAGGCATAGCTCTGTCAGGTATCTATATCCTGTGCTCAAATAAACTAGCCTTATCTCGTACTGTGGAACTTAAGACTATTCGCAGTTGTAGGCTAATAAAAAATTTAGAATAAGAATACAAAGTATATACAGGAAGTTATAAAAAGTAATTAGATTAGGATTATGATAGAATGGGAGAGTGCGGATAGCTTAGGCTACGCACAGAGTTGTCTGAATCCGAAAGCACCTCTAGAAACATCACGTCTCGCCTTGGGTGTGGAAGAAAAGATGAGCAGAAAAGCTGCGAATTACAGCATGAGAACAGTAGAGAAAACAATAGGCTTGTATTTCCAAAATTATTATGACTTCACAGTAACACAACGGTACAAGACCCATTACCCACACAAGACGAAGACAGATTAAGCAAGACAAACACGTGAAACAGAGGGAGCGGCACTCTGCGTTATTCTCCTCTATGTAGGATAAGGTTGGCCCTTGGCAGCAAACAGAAGAGGCGGAAGTTGTTCAAGGCCTCTCTCAGCTCATGACGACCTTGGTCTGTTGTCTCTGGCGCGCATCGATTCATTCGATCACCTTCTGTGCGACAAAGAAAGATGAAGCAGCAGCCATTTCTCAGATCAATAATCGTCGTTTGATACGAGTGCAAGAAATAGAAAACGTTAGTGATATGGTTTAATACCTTTGCGCCGGGCTCAACAGCTAGCAGAGTGTGTCTCAGTTGTAGTAGGGCGGCGGCGGGGGGCTGGGTTTGGGGTTCGGCGTGTAGGTTGGTGGGGTTGGCTTCGGTGGCTTCGGGGACGGCGTGTAGGTTGGTGGAGTTGGCTTTGGTGGTTTTGGGGATGGGGTGTAGGTCGGCGGCGTGGGCTTGGGGCTCGGCGTCGGCTTGGGCGTCGGGGTGTAGGTCGGCGGTGGCTTCGTCGGAGGTTTCGGCTTCGGGGTCGGAGTGTATGTCGGCGGCGTGGGCTTGGGGCTCGGCGTCGGCTTGGGCGTCGGGGTGTAGGTCGGCGGTGGCTTCGTCGGAGGTTTCGGCTTCGGCGTCGGAGTGTATGTCGGCGGCGTGGGCTTGGGTGTTGGAGTGTAGGTGGGCGGTGTCGGCTTGGGCGTCGGTTTGTACGTCGGCGGCGTGGGCTTGGGTGTTGGAGTGTAGGTGGGCGGTGTCGGCTTGGGTGTCGGAGTGTAGGTTGGTGGAGTGGGTTTGGGTGTCGGAGTGTACGTCGGCGGCGTTGGCTTGGGTGTCGGAGTGTACGTCGGCGGCGTCGGTTTGGGTGTCGGAGTGTACACCGGCGGCGTCGGTTTGGGTGTCGGAGTGTACGTGGGCGGAGTGGGTTTGGGTGTCGGAGTGTAGGTGGGCGGCGTCGGCTTGGGTGTCGGAGTGTAGGTGGGCGGCGTCGGTTTAGGTGTGGGAGTGTAGGTGGGCGGCGTCGGCTTTGGCTTCGGGGTCGGCTTGGGCTTGTGGCCGCCGGAGCTCGGCGGCTGGTACGACGGCGACGGTTTGTGCTCCTTGGGAGGCTTGTGGCCCTTGGGTGGCTTCGGGGTGGCTGGCGTCGTGGGGGCCGGGCCGTACCCGCCGCCGTAGCCGCTGTCGGCGTGGATCTCTACGGCCAGGCTCACGGCCACCAGGGCCAGCAGGACGAGCGCTGCCTTGCCACCCATCTTTACCTCTCTCTCTCTCACTCTCACTCCGCACTCACTGGTTCAGTGATCAGTGCTGTGGTCTGAGGAGAACGCCACCCCTGCCGCTGCTTATATACACGCGGGAGCGAGCGGGCAAAGCGGGCTTCCGACACGCTCCGTGACCGCGCGCGCGGCAGTACTGGGTCCGGCGTGCATGTGGCTGTGCAGTGGTGGGAGGCAGTTTCGCCGATCATGCTCGCCTGGGTTCACGGCTCACCAGTCCGGCCAGTCTGAACCGGGTTCACGTGAAGGACAACGGGCCGGATGCTTATTACCCGGGCGCGCGGGGGCCCTTCCTGGGAGCAGGTGCGATCGATTTGTTCCGTAGTGATCGAGAGTAGCGGCGACGTTTGTTTGCATTCGAATGGCTTGACTATGTACTACAGTTTTCCAACTGGCGCCCATGTTAAAAACCAAACTGTTGATGCAAACGAGCATACTGTTCTATAGAAATCAAACCGTCATTTTTCATAAAAAGTTGGTAGTTTTATGGACTCCCACAATAAACTGTTTTTATCACTTGCTCTAATAAAATGATTAAAATCTTGCAAAATCGAGAGAAAGAGATCTGATTTAGGAGTGGGGTGGGGTGATGTCAACTTGTATCTTGCATGCGACGAGGGAAGCGGCGTCCGTTCCTTCCTGAAAAGCCTGAGGCAGCTGTCCTCTTTCCCTCGCCAAACCGCAGAAAACCAGGCCAAAATTCCTCCCTGGCGCCAGAAATCGAGGTTCCCCAGCTCCGCTCGTCGTTAGTGATGTAGTAAAAACCTCCCGGAAAACCACACAAGCATGCACTAGAGCCGTCTGGCGATTGGCACGCCACCAATACTTCCAAAATCGCATATATAAAAAATATCTGAATATTTATAAGACACGGACTCGGTGAACCGCACCTGTCGGTGGAGTCGTGTCCTATTAGCAATTTCTGCAGTAATTCAATTATTTTTATTAAAAGACGTGTGTTGACAGTGTTTTTCTTTGCCCTTGCAACTGCTTATTAGGCCTTGGAACGACGCGGCTGTGTTAAAATGGTTTTCCATATTGAAACAGGGTCAAGTTTATAAATCATTTTATTTAAACATGAGAGACGTTCGTACCAGGCAATAATTGTCATGATGCTTTTCTCCCACTTTCATCGACCTAGCCACGGACCACTGACCTAGCCACGGTTGGGCAGACATGCATATCCATTAGCTGCTGCATGCTCTTCCTCGATCGGCTAGCTAGGTTTGGCATGCCGGCACCCTCAAATGACGAGCGCGAAAAGTACAGTAGCGTGGTGCTAATGCATGGGAATATGCTTTGACAAGAGCTAGACGATGGTGGTGTTGAAACGACGATGCCATCTCTGCGGCGCTGCACATGACCGTGAAAACAGCATTCTCTCTTTCTCGGTACCGGTGCTGCTTGTACTTGCATTACCAACAGTTTTCTCGTATGGCTGTTTTTCTTTTAACCTTCTGCGATTGCGATGCTTGCAGCCTAGATTTCCTCGCAGATCACAACAAGCAGAATTAATAAATAAAGTGTAATTAGAACAAATAATCTACTAGTTCGATTTCAATTAAAATAATTGTCTTAAACATCATTTATTTCGGAATATATAGAGAGAGTAATAAACGTATAACTATCACGACGACGTGCTAACAATAATACGGAGTGTATTTCATTACAAACGCTCTCATGCATGTACTGTCTGACTGTCTCACAAGAAAAAGGTTGACTGCCTGCTGACACATCTTGCGTGTTTCTCTTAGATCGAATAAGGGAACATTAGGTGAGGACGAGCACGTGACGGAGTTTTGAATCTGTAGCTGAAATGCAGCTAGTACTATTCTATCTGCGACGACTGCTTTGTGCGTGCAGATGACTGTATATATGGACTGTGCAAAAAATAGCCCATACGACAGGGGCAAATGTACGCACGGCCCAATCGCTGCCATCTGTCTCTCCTCCTCGGCCGTACGTGGCATAGATTGATTAATTCTTCATTCGCGCAGCGGCGCAGATGAGATTCTCACGCACTTCCACAAAGTTCCTGACGACGAGACGCCATTATTCTTTCCTAGTACTCCATCTCGCGCGCGGCGCGAATGAATGAAAACACGCGACGCTGTTTTCCGTGCTTCGCGCTTCACGCAGCGAGCCCGCACGTCGACGTACGTGGTGACCACCGCCGTGTGTGTTTAGGGTTTTTAATTACTCGCCAAAGAGGTCACAGCAGACTCGTACTAGTCGCTCATGGATAGACCTTCACCCGTTTTTAAAATATTTATCACTTATTAATTTAAAAATAAGTTAATATTCCCTCCGTTCTTAAAAGATTGTCGTTTTGTAGTTCAAAAATGAATTACTGAACTACGAAGTGACAACTTGGAGGGAGTAAGTGATAACGATGCATGTCGTGCATGATCCATATGCGGATTCATTGGTCAATAGACGCGTGCATTGCGCTGCTGTTTTGGTTTTTTTTTTTTGTTTTGTCTCGAAAGAGCGTGCATGGGCGCCATGATTCGTTGAAAGCTTTTTAGGAGCCACAGCCACGCATGGGACGGGCGCATCATATGATATGCACGTGTCTTTCGCCTTCCGGTCGATTTCAGAGAGCGCTGTAGCTAGCGTCAGTAAAGTCTCGCGCCTAATAAACTGCAGCGACTTCTGGGCTTTCGTCGATGATACAGAACAACTCGTGAACAAGCTAGAGCAGTTTCAGATGGTCCGACGGTTTCGAGTTTTCGCCAGTGAAAACAGGAGAAATCATGGCGGATCGGAGGAATGGAGGTCTCTAGAAAAGCCGAGTAATCAGGTCAGGTGCCCTCAATTAAGATCCCGGTTTCCAAGGAGTAGTGCGCGCATGCTACTCGTGCCTGACTATCTTTCCTGGTTCCAGTCCCACCGCTTTCATCTTGCCGAGTAGAGTAGGCCGTGAATTCTGGTGCGAAGCGACCGAACCGAAGCAGGAGGAGGAGAGGCGAGGGAATGTCGTGGGCCGCTTTTCTCCAACAGGTGGCCCAGTAGGTTTTCCGCCAGGTCCAGGTCGAACCCTCATACTGCATCGCATCGGGCTATCGAGTACTGTAATATATCACCGGCCGGCCGGACCATTCTTAGGGACTCAATTCAAATGCTCCAGAGCCACCACACAACCACTTTTCCGGGCCGCGAGCCCAACACCGTTCGTGCGTTTCATCATGTTGGTTGGGCTCGATCCCAAGCTCGTGCGTAGTCCGCGGGAGTCGACGGCAACCATTCAGGTTTTCCGGCGTCCGTTGCTCTTAACAACCAATTTACCACGCAGACGCAGGTTTGGCCCTTCCTGCTGCCTCCGGGTAGTAGTGGTGGTAGTAGTAGCCAGGACCAAAACGAAACACCTTCCTCGATCGGCATGCATCAACAGCCTGGACTCTGGACTGTCGCATTAACGATCTTGCCGCAGTAACAATTATACCGAAGAACTGAAGCAAGGAACAGCAAAACCGCGACTTCTCTGATCTCTGGCATTGGCAACGTTGCTCGCTGCGGGTGTCATCGCGCGCCGACTTGTTTTGACAACCGCTGCATTTCCGGGCGATCGATCGCGATAATAGGTGCGTTTGCCGAGTCGCCCCGCTCCGCCCGGTCCGAGTCCCCCGGGGCCGTGCCTAGTTCATGGGGACGGATGGAGTATAAAATCATATTGAATCAAACTCATCTCTATCCTCTCATTTCCCCACCAACTGTTCTTTTAGAGTTTTGGAGGAGTCCGTGTTACAGTCGGCTGATAATCTACTGTGCGTTTCTTCTCTCTCCTTTTTCAACTCTGCACAAATCTCATATGACAGATCATTTGCACAAATCTCATATGACAGCTGAAAATAAAAGCAGTGCACTGCGTTCATTGAGGGTTCTGGTCAGCCACATGTCACCGAACTCGATCCCTTTGCAGCTGGAAAATAAAGGATACGACCTTTTCCATCTCTGTTGTTTATTTTTGTAATAAGAGCGTGTCTGTATCTGCCCCATACATGTGCTCTCTCTCGTGGACTTGGAGCTCATCAGGTTATGAGGTGAAAACACCGTGCGATGATGATCGCTCGCACGATCTAATATTTCACTAATTGTTGCGTTTACAACTTGAGTTAGATATAAACGGCCGGCGCAGTATTTTTATGATACGAACGGACGTCGGCAAGTGGCGCACGCGGGCGGTAGTTAAACATGATCATGATCGGCTGCAGTTGGCGCGAGAAGAGAAAGGTAAGGTGGCTGGCCACATGCATGGGCGCGCAATCCATGTCTGGCCGACGCTGCTAGCTACCGTTGGCATTGGCACGGACGAATCTTCTCGCCGATACGCACTGTATCCCTCCTGATCGTGGTCGTGGCCATCGATCTCACCTGCCGTACCCTGATAAAACCCCCTTGCTTAATTGATACAGAGGATAGCATGACCTGTTCCCCGTATTCCTTAATCGCTTGTGGTGCTCGTCTGCACAGCCAACTCCCCCCCCCCCCCCCCATGTGCGTGCAGCCACCAGGCGTTGCGTTGCGGCCGTGGACTTGGACTTGGATTAGGATTAGATGGAACGGAATAAAACACGGGAGCAACTTGAGCTCGGCCGTTCCCTCTTCTTCGATTGCCTCGGCGGGCTCGCACAGCATGCGGCGCGTGCGGCATTACAGTAACTTGGTGGACCAAACAACGGCAGCGGCGTAACGTAAAGCGCCAGTGTCCTCCGTCGTCGATCGCCAAACTTTTGGGAGTTAGACTGATCGCACTCGTAGACCTCTATATTGGACCTCTATACTATCATCTCTAAAAGATTCTCTTCTTTACAGTTTTATTCTCCACGCTCGTTCACCTCTATATCACACCTCTATATCCACTATCATCTATTTTATAATATATCTCCCTCTTTTTTATTTTCCTTTCCTTCTCTCTTTCTTTTCTCTCTCTTTCTTTCCTTCACTCCCGCCAGTAGCGGCGTCTCTATATTTGGCGGTCTTCTGTACCTACCGCGATTTTACAGGCAGTTTTGCCGCTGCCGCTGCAGCCGACCCCGATCGCTAAAAGCTATAGCGGTGGCTTTACCGGGAGCCGCTGTGGGCAGCCTTATGACGCGCTCGCTCGGGGATCTGTGTAAAAGGGTTGGGGGATCTTCCTGATGAGCTAACCACCCCTCCGGATTATCAGATGCGCTACGGTTGTTATATACTCCCTCCTTTCTCAAAAGTTTGTCGCTTTCTAGTTCAATTTTGAACTAGAAAGCGACAAACTTTCGAGAAAGGAGGGAGTATAAACGTTGTTGTTAATGGATTGATGTAGACATGGCAAAAGCTCATGACCACATACTCCTCCGCGCGTTATTTGACTTGAGCGTACAGCCGATATGCTCGATCGATTAAGCAACAAGCTGTTTGTTTGTTTACATACTAGTAGTGGAGTAGTAGTACTGTACTAGTTTTCGTTGCCATTTGCGCGGTTGTATGTTGGTTGATAACCGTATCATGCCGCCCTGGTCGTAATAACCCTGCTTAAAAATGGCTGCTGAACTGCACCGGGGTGGTGAGGACTCTGCTCCTGCCTCCTCCTCTGCTCTGGGACGGGACTGTGCATCCTCTGCGCCGGCGAGCTCTGCCTCCTCCTCAATCCTCTGCTTCCTGTACGTTCTTCCTCCGACCTGCAAAATGATCAGGTGCGCACTTATTCTAGCTTATCCCTGAGCACTTCTCCTGCAAAGTTGTTTGCTTCTCTGTCTGCATCTATCGGGACTGTGGTAGCTAGTACCCCTCCGTCTCTCCTAAAAGTTTATTGCTTTATAGTTTAAAAATAAACTACAAAGCGATATGATTTTAAGGACGGAGCGAGTACTACTCTGTTTATCTTTTCATCCCGTCTCTCCAACTCGTTCGCGTTCCAACTTTGAAGCAGCGACCTTTGCACTTGCGCTCCATACATACTTCATTGGTTTTAATATCTCAGATTTCCGTCGACATACAATTACAAATCTCGTCTCGTCGATCGGCGTTTAAAGGGGTGGTGGCTTCTTTGGCGAGTTTCCATTTACTCTGACCTTAGAAGAAGGCTTCAGGAGAGCCAGACTAATAGACCAGCGGTAGTGGCGGGAGAGCCTACGGACACGACGACGATGGTGTTGCCTCACGGGCGGCAGGAGATGATGGTGGTTAGGCTAGCTAGGCCGGATGGATGGAGGGAGCTCGATGGCAACAAGTTAGCTAGCACGTCAGGGAGCAGAGGCAGATAATAACATTAATCAAACACACGTAACCACAAACTATACTAGTCTCCATCCTCAATTAAACAGGCATTTTCCCCTTGATACGGTATCCTCAAATAGCATTAACAATTCTGCAGCACCTGCACGTACGCCCCTAGCTATAATGGTGCGCCCATTTGGCAACATGCATGTCCAAGTGTAATCGCTGACTAGCTATAGTTCCAGGCTTCCAGCTCAAATCCAGATGTGTCATACTGCCACAAGTTGTTAATCATGTCGTCGTAAAAGAAGCATCGCGTCGTTCGTTGGCGTAATAAGCCCAAACCGAGCTTCACTTTCTCTGCTTTGACATATCATAGCAGATTCACGCAGTCCACCAGCTACGACAAGAAATTATATATAGCGCACGGTTGCCGGCATGTGATCGCAGGCAACTGTTGCAGAGGAAAAGAACGATCCACAAAGTGGATCGTGTCCCGTGATTAGGAGGAGGTCGAAAAGTTCCGAGAACCCATTCGTTGTACCAATACATCTTATCTGGAGGATCGGAAAGCGTGATGCTGCTAGACTAATCCAAGCCACTAGCGCTGCCTTTTCCCTCAATTCACGTGCATGCCTTTTTTTTATTTATTACTTTCTCCGTTTCGAATTTGTTAATACTCCTTCCGTCTCAGAAAATTTGTCGATCTGAGACGGAGGGAGTACTGTTTAGTTAAAAATAAACTAACCCGTGTTAAATAATTAAAAACAAAGGGAGTATTGTGCTTGTGGGTAACTGAAATAGGCAACGTCAACCGTTGGCCACCGTAAATCATAGAGAGAACCGGCCTGTGGCCGGATGGCTAGCTACTCCAGGTGTGAGAGCTGCTCATCTGGGTTCAATTTCTCTCGGACGCAGGTGTCTCACCCTTCTTCTTAACAGTATCCGGGTGAGCTGCTGTCACTTTGATCATATTTTTGAATGCTGTCACTTTGCAACCATTATATAAAAAATCGTTTTGCATTATTATACTCCCGCTGAATAAAAGGGATTTTAGATTTACTCCATGTCAGACATTTTTAACTAAGCATGAGTATCTGCAGAAATAGATTATTTTAAATAAAATCCTAAATATTATGGTATTTTATTTTACAGTGAATCTAGTAATAGAATTTGACAAACGTTTACAAATCTTTTACCATTTACAGTCAAGTTTTCAAAAGTTTGACTTTAATCAAAAATAGAATTCCTTATATTTAGGGACAGAGGGGTTAAGATAGAACTCTGCAGAAAAAATGATATCTTTATGGGTGCATAAAGTATTTGTTTTGAGAATCATGGGTGCGTAAAGTTCGTTATTACTAGCAACAAAAAGTAAAAACAAAATAAGTCAGCAACAATGATATACTGTCATCGTTTACCAACACGTACCGACCCGGCCCCGCGTACAGTACAGATTGGGACGAGTTGGCAACCGCGTCAGCGGCATAATAGAGCGAGCGAGCGAGCGAGCTCGATCGGAACGAAACAGACGCGCATTGGAAACGGAGGCCGGATCGGAGAGAACGAGGCGAGAGCCCGAGGGAGGGAGGTAGTAGTAGTAGCGTCCGAGAGGCGACCGGCTCAACCCCAGGCCCAAGCTCCCATCCGCTCCCGTCTCCTGTGAAGCCCTCCGCCGAGGCGCCGCCCACCCTGATCCTGTCGTCGGTGTGTCCTGTGTGTTCTGGATGAAGCGGAGCTGCCGGAGGCGAGCGGCGGCCGCCGGCGGAGGAGAAGGAGGAGCCGTACGTGAAGCCTCATCTCCCTTAATGAGGGATTCGATCGCGTCGAAGGTGGAAGGTGACGTACCTCCTCGCAATTTCAGCTTCGTTTGTAGGGGCTTGATCTCGCGCGTACGTTTAGCACAGTAGAAGAATTTTGGCACGGTAGTGAATTTGCCTTTGGTACCCGTTCCTCCTCCATCGATCGATTGTTTTCGTGTGGTTGGACGTTGGAGCAGTTCGAACTGCTCTGAAACAGTGCATACGATTGACGTCTGGAATGCTCGATTTGTTTAGTACTCTCTGTCCCCAAATATGTGATGTTGGTAGAACTAAAATCAGGGAACGGATGGTTATTATTTTTTACAATGTCTCGCTTTGTTTTGTTTGTGGACTTCTTTTCGGAACCATGTTTTGTTCTAAGCCGATTTATGTTCTCCGTACTTTGTGGACCTCGTTTTGTGTTTGCAAAGGTCATGCAAGATTATTAGTAGTAGTCCGTAATAAATTAGTGCAAGTTTCTCGGAGCCGTACCCCCTGAAGTTCCGGACGTTTCATTTTCGAATTTCATCATCGTTGTTTCAGAAAAAAAAAAAAAACAGAAGAGCGTTTACGTATATACTCCCTCCGTCCCAAAAAACTTGTCGCTTTGTAGTTCAAAAATGAACTACAAAGCGACAAGTTTTTTGGGACGGAGGGAGTACTTGTATTGTACTCCTTCCCTCCTGAAAAATTTGTCGCACTGTAGTTTATTTTTAAACTACAAACCGACAGTACTACTCTTTTCGCGTCGGTAGCATTTACATCCTGCACTAGCCCGGCTTATTAATGGCGTGACGGCCCAGAACACTTGGCAACCAAACGAACGGTTCGTTTGTGTTCACTTTGCATGAAATAATTACTACTATTTATAAGAACAAGCAAAACCAAAGCCTTCTCTCTTTTTTTTTAAAAAAGATTCTGACAAAATCAAAAAAATTGATCGTTTTCTCACTCATCGGGACAGTTTCTCTGCACATAAAAAGGTCGCAACTTTAGTGGCCACCATGGCCTGCCCCTATGAGAGGGCTGCTGCGGCCGTCGGCGTAGAGGAAGACACGAAATAGGCGGCGCCCGCCGGCAAGCCACGTCGCGGGGCCCGGCAGCGGTCGCAGTAACGTACTAGTACACGGCAGCGAAGGGCAGCGGCTGTTTTTACTACGGGCGCCGCCCTACTAGAGATCAGAGGACGCCCTTTCATCACTTCTCTGCATCTTCATTGCAACTAGCCTTTCTGCTGCGCCGTTTTCGCTGTTGCTCTGTCGGCTCATCGGGCTCCGCGGGCTCCGCCGGCCCGCCCGGGTGGTTGTGATCTCCAGAGGCGAAGCCAGGGAGGGGTCACCCTCCCCTATGCTTCATGTACTCCTCCTATATACATTACTACAAAATTACCGTGCGAGTAATTAACAAATAGTTTGATTTTGGCCCTCTTCATGAGACAGATTTTAGTATTAGGCCCTTTTATGGTTAATTCCTGGCTTCACCCCTGCTGATCTCGATTCGTCCGCCGGTGGCGTTCCCGAGGAGGGTGTACAGCTGGTGAGTTGTTGCCTTGTTGGTGAGCACTTTGAGCAGGAGATTGCAGGACGACGGAGGTGGTGATTAACCGATGCCGGATTAGTTTAGTGGTAGGTAGCCTGGGCTTTGGGCTTGTTTGGTTATTTGACAACCTGGGACATAGTAGTTGCTGGTACAAATGTGCCCTGCTTCAAGTTCATCAAGGTGATTGCTTGGCTTGCTATTTCCTGCTTTACTCGGTTTTCTTAAGGCCGAGCAGTTCGTTTTAAGATCTTGCTATATGTTTGCGCTTGTGGGTATCTTGTCGAACATATCCTTGTTCACCTACTTCCGTAGTGTAGGCTGAAGTTCAATACTTCATGCACTTGTTTTTTTTGTTTCCCGTAGTGCCTTTTGATGCGGAGTTTCAGACTCACAACTGAATGGTTGAGTTATCCCCGTAGCTATTTCCCGCTTAATCATGTTTTTCTAGATATATGAATTTAGTTCTGTAGCGTAATAAACTCATTTCTTTATGTTAGTACGAATTTGATTAAGTTGGGGTTACTATTCTGTTATTGTCTATTATCATTTAACTGCAACTCATTTTCCTTGTACTGGTTCATCGCTCCCATGTCGTATTGTTATCATTTAACTGCAACTCATTTTCCTTCTACTGGTTGTCTGGTTCATCTATCCCATGCTGTACATTTTCATTTTACTCTGGACTCATACCTGTGTTGGTGTTTTGGATTGCAGGTGACCTTTGATTACCACTGATTGAGCCTTGAGAGGGGACTACCATACTTTTGTGTTAATCGTTAGAGAATCAATTTAGTGGATTATGCCAACATCTGAATCAGACAGGGATGATGTTTTCTTTGATGCGTTTGAGGATATTCGATCAGCAAGAGAGCCTTCATATTCAGAGGAGTGCAGTACGAGTGATGAAGGATGGACAAGGAAATTTGAGTATGAGGTGTGGGCAAACGAGCCAATGAGTGTTCAAGAAAGGCGGCAAAAGTTCCTGGAAGGAATGAAACTCAACGAAATTGTTGCTACCAGAATGGACTCTTTTCAGAGCAGTCACCCTTTTGTGGACATGGAGGAGAGAACTACTAGTAGCATTTCTTCCATGGATTCATCTGTTTATGACAATGAATCAGTAGTTGATGGTGCCTGTTGCATAAGGGATTTGGACAGTGGAAGGAGATACATGGTTGACAATGGTGCACATAACAGTCTAACTGGCACGCTTAAAGAGGTTGGGTCTGATAAGGTGATGTCTCTTTTGGAGTTTGAGAGCTTACTTGGCCTATCTCGCTCAGCTCAAAAACTATTGCGGAGGGGGTGTGGTAACAGTCCTGCTAGGCAGGGAAAACGTGTTAAGGATGTCAAAAGCTCATGGAAGAAATTCATAACAAAGAGAGGTTTTGGTGGAACATGCAAGTATGATGTCCATGTGAAAAACTGCACAACAGGTATACCGTCCAAAACAACAGTTCAAACTAGAAAGAAAAACTTGGTTGAATTCTCTGCCGTCTACATGGATCAAGAAATCAAAGCTCACAAAGGTTTGATTAGGGTAATGAAATTCAGCCCATCTGGGTGGTATCTAGCTAGTGGCGGCGAGGATTGTGCTGTACGAATGTGGAAAATCACTGAAGTAGAAACATCCTCTAAGCTGTACAGGGCTGAGGATCACCATGAATGTGGGGAGAAAGTTAAAGTTCTCGAGGCAAAACTAACAAAGGGGCAGAATAATGCTCTCGCAGTTATACCCAAGAAAGGTTTTCGGATTTCAGAGACTCCTTTGCATGAATTGCATGGCCATACAAGTGATATCCTTGACATGGCATGGTCACCATCAGATGTAAGTTTTAATTCTGAGTTATATATAGCTCGCATCTCCATACTCAGATTACCCAACTGATATTCGGCGGCCTGCTTTCCTAATCAGTTTTCGTTAAGCATTCGACATGTGGTACGTTTTATGTTAAATTACTGACCCACTTTCACTTGGTTTGGCTGCAGTATCTCTTGACTTCATCAAAAGATAAAACAGTGCGCTTATGGAAAGCAGGCTGTGATGGTTGTCTTGCAGTTTTCAAACACAAAGATTACGGTGAGTAGTAATATAAAAAATAGCTATATTGTCTTCTGTGCACTAACTGTATTATGGTCTTAAAATGAAGTTTTTAGTTTATAATGTTTTGAACGTTATGTACGACATTTTAAAGAATTTTTAGATATAATCATCTGACTCTTCTCTACCCCTTTCTACTTGCCGACAGTTACATGTGTCCAGTTCAACCCTGTTGATGAGAAATACTTCATCAGTGGATCCGTAGATGGTAAAGTACGCATTTGGAATGTTTTGGACAAGCGAGTAACTGACTGGGCTGATACACGGAATATCATAACTGCTTTGAGTTACCAGCCAGATGGAAAGGTGTGAATCTGAGATAATGTCATTCCAAATCTTCTGCATCACTGGATGTTAATTCATGCTTTTGAAAATCAGGGTTTCATTGTGGGCACAATTGCAGGAGCTTGCCGCTTCTATGATCAATCAGGTACCACCGTTTTTCTTTTTCTTTTAATTTTCTGTGTGGCTTCAATTGTGTTGAATGTCTCAGCCTCTAGCAGTGAACCATTTTTGATAAACATCTTGTGTACCAGTAATTTAATACTCCCAACTGAGCAGCTCACTTTTCCTTTTAGGTGAAAACATACAGCTAGAAAAGGAATTATTTGTGCAAGGGAAGAAAAAATCAGCAGCCAGTCGGATCACCAGTGTGAAGGTTTATCTCTCTTCCTTTGTTCATTCATGATCTCTCTACTTCCGATTCGCGGAAGCACTAGTATCCTTGCAACTGTTGAATCAAAGTAACTAATTTGTGGCTACTGCTTTGCAGTTATGTCCAGGTGATCCCCGTAGGATTATAATCACATCAAAAGATTCTAAAATTCGAGTTGCCGATGGTGATACCATCCAAAAGTTTAATGGTATGTTTCGAAAATCATCGTCTTTCAATTTTCTTACTCTTGGTGACTTCATTTATTAACAGTTCTGTTTTTCTTTCTCCCACACATACAGGGCCTAGCAAGTCGAAGACGTTATCGTCACCCTACTTAACACCAGATGGTAGATATCTTATCTCCGTTGGGAAGGATTCTTACGTCTACATCTGGAACTTTGCTAGTTCGGGAGATGCTAAGTCAGTTCACTCCTGTGAACTGTTCTTCTCCAAGGACGTGACAACCGCAGTGCCATGGCCGGGAGTCCATCAAGGCAGGAACATCAAACCATCATCTGTTAGTGCGGCCACTCTGAGCCGCCAACGAAAAGGCCGTTCCCCTGCGCGAGGGTCTTTCGCTGACTGTACCAAGGGGTCGGCGACATGGCCGGAGGAGAAGCTCCTCCCTTCGTCAAGCCCTGCAAATAGGCCGCAACTGGGTGACAACTGCCTCTCTATGGTATCAGCCGCGTGGAGCACGGTCATAGTGACGGCTAGTCGCGACGGAGTGATCCGGTCTTTCCACAACTACGGCTTGCCCGTCAGATTGTGAGCTGCAGCAAAAAGCAGAGTTCTTCCTCCTTATTGATACTCCCTCCCGATCTAAATGATTGTCGTTTCCGACAAACAAACGCACTACGAATACGCTGCCGCTGGCTGTCCGAGCGACAACCATTTCGATCGGGAGGGAGTATTATATATGCCAGCCCTTCTCGGGTTCGGTTTTTAGGTAGAGAGTAGCTGTGCGAGTGTCAAGTTTGTTCTGGGGCGATGGTAACCCGTCAACAACTTGAGATTTTGTCAGACGTCTTGGGAAAGCAGTACGCGACTTGGTTGTTAGAATGGTCAGGAAAGAAATTATTTCTGTACCATTAGCTAGATTCCCAATTTCTGAAGAAGAGAATATGGTCGATCCAAAATACTCCCTCTATCCCCATGAACTTGTCGCTTTGTAGTTCATTTTTGAACTACAAAGCGATAAGTTCATGAAGACGGAGGGAGTACAAATGCTTGCTTGTTCACGAGCCTTCTGTCATTGGTTCCCCGCTCATGTCCTCAGGGACAAAATTCAAACAAAATTCGAGAAACTTTTTGGAACTGAGTTGCAGTGCATACAAACGAGCGGCCTTCTGTCATGCTTCCGTTCGACAAGGACGAGGACGAGGTGAACCGCCGGCCGATGTGTAGACAGTAGGGTTGGTGAGTGGTGACATATGATATAGACGGATAAAAAAGTTCACCGCTGGCCTGTACTGTACGCGGAGGCGAGGAGAGCCGAGTCCTGTTCACTCTCCTCCCGCGGTGCCGTCCTGCCTGCGAGCGAGCCCGATACCCCGCGTGGTACCAAAACCAATGCACCGGCGACGAGTGCAAGTGGCCCTCGTCGTCTCCTTCTCATTGACCTCGCCATCTCCTCCTCCTCCCGTCTCCAATTTTCCATTGCCACTCGCTCGCCTTGACTCTCCTCTCTCCACCGCGCAGCTAGCGCATCCCCTGATGTTGAACGATTCCCGTCCCTGTTCCGGGCCCCACTTCCTCCTCCCCCACGCGGCCGCCGGCAGCCCGTCGCCCGCGGAGCCGCGGAGGATGGGCCAGCCGTCGTCGTCGGGGCGTGGCGGCCCCACGACGACGCCGCGGCGGCAGCTGCAGCTGCAGGGCCCGCGCCCGCCGCGGCTCAACGTCAGTATGGAGTCGCACGCCATCAAGAAGCCCTCGGCCTCGGGCCCTTCGCAGGCGCAGGGGAAGGAGCAGGGGAGGAGGGACCAGCACCACCACCAGCAGCAGCTCGGGCGGGCGCCGGTGATCATCTACGACGCGTCGCCCAAGGTCATCCACGCCAAGCCCAGCGAGTTCATGGCGCTCGTGCAGCGGCTCACCGGCCCGGCGGGGCCCGGCGCGCCGCCGCCGCTCCCCGATGAGGAGCACCGCCAGGCGGACGACGACGACATGCTGGGGCTGGGGCAGCCGTTCCTGCCGCCGGAGCTGCTGCTCTCGCCGTCCGTTGCCATGTCCCCGGCCGCGCGGCTGGCCACCATAGAGCGGTCCGTCCGGCCGCTGCCCGAGCCGTCGCTGGACGACGACGACGGCAGCCTCGTCGCGACGGTCCTGATCAGCCCCGCGCGGCGGCCAGGGACAGGCATCCTGTCCCCGCTACCGTCGTCGCTGCCGCCCGCCGCGGCGTCGGGTGTCTTCTCGCCGCTGCCGTTCGACGTCAGCAGCATCAGCTGGCTCAACGAGCTCAGCCCGATCCTCAGGGCCGCCGCGTCCGGCGCCGGGGTACCCAGTAACGGCGCGTCCCGCCGGACGCCGTTGCCCTACTACTCCGACCCGTTCGTCCCCAGCCCCCGCAACCTCTTCGCCACGCCAAGCGTTCTCTCGCCGACGACCTGCGTGGAGTTCTTCGGCAGCTTGCCGGACTTTTAGCTAGCCGCCGCAGCCGCACAAGACAGCGGCCGACCGAAACATTTTTTCCATTTTTAAAAGGGCTATTGTAATTTTACCCCTGATTTGTAAGTTAATTGTGATTTTAAACTCTAAATTCTAAACCATAACCCCTGATTTTATCCTTCCAATTCAGAGTTCGTGAATTTACCTTTTCTTTTTCAAAACGAAGCGCAAGATGGTGGGGCCGGCACTGATGGTAATCTGATCGAGTGCTCCCTTGCTGATTGTTCCGGGGCAGCCATTACAGCATCAGCTGGTAGTGATTACCAGACGACCAGCAGATTAAAGCTTTCTTCAGTACAGTAGAGTAGAGTAGAGCAGCAGATTCTAGAAGATGGAGCTGGCCGGCCGAGCGCTTTGTTTAGCTCTTGTTAATTTATTTGAGTTATTATTTACACACCAGGAGTCTCCCGTGTAGGCAAAGCAAAGACAGATGTTTGTTTAACTGTTTGTTCGATGGAAGATTTGCAAATTCTTTATTTGAACTAGTGTCAAAGTACTTATTGGCAACAGACATCTACTAAACACACGTACTAGACGTCAACCTCGTAGTTTCGATCGTGGTACTCAGACAGGTCATGCAACAACAGCGTTGAAGTCCTCCTCACTGCTCACGGCAGAGTGTAATCTGTAATGAAAAAAAATGAGTATCGCACTTGTGATTAATGCATTTCTACTCACCGTTCATTCACACTAACGACAGCTCGATCGAAATGACGATTCAGGAAGCAGTGCAGAAGAAAGACGATTCTTTTCAACAAAAAAAAAAATGCATGCAGAAGAAACGTTACCTCCGCACTTGTAGCCGACGGGGCGGTCGACGAGGTGGCAGCGCTTGGGGATGGTGATGGCGACCCCGGGCTTGATCCCGGAGCTCCTGGCGGTCTTGGAAAGCATGACGGCGCAGAGGCACTTGGGGCTCCGCTTCCCGATGCTGTGCACCGCCGCGCAGCAGGCGTTGGACGGCGCCGACTTGGGGTCCTGCGCCGCCGGCGCGCACGGCGCCAGCTTCAGCGCCATCCTGTCCGGCGGCGTTGCCCGCCCGCACTCCGTCCCCGCGCCGTGCACCGCGGCGAGGCCCGCGGCGGCCACGACCAGCAGGGCGACGAGCGCAAGGGGAACCGTCTTCGTCATGTGTCGTCGATGATCGGCGCTCACCTCCTCACCGGCACAGTCGTGCGTGGCTTGTGTGCGGGCTTCATGGCTGCGCGCGGCGCCTGCCCCTTATATAGCGGCGCCGTGCCGTGCCGAGCGTGTAACAACTGTGTAATCGTGGCGACGAGCAGGCGGTGTCCTCATGATGGCCGGAGACGATCGATCGGTGGAACGAGCACTAGCGTGCGTGCGGCGTGGGCATCACGGGGCACGTCGTCCGGACGCGTCCCGCAATCTCGGCCACCCGGCCGGCTCGGTGCGCGCCGGTGGGTAGCCGCCGTCGCGGTGGCCCACTCCTGCAGCCTAGTGGCGAAAGGAATAGGGTCTGAACGGACGCCGAGCGCCACGGACATGGACGCATGGTTTGTCGATCGGCATGCGCGGCCGCTACTGTGGTGAGCTTGAGAATTGGAAAGCTTTGTGAAACGTCGTTCCGATAAGGCGGTTTAAGTGGATGCCACCATCACCATGTGGTGTTGTCAAAAAGGTGCTGCTGCTGCTGCACTTATTCTGGCAAAGAAAATTAACGTGCGTTTGTTTGCTGCTTTGCGGTGTCATCGATCGTTCTCTTAAGCGGAGCATTTGCAAAGATGGATCGTGCATTGGTGTGCATCAGTCATTTTTTTCTGACTAATGGATACTCCGTCATTTTCAACATATTTGACGTTGGTTAGTTCAATTTTTGAACTAGCCAACATCAGATGATTTTCGAAAGAGGGAGTAATTTAGTAAACTCAGAGGTAAGAAGGAGATGAGTAATGGCATAACACGAATAAAATGGTTAGACCAGGGTGAATCATAGAGGCAATTGTAAAATTGGACCTGTTTTTACTCTAATTCTTAAAATGGTCCTTTTTTTTAGGACTTTGCAAAATCGGTTCTCATTTTTGGAATCGCTCGTGAGAAGATACGCCATTGACTTTAGCAGACCAGAATATCGCTCGTGAGAAGATACGTACTTCTATTGGGCCGGATACCACTTTGTACGTGTGTGTCTCTCAGCCCGAGACCTACAGATCCGCGACGCCGTGGGCCTAAGTTTTCAAGCCCAGTTATGATTTCACATATGACCAGCCCAGTTGCAATAATCGGAAGATTCCGAATCTAGGAGGTAAGCTTCTCACTGGAAATAATATTTTTCTTCCCTAATATAAATAAATATACTTATATACATAGTAATGAAATATCTTGAGAGTTGTCTTTAGCAAGGTACATCATGCTATTTTTTGTGATAATCTGCAACACAAAGGACAATGAGGGACAAAATCACGTACGGGAGAGACGGCAAGGCATTTCGGACCGTGGATAAGGATTCAGAATTCAGAGCTGACAACAACAAGAGAAGAGTACTACAAGCAAAAAAAAATGATAATAGTACAAAGTGCGCTGTGATTCCCTTCCAACTAGCTAGGCCTTGTTGGACCCATCCTCCGCAGCAGGGACACCACCGCCGTGCTCGCGGTCACTGACGGCGGCGGCGCAGCTCCCGCGCGCTGTAGCGGCGGCGGCGGCGGCGGCCGGGTGCACCCTGATGCGCGCCAGGAGGAACCCGAGGGCGTGCCCCGCGACGGCGGCGAGGAACACTCCCGCGTTGAACGACATGACGGCCAGCATGACCAGGTACGCGACCCCCGTCCTGGCGGCGTGCGCGGCCGTCAGCAGGGCCGCGGACGACGCCGGGGCGCGGCCGTCCCCGGACCCGGCCGCCGCCGCGCCGCGCCGGGCGACGCGGCGCGAGACGGCGGCGAGCGCCTCGGCCAGCGCGGCGAGGGCGGCCACGGAGAGGAGGCAGAGGGCGTACGCCCCCGCGCCGCGCTCGCCCGGCCAGCCCGGGAAGAGCACCACCACCGCGCGGTCGTTGCCCCAGAAGAAGGACGACGCGTGCATCGTCGACGACGCCGCGTGACCCGAGGCCGCAGCAGCAGCAGCAGCAGACGCCTTACCCCCCGGCGGCAGCTCGTGGCCACCGCCGTGCGGCGGCGCCATCGCCATCGGCCCCATGCCCTTCATCAATCGCCGCTAGCTTCTTTGGTTGCCTGCTGAGCGAGTGAGAGTTTGTGGCCAGCTCGATGGCGCATGCAGCGAGCAAGGACGAGGCGATATAATAGTATAGGAGTACTCCGTACTAGCATGTGAGCAGTGGGCGCGGGAACGGAGTTACTGGTATCAGGAGATTCGCGCCGCGGCGAACAACGAAGCAGGTTTTGCCGTTTTCGCTTGGGCGGCGTTCTCGTGACTCAACAACGGCAGCGGCGCGGTGGTGTCGCGAGCAGGACAGGAGCTGATGCCTGGACAACAACAACCTGTAGGAGGAGGTGATTCCCCACCTGTCAGCGGCTCGTGGGCAGAGGTTGCCTGCTACAATTTGAGATTTCATACAGCACCTCTCCATCAAACTCATCGCCCTACGCAAGTAAGATTTCATACGGTGCACCCTAAGACTATATTCAACGGATAGCCAAATATAAAACCCAAACCTTATTTGGATGTTGGAATACATACTCTCCAACAGATATCCCGTCCGGCAAGCCTAACCAAGAGGATCTCGGCTCCAAAGCCCAAACATAGAGGCCGCTCCCATGTAGCCAAAATAAACTACCGGGACTTGGAAAAAGAAACTTGTTCGGAGCCGTCAAAGCAACATTCTCGCCTCGACGGCGGTGCTCGGATCGCTCCGGCGGCAGACCGGAGCAGACCTCTGCGACGACGGAGCTCGATCTCAGGTACACTACCACATGTTTGGATAGAAGGGATTTTAGATTTGGGACACATACCATGCACTCCATCCATCCCTCCCTAAATATAATGGATTTTAGATTTGGTGTAAATTTATTATTTTTTAAAATGGCTATTAAAATTTTGACTTCAATAAAACTTAGGATCCTTATATGTTTAGGAGCAGGAGTACATGGAGTAGGGTGTTGTGATGGAATAAAGAAAGGATTTCTGACAAAAGGTCGAATATGAATCCCGGCAGGGAGGGTCTCTAATGGGCTAGATTATTACGGTAAACACCAATATTACTCTCTCAGTTCTAAAATAAATGTTGTTTAGAAAAAAAATCTAGTTTTGTTTTGAACTACATTACCGATCTTAAACATCATTTATACGAGAACAGAGGGAGTACCTCTCTATATCACGCATGTAGTTAACCAAATGGTGGTCCACGGTGATTACTCCCTCCTTCCCATATTAATTAACGTTTTGGACACAAATTTTTGTTCAAATTGCACTAAAAATACTGTCCAAAACGTCAATTAATATGGGAAGGAGGGAGTATAAGGTTAGTAAGATTCACACTTTGCCCAGTCAACATGAAATGTGAGAAGAATTCAAATGGTCAATCGTGTGCCATGTCCTGTGAGATTGTCAAATCATAATCAGCAGCTACAGACTGACGGACTCCTGTACGCTTGCTCCACGCATTCAAGGCGAGGCAGCCACTCAAAGGGACTGACGGTGACGGACGTGGGGGGCAAAGGCTTTTTTCATTGGCAATCCGGACACAGATGTTTGCCTGACAGTTTCGCCTACCAATTGGAAAATGCAGCCATCTTGCACTACGCTAAATACAGATATAGGAGCAGTATTTGACAGAAGAATGCCCGTGTCAGCGACATTTTACTCACCGTTTAAATTACAGGTCAGAGTATTTGACCGAAGAACTTTGGGCTCCTTACCTTGCTACATGATGTTCAAGAATACGTGCATCCAACTCATAAAACGTTGATCATGAATATGCATACAAATATTTAGGTTAGCCATACAGAAACAACATAGATTCTTTTTTTTTCTAAAAATGCTACAATTTTTTCTCATCTTATAAATATACGGTTAAAAAATAAAAATTAGTAATAAATAAAGAACTGTCTATATTTCAGGTGTCTGAAATTTGAGAATATTTCAGACAACGAGTGATTAGTAGCTAATCACGATCAATAATCACTAATATTTATAATTAATCATTAACCTTTAATTATATAGGTTTATCAATCACAAAATTATTTGTTTAATTATTTTACAATTAACATAATTCTTACAAATTATGGATCAATAATTAAAAAATATAAAAGATTAATCGTCTTCCCTGCCCTTCGCTGCTCGCCCACGCAGACTGCAGTTTCTACTTCGCCTGAAATCTGGCAGCGGTTCAGGCGCCTGAGAATTAGGATTGCTGAATAAATTATGTATATTCAATATTGTGCTTATATGGAAACATCCAATCGGTTATAATACATGTGTCCGAATTTGTTTTAAAATTAATACTCCATTTGTTTTAAAATTATTGTTGTTAGAACTCAGAGACAGAGACAGGTAGACGGAAGAATGACGAGAACAAACATGCAAAACTTGAATAAATATGATCAATTAGTCATCAAGGCATTACCCTTCTAAAATGGTCAGCATCAACTAGTATTACCAACTGTACATGGTTGCAACTATCCACCACCTTCCATTCCTCCACACCATACTAATCATTGACAGAAACTGTCATCTCTGAATGAGACAACAGAAAGAAAAGGAAAGAAAACGGAAACGAGCTCGTCAGCTCTTCTCTTCGTCGTCAAAGGTCACCGAGGAGTATTCCTCGAACGTGATGCACGACGACGACGAGGGCGACGGCCACGGTAGACAGGGCGGGCTCCTCGGCGGCGTGGACGCCTGCATGCTCATGAGCAGGTCGATGAAGGCGCCCACGATGGCGGCGTGGACGCCCTTGGCGTTGAGCTTGAGGTACCACGCAAGGAGCTCCTCCAGGGCCTCCCAGTCCCGCAGCCCGTGCGCCGCCACCATCTCCGCCATTGACGTTCGGAAGTCGCCGTACGGGTCCTTGGACTCCACCGTCACCACAACCGCGCCGCCATTCACAGCAGCGGCGTGCGCATCGACCGCCTCGTCCGTGTCCGACGGCGTGGCGCTTGTTGCCGACTCGTCGTGCTCGACGGAGGCCACGTCGTCGGCCGCCTCGTACTCGTCTCGCGCTCGCGCCGGCTGCCGATACCTCTCTCGAGTTGGAACCGATCTGTCTGGTACCTTCCCGTCGTCAGACAGGGGAAGACATGCACAATGCGTTACCTGCTTGGGCACGAACTCCGCGCCGGCCGGCTCGAAGAACAGCCGCTCCGAGCGCATGCCGCCGCGCACGACGGTCGTCTCCTTGTCCTCCTCATCTCCGACCCGCTCCAGCTCTACGGCGGCCTCCACGGACAAATCCGGCGACGTCGGGTCATCGATGGACGACAGGCGCCGCGCGAAGTGCTCCGACGACGTGTCGTAGACGGTGTTGACCGTCCGGAACACGGCGGCCGCAGCGTTCTCGTCCGGCCGCCCGCGGAACGAGCTGGTGCGCGGGTGCCGGCACGACGGCCACGGCCAAGCGGACGGCGGCGGTGGGTAGCAGCGCTGGCTGTAGTGCGCAGATGGGGTTGACGGCGAGGGAGAGTGCGGCGACGGCGGCGAGCGGCGCACGTCGCGGAGCTTGTAGAGGATGGCGGCGAGACCCTTCTTGGCCATGGCGGCAGGGTGGTGGCGCCTCTTGAGCTTGTGGGAATGGGGAGGGTGCAGGGATGGAGGCATTGCGCGTAGCGGAGCTTGACGGCGGGTGGTGGCTTTGCCGCTTGCTCCGTCTGCTTGCTTGCTTGTCTGTTGTCTTAAAGGCGGGCGGAGGAGGAGAGCGAGTTCACGCTCATTTACTGTACAGGTTGGAGAGGTTTCAGTAAAGAATTGAATAGAGCCATTGAATGGTCTACTGGACAATTACTCCAATACCAACACACTGATGAAACAATGAAAAAGGGAAGTGTTTTGTGGCCTATGAATTTGATTAATTGTACCACTACCACAGTCATTATTATTATTATTTCCCTCAAACACCATTACAGTCATTGTATTGCTCTAAAAGGGTAAAATGGGACGTGCTAGGAGCATTTATTTATAAATCATTGTAACAAACAGTAAAAAAAAATCTTCTTTTAGCTGTTCATCCTATTCACAGCTGTACTTGAGAACATATCCTTTGGAGTTCTACCACGCAAGAGAGAATCATACAATTACTATTTGTTTTCTCGTTTGCTCTTGATAAGTCACTAGAGTTATTGATTTTGTACGGATGCTAATTCTGAAGGGAACGTTATATAATTAATTTACGAACAGATTTTCTTCGAGATGACCATGTCCGTTGCAACGATTGTGTTATGCTCATCATGTTCTTTGCCCGGCCTCTGGTTGTGATCAACAGCTTGCAATTTTAAAACGTATTCTGTTTATTATTTGAAAGCTGCTTTATAAACCATTTTGTAGTACCCAATAGCTGTTTCTGGCTTTCTGCGGGTCGGCAGAAATTATTACTAGAAATATAGCACAAAAATCTAATACTACTAGTTGTGACGGTAGCTGTTGAACAGTGCTACTACTCCACAGGAGCGTTGGTCCTATTTTGACCTGTGGATTACACTTGGTTTGCTGAAAGCTTTTACGCTGCACCCTGTGGATTTCTTTGCTAGTACACTGTTTTACCCTTCGTGGCCACACTGCACCCTGCAACTTCCTGTATATCCCGTTCACTGTCAACCTGAATTGCTACTGTTTCCATGCTGATCTCAAGAAAAAAAAAGGAAAAAAGATACAGATGCAGAAATCTATAGGATGCCATGCGCAATCTGCAATTCATTGAATGCAGGTGGCAGGTGTGTAAGAAGTGACATAGTATCAAACTTTATGGCCCGGCGCTGTGCTGCGACTTGAATTCTGGTTAAGGAAAAACTTGCAGCAGGACATTCATGATCCACCTCTCTGAAGAGACCAAGCTCAAGTACACCATGCATGCGATGCACCATGAACAGCTATGAACAGTTTTAACACGAAGTGATTCAGACGATCACAGATTTGTTGGGCAACGTGACAAAATTTGAACACGTCTTATAGAAAAATAATGTCTCTGCCTTGGCCTCTTCCCGGAGCTTATAAAACAACACATACTTGCCACTCCCTGTCCGGTCCTTGCCGTCAGGCGCCCAGCACTGGTAACCAGGCAACAACACGTTTCTCTCGAGACGAGCTTAACATCTATTCGTACGCGTGCGAGCGCGTCGTCGTTCCCAGGACGAAACCCCAGGTTTTGATCGCTTAATTAAGGATCCGCCATTGCCGCTGCTTTTGAGGAGGAAAGCTTGTCTGTTCGTGCCATTGTTAAAACAAGTTTTTGTTGTCCAATGTACACAGTATGTTAGTGCGAGTAGTACCTGTGCTCTTCGTGCCAAACGGGAGCAATGCACACGTGTGAAGGCATTCAGCCTGGAGGTGTTCTGGGCCGTCGAATCAAGCAACAGACGGTCCAGATCAAGATGACCCAACGTAGGGGCGGATGCACGAAACTTGCAGTTTATCTCGCCATTATGGGCACTTTATTTCCACATTTTATGTAAGTGTTACCCTGTTTTTCTGGCACTAGAAAACTAATAAATAGAAAGAAAATATACAGAAGAATCCTCCTCATGTCTCCTGTGGAGCTTGCCCTGTTCCTCAGGACAAGAAAAAGTGGATCCTACGGCTAAGGTTTGACCCAAAGTGCCGGCGCTCGAACGGGCAGTGCTTGCTCCTTTCAGGGCCGCCTAATGACCTATTTGTTCCCTTGGCAAAATGATAACAAGGGCTGTGGCAATTATAAGCCGACAAATGCCAACATGCATAGTCGCCATGTTTGCTTTAGAGCTTTGCCTCCATGTTTCTGGCTGCGTTTGGATGCAACCTGGTTGTTTTCTAATGGTGATGTTTGTTCTGCAGATAGCCTAGTTCCTGTGCTCAAGTTATGGATTTGCTGAGAAAAGAATAACATGCCTGCCTGTTGTCGGGTGTGTTTTTTAATCAACCCAAAAAAAAAGGACTAGTAGCCAATAAGCAATAATTGAGTTCGTTCAAAATAAATAAGAAATAATTGTTGGTGTTGGCACTCTTAGTTTTTTACCTAGGGGTCGTGTGCTTTTGCAGGTTTGGTGTAGCTGTTGATTTGCACATAGAAATTCAGGCAGTTGTACAGGTAATTGTAAGCTCTCCGAAGCTGTACTCATCTCAGTTACTCAGTGATGGAGGAGGATAGATGGTTGTTCCTGCTTATTTTGTAATCTTACTATTGTAATAACTTTTTAAAACTCTTTTGTCAAATATATAACCACTAGTAGCTGATGCAAAACGTTGACCTTGTTTCTCGTCTCTTGCACATCTAGCTCGCACACTAGGATGCAGCAGCAAGCACAGTGTCATCCTGGGATTCGCGCGGGTCATCAGCTTCGAGCACGCTGGATTGCTCGAGACGATGGGTGGGATTTAGAGCCGGTCCATGCATGCATCATCGAAAATGACAGCTATAATCGGCACCGGCGCGCGCGTGTGTTCATAATTTTCCAGTCTTGGTATTGCTGCTTGTTGAATCGATCGTATATGCCGTTGGGAACTGCAGATGATGTTATTACTAGACGATTAGGATACTACATTACTAGCTACCAGGTTGTTATTACGGCGTGGTGAGGATGCACTTGACTTGATGAGCGTTCGACCCGACAAGAGTGGCCTAAACAAATCGAGGGCACGTAATACTTTTTTAAGGTAAAGATATACTGTAATTATAAACACCCTTTGTTTTGTGGACCATGCCTATGATAGAGGGGGTGCAGGAGAAGATTAAACTGTTCCTGTATGCCGGAGTAGCACTTTGGCTATGTGGGCAAAGATAGCATGTCCGTGCTGCTAGCTTGCCTCGCAGGATTTTTGTGGGCTTTTCGTATAAAATTATCACTACAGGAAAAGCGATCATTTGCGACGACTGGTTTTATTTGCGACGGCCAGCCGTCGCAAATAGCTTAAATTGCGACGGCCCGCCTCTGGCCGTCGCAAATAAGACGGCCGTCGCGATTAAGTTGCTATTTGCGACGGCCTTCGGACTGGCCGTCGCAAATAAGATGTTATTTGCGACGGCCAACCCTAAGACCGTCACAAATAACGTAGCCGTCGCAATTAACATTTATTTGCGACGGCCGTGAGTCGAGGCCGTCGCAATTAATTAGGCCGTCGCAAATTAGGGCTTATATCGAGACGCTCCACCCCGACTCTTCATTTTCCTCTCGTCACACCCCGCCGCCGCGCCCCCGCCACCGCCGCTGCGCCCCCCGCCGCCCTGCCGCGCCCCCGCCGCCGCGCCCCCGGCTCCGCCGCCGGCCCACCGCCCTCGGCCCCGCCTCCGCGCCCGCCGCCCTCGGCCCCCACCGGCGGCCCCCGCCGCCTGCGCCTCCGGTCCGCCGCCCTCGGCCCCCACCGGCGGCCCGCCTCCGCGCCCCAACCGCCGCCTGCGCCTCCGGCCCGCCGCGCCACCGGCGTCGCCGCCCCCGACCGGACCGCCCCCGCCCCCGGGACAGCAGGTGCTACTCCCCCTGTTTTAGTTTTTTTTTCAGATTTAGTTAGCAATTTTGTTAAGAGTAGCAGCAATTAGCTATAGTAGCTTAGAATTGCTTGTATAGTAGCTTCGCCTCGCCTGGAGGAGGTCGTGTGCGGCGCTGGGAGCTTGGGAGGAGATCAGGCAGACGGTGGGAGGTTGGGAGAAGGTCGAGGACGCCGCTGGGAGGGTGGCAGAAGCTCGGGGTTGACGTTGGGAGCCGAAGGAGGTCGGTGGTGGCGACGGGAGTCCGAAGGATGTTGGGGGCGGCGGGCGGCGGAGGAGACGCGCACTGGAGAAAAGGCGGCGGCTGGGTTGGGAAAAAAGGGTAGGGTTTGAGGAGGAGACCCGTTTCTTTGCCCAATAAGGCGGCTGGGTGGCCAACATTGGCCAATAACTTGGCCCAGCCCAATAAGTCTGTCCGTGACCTTCCAACTCCCAGCTGATACGGAGCCACATGCGACTAGATCCTGGCGGCGCATCCACGATTCAGCGGCGCCCTCCACGATCCTGGCGTCGCTTCCCCCCCTCCCCCCCCCCCCCCCCCCCCCGCTCCCACCTTCCTCGACTCGCCGCCCCGCCTCCCCTCCTCTATCAGCCGTTGCACCGCCTCTTCAGCTCGCCGCCGTCCCTCCCACTCAGCCGGCTGCCACCCCTCGCCTGGCTGGTCGCCTAGGCGCCTAGGCGGGCGCCTGGGCGTCCAGGCGCTCGGCCGGCGCCTAGGCGTCCAGGCGGCAATTTACAAGCCTGCGTCTCGGGGACGGGAAGGGACTGGACTGCTGTGCTGGCTTGGGTGGGCTAGGCCGGCCGGATGCATGTGTCGTCATTCAAGATGGGCCGGGCCGTTTGGTTCCCTGTGTTGAGAAGCTCGATCCACTGGGCCTGGATGGGTCGCAACTAAGCGCGAATCAATCCGCCAGAAGCCGCGTTGACCCCGCTGCCACGAACGCAGCCGCTACTGTACCATAGTTCGTTATTAGGCTTTGCGACTCGGACGAGGAGAAGGAAACAACAATTAACACCGGCCTGCACTGCACGGCCAGAGTCCAAGCCGAACGCTACCTTTCCATTTTTCTCCTCTCTTCCTTTTCAGAACCTAATGACCTAACGACCAGTTTGGCCATAGCTGTTTATGACATAAATTACAGAGGGGGAGGAGATACCTACTGTACCATAGTATGTCGAAGTTGTACTAGTAGTAGTACTAGTAGTATTATACTCCCTCCATTCTTAAAGCCTCGTCAAAGGCATCTATACACTGACAACAACTGTTTCTACGAGTTCAACAAACAATATCCAAATCAATGTAGTAGTACGGTATTACGGTACACCTCTGGAAACTCTACCTTAGACAGACACACTGAGAGAGCGACACAGGCAAGTACACAACCAAGAACGGACGCATCGAAGCAGGCAACAACCTCAGATGTCGACTAGGGTTGATTAGTCGGCCTAATCGACGACTAATCGTCCTAGTCGACCTTATCGCCCCTTAGGCGACTAGAGTCGATTAGGCGATTTGAAAACATTGGCCTCGTCGGGGAACTCGGCACAAAAGGCCTAACTTGCGTCTGAGCGATTCCGTGTGGGCTCAATGCTGAGCGCGTCAGTGCGTGCATGCCAAGCTCGTGAGTGTGTGTGACGTCAGCGCCTTCTTGTACTTGAATGCGGGCCGACGTCAGCGCCAGCCCGCCACGCCCCTGCCGCCCCCAGCCCCCCGCCGCCCTCGACCCCTGCGCCCCCGGCCCCTGCGCCCCCGCCGTCCGTCCGAAGCCGTCGGCCCGTTGCTCCACGCCGCACAAGTAAAGTAGGCATTAGTTATTAATTTCTAGATAATTAGTTGTTAATTGATGATTAGTTGTTATGCTATTTAGTTGTTAATTGTTATGCGAATTAATTGTTAGGTTGTTGTTAATTAGTTGTTAATTCTCATTAATTGTTAGCAGTTGCTAATTAGGTTTGAATTACAATTAATTGTTAGTTAGTTGTTAATAGTTGACCATTCTAATTAATTATTAGTTAGTTGTTAATTAGTTGTTAATTGGATCTTAATGTTACTATATATGCTTAGGTTTAATTTAATAATGTTTAAGATTTGTATTATTGCTCTCATTTGAATTATGGTTATGTTGAATTGCTTAATTTGTACGGGGAGGAGGCTAGGAAGATACACGGCCAGGATTTCGATTGGGAACGTCAACCGATCGATCCTCAAGCCGCGTATGCAACCGGTGGTGGAAAAGCACACGGAAGGTGAGTTTGCAAGTCATTTTATCGTTTTCAATTCAAATTATTCAAGATATTTTAATTTCATATTACTGACTCTCTTTTTTATAGGCTCGCCATATTCGACGGAGTTGTCGACTCGAGGGCGGGTAGACCTGCGAGAGGCAGCTCCACGCAGGCTTCGGGTACGGGAGGTCGCCGCTCGCAGAGGGACATTGAGATGCAGTCCCTCCGAGAAACTGTAGAAGAAAATGAAAGGCGACATGAGGAGGAAAGGAGGGCGATGGAGGCCACGATCCAAACTCAGGCAGCAGCGTTGGCGCAGATGCGGGAAGCAATGGAGGTAACAATCTAAAAATTAAAATTCTCATTAATTCAGCTTAAATGACTTACTAATAGGTAGCATTTAATGTTTGCAATGACAGGCCATCGCTCGGGCGCAGGGTCTGGGAATCCAGCTACCGGTACTACCACCGGTCCTCCCAGGCGATCCTTCTTCAGCGGGTCAGGTAAGTCTCTATGTAATCCTTCTTCTCCAGCGTAATAAGATTGAGATAGATGAAAGAGAGAGATAGTTAGATAGAAGAAAATGATTGAGATAGAAGAAAGAAAGAGATAGAAGAAAGGGAGACAGAAGAAAGAGTGAAAGATAGATAGAGTAGGATGGGAATGAAGAGAGAGTAAGATGTAGATGGAGATAGAGAGAGGGGAAGATAGAGGGAGGGAGATGTAGATCGAGATAGAGGGAGGAAGATAGAGGGAAAAGGATAGCAATAGAGAGATAGAGTGAGCAAGAAAGATAGAGTGAGAGACATAGAGAAATGAAAAGAGAGAGGAAGAGAGGGTGATCTAGATGAAGATAGAGGGAGAGGGAGGGAGAGAGATGTTGATGCATATATTCTAACTCTAAGTTTTATTAATTGCAGGGATCCGCGACGGCTGCACAAACGCTGTCGCCTTCGCTACCGCCGCCTGGATTGAGGCGCGACGACGACGACTTCGACTTCGGAGGTGGCTTCGGAGGTTAGATGGGCGAGTGAGCCCTTTTATTTACTTTGTTGATGACGATGTGAGATGTATCGGAATTTTAGTTTGTGATTGTGATGATGTTTGTGTATGCTGTGTATATATTGTGTATGCTGTGTATATTGTGTTTGTTGTGAATCTGGCCATCGAGCCGGTTAGAGTTTTCTGTTTTTTTTTTAAAAATAAAAAACCTTATTTGCGACGGCTTTTTATACAGTACCGTCGCAAATAAGAGTATTAGCCGTCGCAATTAAGCCACAGTTATTTGCGACGGCCTGGCTGTCGCAAATAAGCCTTAATTGCGACGGCCAGGCCGTCGCAAATAGAGTCATGGGTCCCGGAGGAGGACACGTGGGCCATGCCCTCTGCACTTATTTGCGACGGCACGGCCGTCGCAAACAGTGGCCCTTAATTGCGACGGCTATACCGTCGCAAATAAGCTTTAATTGCGACGGCCCAGCCGTCGCAAATAAGGTCGCGGGGCCCACCAGCCCGCAGCAACAACTTGCGACGGCCTCTCCTAGCCGTCGCAAATAAGGTTATTTGCGACGGTGGCCGTCGCAAATAAGCTTATTTGCGACGCCATATTTGCGACGGCCCGAAGCCGTCGCAAATAAAGAAAGCCGTCGCAAATAGCTTATTTGCGACGACATATGGCTTATTTGCAACGGCTTCGGCCGTCGCAAATCGTCGGGATTCCTGTAGTGTATGAACAGATTGCGAGATTTCTTTTGGTCGTTTTAAGCAGAAAAGATCTGGTGTGATGGCGTAGGCGAAAGTTTCAGTATAAACGAACGAGTGAGTGCACATGTGCAAACATAAAATTAGACCCGTTCGATCCCAAGTTGAAGGCCGTTGTTCCCCTCACAATCTTACGGACGCACGCACCTTTTTGGAAACCCCCCCCGTGCGACCGCACTAGATGATGTAAAACACCCTCGAACATAACATGAACACTTCCAAGTTGTGCGTGATGCTTCGCTTCCAGCAGGAGGTAATTGAGTAGCCAAGCACTCACATACTCCCTCCTTCCCATATTAATTGTCGTTTAGAACAAGGATTTTAGTTCATTTTAAACTAGAATTCTTGTCCTAAACGACAAATAATATGGGAAGGAGGGAGTATATAGTTGTATCTTCAGTTTCCCCGTAGGAAACAATATAAGAAACGAGCTGAGGAATCAAGCAATGGTATTTTTCATAGTTCGGTCAAGGCTGTAGAGACCCAAGTAAGAAGCCGAAAGCAAATACTGCAGGACTACTTTTCAGGCAACTTATAGGATCAGGATCCTCTGACTTTACAACCGTAACTTTACTCATGCAGTAGATAACATCCACCCTTTATTTTGTTCAATGGTTCTGATGAACTCTACGCACATCCAATAGATGTAAAACCAACCATGGATGAGGCTCACTACTGAACCAAGCAATGGTATTTTCATAGTTCGGTCAAGGCTGTAGAGACCCAAGTAAGAAGCCGAAAGCAAATACTGCAGGACTACTCTTCAGGCAACTTATGGTGATCTAGACTTTGAGACGTCGTTATCAAGTGAACTTAAATCTATTCGCTTGACAAAGTTGACCAATGCAGCATCGAGTAAAGGTTGCTGCGTCATAATACAACTATAACTGAAAGAGATAGAGTGACTGATGCTGAAATTATCCGGTATTTAGTGCATAGTGTATGCATAACAGAAGTGACCTAATTGGTTTCATGTCTAATCTCTCTCATATGTTGGTTTCGGACTCGATCTCTTCTTGTGTGACCACTAATCCATCACAATATACACATCTCGGTTACTCTTAGTTGTTGGACATGTCGTGACTGAAAGATATAGTGACTGAAATTAATCAGTATACACTATGGTGTATAATAGGAAGAGAGTGAGATGGCTGCTGAAAATATTCTATATTCATTGGCATATGTACAATGTAAAGATATAGAGTAACTGAAAGTAACCAGTGTACACTCGATGGTGTATGTATAATAGGAAGAGAGAGTGAAGGCTGCTGAATTAATCCGTATTCATTACATGGCGTCACACTGTTGTTTTTTGCTGCTGAATTAATCCGTATTCATTACATGGCGTCACACTGTTGTTTTTTCAACTGTTTAAAACATACCTCTTTCTGATTTGCAACGAAGAAGTAGTAACACCAATCAGTCAGTTCGACTAACTGGTGATGACAACTCCCTAATACATTGTTGGGTTGATTGTTCTTCCTGTGTTATCCTTTCTTTTTCTGTGTTCGGTTTGCATACCTTGCCTAATACAAAACATTGTGCAAATTGTATGACTTAAGAATTTGATGATTAAAGGTCCTGTGCATATTAGACTTCTTAATTTTGACATTATCAGATGTGAACCTTTCTCTTACCTTGTAACAAAAAGCAGGAAGTCTGGTCGTCCTATGTCTAAAGACAACTATTACACTTGGGGCCACTAAAATAGAAAATGAGGACAGGGGATATAATCCCTGTGTATCAGTGATGTATCAAAATTGTGAACCTAACATATGGGTGCGTGCTAGCTTCACAAAATTTGTATGGATATACTACGGTTACACTGAAGAAAATGGCTAGAGAAGATGGAACTAATGGACCTAACACTTCATCATATAACACATTTTTTTGATGTTGTTCTTTCACCAAACTGAGTATCATGGTTCATCCTCTCCTGTTCCTCCTGCTGCTATTGCTGTTGTTCTTGCTCTTGTTGTTGGAGGTGGTGTCCTGCAGGAAGTCAAGGAGCACAGGGCTCTTGCACTGAGGGCACCGTGGATCATCCTGGGGGAGCATGACATAGATGAAGCAGCGGGGGCAGGCGGCTAGCACCATGGATGTCGCCTCAGGGCTGTTGGACCACTGCAGGCCGTGCTCGTTCTCTGACGAGAGACAGGAGCTCGGGGATGACTCCTCATCAGCCATCGCGCTCCTGGAGGAGTCTCCTGATGCCGGCAGTGAGAGGTTCAGCTTCAGGTCAATTCCCCTAGAGCTCTTCCTGTTGCTGCGGCTCATCTCCTGAGAGTTATGCCCTGTCCGCATCGATCAAACGTTGAATTAACTGATTGATACACACTTCAGAATATATTGCTGACTTCTAGAGGAGATTAGAGGCTGAGATACATGAAACGGGAAACTTACTGTTTCGTGGGACCGCTGAGCCGGTGGAGGCGTGCAAGTGAAGATGACACCGATGAGAACTGCTCTAGGAGAGAACCCCGAGCTTCAGAATGCTCGGAATTGTTTCTTGGTGTTGTTGTGGAAGAGATGGCAAGTATTTATAGTGGGGAAATGTAACACCCATAATTTTGAACAAGAAGTGCTCAAACCCTTGATCATGAGTGTATGCATTTTTGGGTGAATTTTAGCAATTCAAACGTGTAGCAAACGTTCAAAATTGAATTTGAATTCAAATCAAAAGAAAAGAATTGAAAAAGAAAAAGAAAAAGGAAATAAAAAGGGAAAAACCCCTCCTGGGCCGAATTTCGGCCGCAGCCCAACCCCTCCCCGCCGGCCCAGCCGCAACCCCCTTCCCCCTCCTCTCTCTGGTCTTCCGGTCCCACCTGTCGGCGCGCCCTCTCCCTCTTCTTCCCCGCGCGACGCGCAACCGCCCGACGCCGCGCCGTTTTCCCCGCGCCGCGCCCACGATCCCCCCTCCCTCGGAACTGCTCCCCCCTTTCAAAATTCGGCCGAGGGCTGCAACCGCCATCACCCCCGCCCCATAAATCCCTCGGCGCCCCCACTTTTCCCCCCCCTTCCCCGAGCTCCCGGTTGCCCTTGCGCCTTCACCGCCGGTGAGCCCTCTGCGCCCGCGTTCCCGTCGCTGCACCCGCGCTACTTCCCATTTTCTTGGCCTAACGTGTTTGCCACACCGCCAGGAAGCTGCTGGACGCGTTTGATCGGGTGAATAGCCTCTGCACCACCGTTTCCGCCGCTCACCGTCGACCTCCGCCGCTGCACCTCGTCGCCGGCGTCACCCTCTCCTTCCCGGGTTCAATTAACCCCTCTGGTGAGTTTCCCCGGACTCCCTCTTCGTTTCTGTGCACTTAGATCATTGGTTTAGCCCCTATCGCGTGTGATCGGGCGATCTCCGGCGAGATCACCGCCGCCGTCGGTCGGCCGCCACCGCGCCGTGCGCTGGCGCCGATTTGGGGCGACGTGGCCCTATCTGGTCCGTCGTTCCAGTGGCAACGGCCACGATTAGATCTTCATACCCCTTCGTTTCATTAAATCCGAGCCATCCGAGTTAGATCCAACGGCCCAGGTTTAAACAGCCCCTTCCCGCCTTCGGTTTACACCCAGACCCCTGGAATTATACCAGCTACCCCCTGAGCTTAAGCTTATTGCAGATCTAGCCCCTGGAATTTACAGTCTAACCCCTGGAACCTATAAAAATGGATTTAATCAAGGAATCAATCCCTCCAGCCCCTGTAAATTTGTATAATTGTGAATTTGACCCCTGTCTAGTGTAGAAAACTTACCAGCTAGCCCCTGGTATTTTATTTAATGGCTGAATAGTATTTCTAGTATTATTTAAGGTGTAATAAATGGATAGAAATGGTAAATAAATATAAAACAGTAGGGAAAAATTATGTAAAATATTTATATGCTGTGAATTAATTGTAGAGTTCAGATAAAGTATATTTGGTCCCTGGATTAATTATTATAAGGGTTTTAAAATACATTTTTGGCTATAGAAAATTCAATAAAAATGGTTTTAGGCTATAATAAAATCCCAAAATTGTAGGAAAATTATGAAATGTATATTTTGACCATGTTAAGTGATAAATACCTCGTAGGGACGCATTAGTGTAGGATTTTGGTGCCTATGTGTATGTGTGTATGCATTGTTTTGCGTGCCTTTACTTATTTAGCTTTATTCTATTCTTGCCATTGCTTGGGCATATATTTAGAGTCGTTCTACGACCCTAACCTCAACTTCCAAGACCAAGACTTCGTCAATTTCCAAGTCTCCAACGAAGGCAAGTGCCCTTGACCATCTTGTACCTATTTTAGGAATTTAGCTAGTTGCATGCTAATTAATTTGATGTCCTATTTCATGTTTTACATGCCCTGTTCCTTACCATTCCTTGTTACCTGAAATGGGTTGGGAAGTAGATAGGTTTTATTCATGCTTAGCCATGCTTAGATGTTGGGATTGGGTTTTCATACAAATGCTCTATGCTCAACTTTATGGTACTTTAATTTGGTGATGAACATACTTAAAGTTAGTGGATAGGAATCTGGTGGTTGGTTAGTTTTGGTATGGTGCATTTTGCACGAGACCCGGGATTGGGGATTGTTACCACCGGATTCTAAGGACCGGTTTATGGAGGAAGCCACTAAGCTTTATAGTACCACCACGAGACTGAGATGGGGCAGCTTGGTCAATTAATTAGGTTTCTCCCGATGAACTGCTAGTGGTTGGATGGTGCGGGGAATGATGCGGGTGATCTGCTCTTGGAACCGCAAGGCTCAAGAGGGGGCTCTGGGGCGGAGGGTTACTCCGAGAATCCCCAGTGGTGGAAACCTTAGAGGGCTAGCACTAGTCGGGAGCACCTTTGTAAAGACCATGTTGTGATCTCCTGGCCTCACACCAAAGGAAGTGTGTAATGTGGTTAGCTACCACGGGCAATCAGGGAGGTTCACTTAGTCCACCTGGCAACAGGGGATGAAATCACTGCTTGTGGGGAAAGGGTACACTCTCTGCAGAGATTTGGTAAAACTGTCATGACAGCCGTGCTCACGGACAAGAGCGGCTTGGGGCCAGTTCATAATTAGTCAATGATTGGGAAATGATGGTTCATTATGATTCAAGTACTTTCATTATCATTAATCTTGTGTTGATTACTTCTTGAATTGTGATATTAATAATTGGAAGCTAAGGATAGGTTCTAAAGCATAGTGCTAAGCCATATTTGGCCTTTCCTTGCTCTAGCCAATCATGTCATTCTCTTCCCGCACTTGCTGAGTACTCTATGTACTCAAGCGTTTAATTCTCCTTTAGAGTATGAAGAAGAAGAAGCTGCACCGGAGGACTTCTACGTCAACCCGGAGGACTTGGTCTAGGCTGGCGACCTCACGCGCAACGGCTGCCTGTGGAGACGAAGCCCGCTTATCTATCTTGCTTTCATTAGTGTTGAACTGGTTAGTGTTGTGAATATTTGTGGAGTGTATTTTGTAGACCTTCGGGTCGTGATGTAAGACTATTTATGTAATTCGAACATGGCAATGTATTGGTATTTCACTTTCGTCGACGCATGTACGATTCAACTGATCCTGGCGTACATGTGATTAGCGTTCGTTCATCTTTACGATGACCGGGCGTGACAAAGTGGTATCAGAGCCGTGTTGCCCGTAGGACGCAAGCCTAGTTAGAAATGGCCGAAAATTAAGGACTATACTATTTTCGTATGAAATAGTATTTCCAAAACTTTGTACTCTCCATCTCAACCCTTGTGCTTCTTACCTTACTTTGCTTATTGTTTTTATTCTAAATTGATTTATTAATTATTAATCTCACTCTCTTCTTTTCAAATGTTTGTAGATGGCGCGGACCAAGCAGACGGCCCGTAAGTCGACTGGAGGTCGTGTCCCTCAGCACGCCCTAGCCAGTCGCTCCGCACCTTACACACCCCGGAGGGAGACGACGCTGCTCTCCAACGGGAGTGCTGCTTCAAGGATGCGCGTCCGTCTTCGTTCTCTTCTTCGAGCTGCGGGGTACCGTGAGTACCGTGTCCGCTTAGTCTACCACACCACTAGGGTCTTTGCACCCTATACTGGTGAGCTGGAGTGGACTTCTCAGCTGGCCGTCTACTACGACTCGGAGTTGCTGCACTCGCACTTCTCTCCGGCCTGGAGGAGCTCCCAGCGTGCAGCTGAGGAGGACGCCACGTGGGAGGCGACCACCTACTGGAGCCACGCCCACAGGTTCCTTCTTGGGTGCACGGAGCACGCGTACACCCCTCAGCGCCCTAGTGGCACAGCTGCCTTCACTGGACGTGACGTCGAGGGACGCTTGACTCACCCCCAGTGCGAGAGGCTGGTGGACGACGTTGTGGAGTTGTCTTCGCGACTCCAGCGTTGTCAGCAGGAGCTGCAGGACAGCAGGGACCTGGTCGACCGCTACGAGCGACTTCGACGACGCTACACGAGGATCACTGGAGTTGATCCTAACTCTCAGCAGTACGCTTCAGACGTGGAGCCTTGGGACCCGAACTCTCCGGATCGCCGCATGAACTCCCCCGAGAACTCAAGAGAAGACTCAGAAGAAGAAGACCCGGAGATGGAGGTTGAGGAGGACTCCGACGAGTAGGAGTGGACTCGTTTCCCCGCTGGTCGACTCAGGACAGTTATCCTTAGTTTGTAGGAGCGTGTAGCTACGCCCTCCCTAGTCTTGAGTTGTACCTTTTATGTTGTTATGCTAGTAGTTGCTTTATGTTGTGTGTGTTGGTTGCGACATGAGTTGTGGAATGCTTCGGCATCCTGTCCACATCCATGTCTTTAGTCGTGTTTATGTGTCGTGTGAGTGGTGGAATGCTTAGGCATCTTGTCCACCTCCACACTAGTTGGTTAATGAACTTGCTTTATGTCTATTACCCTTGATGCATATAGTTGGGACCGTGTTACCCTAGCATATCCTTTCTCATCTCATCTATTATTCTAAGACCTCAATGAACTTCTCTGTCACAGATGGCTGGACGAGGTAGAGGTAGAGGCCGTGGTCGTGGTAACCCACCTCTGGATGAAGGACTTGGAGGTGTTCCTGGATGGAATGCAAGGGGTGCTCGAGGAGCCCCAGCCTCTCAACAAATGCAACAGATGATGGCTCTACAAACCCAGTTGCTTAACAACCTCACCCAGATTGTCACCAACCTGCAACAAGCCCCACCCCCACCACCACCAAACTACAACCTTCCGCCACCACCACCTTTTCCACCGAGGTCATTCCTTAGGGACTTCCTGAACACCCATCCACCCACTTTTGCCACCGTTACCGAACCCATGGACGCCGATGATTGGCTCCGTACCATTGATAGCAAGCTGAGGCTCGTCCACTGTGAAGGAAGGGAGAAAGTGCTTCTAGCCTCTCATCAACTTCAAGGACCAGCAGCTGATTGGTGGACCGCCTTCACCGAAGCCCACCGGGACCCAGAAAATATTACATGGGAAGAATTCCGCACCAACTTCCGCAATCACTTCGTACCTGAAGGAGAGATACAAGCCAGGCGTGAAGAGTTCCTGATGCTAAAGCAAGGCCGTATGACTGTGAGGGCCTACCTGAATGCCTTCACCCAGCTATCCCGCTATGCCCCCACAGATGTGGATACCGACGCCAAGAAACAATTCCGCTTCAAGAACGGGCTGGACAAAGAGTTAAAGTTTGCTATGTCTTCCAGCGACTACGGCGACTTCCAGAAGTTAGTGGACAAAGCTTTTGAAGTGGAAAGGACTAAGAAGGAACTGGAAGATGACGAAAGAAAGAGGAAGTTGACCTTAGCAGCACATGCCTCCAGCAGCAATGTACGCCCCCGTCTCAACCCTCCACCTACAACTCACATGACTCGTCCCATGAACTACTCGGGACAGAGGTTTCCCAACTCCAACTACAGGCCACCCACTCCCTACAACCAGCCAATGCGCCAGCAGCAGCAGCAGCCACCACGCCAGCCAATGCAACCCCCACGCCAGCAGATGCAGCCACCCCGCCCTTCAGCCCCAGCTAACCGTCCAAGTGGCCAACCCCCAAGAAACCAGTCAGGAGGCAACAAGGGCCCAAATAATGCTGCGGGAGTACAATGCTACAAGTGCGGAGAATGGGGACACTATGCCAGCAGTTGTCCAAAGAAGCAGCAAAACCCAACTGGTCGTGTCAACCATGTGACTCTGGAGCAAGCACAGGAAGCACCTGATGTGGTGATCGGTACGTTCTCTGTCAACTCCCACCCCGCCACCATATTGTTTGATTCGGGTGCTACACATTCATTCATATCCAAGGATTTCATAAAGAAGCATGACATGGTAGTTACATTCTTGAATGGGCCATTATTGATAAACTCTCCTGGAGGAGAGATGGTGGCAAGGCATCTATGCCGAAAAGTGAGTATAAACATAAGGGGGGTAGTCTTTTGGGCCAACCTAATAGTGTTGGACTCACAAGGATTAGATATCATTCTGGGAATGGACTGGTTGACAAAGAATCAAGGAGTAATTCATTGTGCAACTAGAACAGTCTGCTTAACACACCCGGATGGCACCACAGTGGAATTCAAGCCAGAACAGACACAAGAAGCAATAGTACAACTCAATCACCTTGAGAGTACCAAGGACATCAGGGTTGTGAAAGAATTTCCGGATGTATTCCCAGATGACTTGCCAGGTATGCCCCCTGATCGAGAGATTGAATTTATCATTGAACTAGTACCTGGAACGGCCCCAATATATAAGAGGCCGTATAGAATGGATGCTAAACAACTAGCTGAACTAAAGGATCATATTGAGGAATTATTGGCAAAAGGATATATTCGTCCTAGCTCATCACCTTGGGGAGCACCAGTCATATTTGTACCTAAGAAGGATGGAACCCAAAGGTTGTGTGTGGACTATCGTGCTTTAAATGAGGTAACCATCAAGAATAAATATCCACTACCAAGGATTGAAGATTTATTTGATCAGTTAAGAGGAGCATGTGTGTTTTCCAAGATTGATCTTCGTTCGGGCTACCATCAACTGAAAATTAGACCGTCGGATATTCCCAAGACGGCATTTGTCTCTCGGTATGGATTGTATGAGTATACAGTCATGTCATTTGGATTGACCAATGCTCCGGCGTATTTTATGTATCTTATGAACAAGGTTTTCATGGAGTACTTGGACAAGTTCGTAGTGGTATTCATCGATGACATACTTATCTACTCCAAGACGGAAGAAGAGCATGAGGAGCACCTCAGGATGGCCCTACAGAAGCTTCGCCAACATCAACTGTATGCCAAACTTAGTAAGTGTGAGTTTTGGCTAAAGGAGGTATCATTTTTGGGACATGTCATATCCGAAGGAGGTATAGCAGTGGATCCAGGCAAAGTGGCCGATGTCCTTAAGTGGGAAACACCTGAGAGTGTACATGATATAAGAAGATTCTTAGGTATGGCTGGTTATTACCGACGATTCATCGAGGGATTTTCAAAGATCTCTCGACCACTAACCAAGTTGCTTGAGAAAGGAGTTGCTTTCAAGTGGACCCCCGAATGTGAGGTAAGCTTCGCCGAATTGAAGAAGAGGTTAACCAGTGCACCGGTATTGGTGATGCCCGATATGCAAAAGGAGTTTGTGGTCTATTGTGATGCATCTGGTCATGGTTTAGGATGTGTCCTAATGCAAGGAGGACATGTTGTGGCCTATGCTTCAAGACAACTTCGGAAACATGAGAGGAATTATCCAACACATGACTTAGAATTGGCAGCTGTTGTTCATGCTTTGAAGATATGGAGACATTACTTAATGGGAAAAAGGACGGAGATATATACAGATCACAAGAGCTTGAAGTACATATTTACACAGCCGGATCTTAACCTTAGGCAACGTCGTTGGTTGGAGTTAATCAATGATTTTGATGTGGGAATCAACTACCATCCAGGCAAGGCTAATGTGGTCGCTGATGCTCTAAGCAGGAAGGGACAAAGCAATAACTTGTCAGTCCAAGCTCTTCAACCCCAGCTATGTGAAGAGTTTGCAAGGTTAAATCTATGTCTAGTGTCTAGCACAGAAGCAGTTGCTATGGAAGTGGACTCAACCCTTGAGCGTGATATACGAGAAGGGCAGAAGAATGATGAGAAGGTCAAAGAGATCAAGCAGTTGATGAAGAAAGGGAAAGCCCCAAACTTTAGAGAGGATGAACAAGGAACTTTATGGCTTGGAAAGAGGATTTGTGTTCCGGATGTCAAGGAGATTAAAGAGTTGATATTAAGAGAAGCTCATGACTCATCATACTCCATTCATCCCGGAAGCACAAAGATGTATCAAGACCTTAAAGATCGATATTGGTGGCATGGAATGAAACGGGATGTAGCCGAATATGTGGCCATATGTGATACATGTCAATTGATTAAGGCGGAACATCAAAGACCAGCAGGATTATTGCAACCAATCAAGGTGCCAGAATGGAAGTGGGAAGAGATTAGTATGGATTTCATAGTGGGACTACCAAGAACACAATCTGGCTATGATTCTATATGGGTTATTGTGGATCGGTTGACTAAAGTTGCTCACTTCATCCCCGTGAAAGAAACATACAATGGCCCCAAGTTGGCGGAACTGTACATCTCCAGGATTGTATGCTTACATGGAGTTCCTAAGAAGATCATCTCAGACAGAGGCACTCAATTCACCTCAAGATTCTGGCAGAAGTTACATGAATCAATGGATACCCGTCTAAATTTCAGTTCGGCGTATCATCCTCAAACTGATGGCCAGACAGAACGCACCAACCAAATATTAGAAGATATGTTGAGAGCGTGTGCTTTAAAGAATAGCAAGAGTTGGGACAAGAATCTGCCATATGCCGAATTTTCTTACAACAACAGTTATCAAGCCAGTTTGAAGATGTCTCCTTTTGAAGCATTGTATGGGCGAAAATGTAGGACACCGTTGTTTTGGAATCAAACTGGGGAAAGTCAAGTCTTTGGGCCTGACGTATTACAAGAGGCTGAAAGACAAGTACAAGAAATTCGGAAGAATCTAAAGGCAGCTCAAACAAGACAGAAGAGTTATGCGGATACTCGAAGACGCGATCTTACATTTGAAGTTGGCGACTATGTCTACTTGAAGGTGTCCCCTATGAGAGGATTGCGAAGGTTCAAAGTAAGAGGCAAGTTGTCACCCCGTTACATTGGTCCGTTCAAGATACTGGAACGACGTGGTGAAGTGGCTTACCAGCTTGAGCTTCCGCCACACCTGGCAGATGTGCACAATGTGTTCCATGTGTCGCAGCTTAAGAAGTGCCTAAGGGTGCCTGAAGAGCAATTGCCAATGGAAGCAGTGGATGTACAGGAAGACTTGTCTTATGTGGAGCAGCCTGTCAAGATACTTGAGACACTAGAAAAAGTCACAAGAAACAAAGTCATTCGCATGTGTAAAGTGCAATGGAAGCATCATTCGGAGGCAGAAGCAACATGGGAAAGAGAAGAAGCTCTCAAGGCGGACTTCCCTCATCTATTCTCTTAGAGCGTCCGAATCTCGAGGGCGAGATTCCTTTTAAGGGGGGTAGAGTTGTAACACCCATAATTTTGAACAAGAAGTGCTCAAACCCTTGATCATGAGTGTATGCATTTTTGGGTGAATTTTAGCAATTCAAACGTGTAGCAAACGTTCAAAATTGAATTTGAATTCAAATCAAAAGAAAAGAATTGAAAAAGAAAAAGAAAAAGGAAATAAAAAGGGAAAAACCCCTCCTGGGCCGAATTTCGGCCGCAGCCCAACCCCTCCCCGCCGGCCCAGCCGCAACCCCCTTCCCCCTCCTCTCTCTGGTCTTCCGGTCCCACCTGTCGGCGCGCCCTCTCCCTCTTCTTCCCCGCGCGACGCGCAACCGCCCGACGCCGCGCCGTTTTCCCCGCGCCGCGCCCACGATCCCCCCTCCCTCGGAACTGCTCCCCCCTTTCAAAATTCGGCCGAGGGCTGCAACCGCCATCACCCCCGCCCCATAAATCCCTCGGCGCCCCCACTTTTCCCCCCCCTTCCCCGAGCTCCCGGTTGCCCTTGCGCCTTCACCGCCGGTGAGCCCTCTGCGCCCGCGTTCCCGTCGCTGCACCCGCGCTACTTCCCATTTTCTTGGCCTAACGTGTTTGCCACACCGCCAGGAAGCTGCTGGACGCGTTTGATCGGGTGAATAGCCTCTGCACCACCGTTTCCGCCGCTCACCGTCGACCTCCGCCGCTGCACCTCGTCGCCGGCGTCACCCTCTCCTTCCCGGGTTCAATTAACCCCTCTGGTGAGTTTCCCCGGACTCCCTCTTCGTTTCTGTGCACTTAGATCATTGGTTTAGCCCCTATCGCGTGTGATCGGGCGATCTCCGGCGAGATCACCGCCGCCGTCGGTCGGCCGCCACCGCGCCGTGCGCTGGCGCCGATTTGGGGCGACGTGGCCCTATCTGGTCCGTCGTTCCAGTGGCAACGGCCACGATTAGATCTTCATACCCCTTCGTTTCATTAAATCCGAGCCATCCGAGTTAGATCCAACGGCCCAGGTTTAAACAGCCCCTTCCCGCCTTCGGTTTACACCCAGACCCCTGGAATTATACCAGCTACCCCCTGAGCTTAAGCTTATTGCAGATCTAGCCCCTGGAATTTACAGTCTAACCCCTGGAACCTATAAAAATGGATTTAATCAAGGAATCAATCCCTCCAGCCCCTGTAAATTTGTATAATTGTGAATTTGACCCCTGTCTAGTGTAGAAAACTTACCAGCTAGCCCCTGGTATTTTATTTAATGGCTGAATAGTATTTCTAGTATTATTTAAGGTGTAATAAATGGATAGAAATGGTAAATAAATATAAAACAGTAGGGAAAAATTATGTAAAATATTTATATGCTGTGAATTAATTGTAGAGTTCAGATAAAGTATATTTGGTCCCTGGATTAATTATTATAAGGGTTTTAAAATACATTTTTGGCTATAGAAAATTCAATAAAAATGGTTTTAGGCTATAATAAAATCCCAAAATTGTAGGAAAATTATGAAATGTATATTTTGACCATGTTAAGTGATAAATACCTCGTAGGGACGCATTAGTGTAGGATTTTGGTGCCTATGTGTATGTGTGTATGCATTGTTTTGCGTGCCTTTACTTATTTAGCTTTATTCTATTCTTGCCATTGCTTGGGCATATATTTAGAGTCGTTCTACGACCCTAACCTCAACTTCCAAGACCAAGACTTCGTCAATTTCCAAGTCTCCAACGAAGGCAAGTGCCCTTGACCATCTTGTACCTATTTTAGGAATTTAGCTAGTTGCATGCTAATTAATTTGATGTCCTATTTCATGTTTTACATGCCCTGTTCCTTACCATTCCTTGTTACCTGAAATGGGTTGGGAAGTAGATAGGTTTTATTCATGCTTAGCCATGCTTAGATGTTGGGATTGGGTTTTCATACAAATGCTCTATGCTCAACTTTATGGTACTTTAATTTGGTGATGAACATACTTAAAGTTAGTGGATAGGAATCTGGTGGTTGGTTAGTTTTGGTATGGTGCATTTTGCACGAGACCCGGGATTGGGGATTGTTACCACCGGATTCTAAGGACCGGTTTATGGAGGAAGCCACTAAGCTTTATAGTACCACCACGAGACTGAGATGGGGCAGCTTGGTCAATTAATTAGGTTTCTCCCGATGAACTGCTAGTGGTTGGATGGTGCGGGGAATGATGCGGGTGATCTGCTCTTGGAACCGCAAGGCTCAAGAGGGGGCTCTGGGGCGGAGGGTTACTCCGAGAATCCCCAGTGGTGGAAACCTTAGAGGGCTAGCACTAGTCGGGAGCACCTTTGTAAAGACCATGTTGTGATCTCCTGGCCTCACACCAAAGGAAGTGTGTAATGTGGTTAGCTACCACGGGCAATCAGGGAGGTTCACTTAGTCCACCTGGCAACAGGGGATGAAATCACTGCTTGTGGGGAAAGGGTACACTCTCTGCAGAGATTTGGTAAAACTGTCATGACAGCCGTGCTCACGGACAAGAGCGGCTTGGGGCCAGTTCATAATTAGTCAATGATTGGGAAATGATGGTTCATTATGATTCAAGTACTTTCATTATCATTAATCTTGTGTTGATTACTTCTTGAATTGTGATATTAATAATTGGAAGCTAAGGATAGGTTCTAAAGCATAGTGCTAAGCCATATTTGGCCTTTCCTTGCTCTAGCCAATCATGTCATTCTCTTCCCGCACTTGCTGAGTACTCTATGTACTCAAGCGTTTAATTCTCCTTTAGAGTATGAAGAAGAAGAAGCTGCACCGGAGGACTTCTACGTCAACCCGGAGGACTTGGTCTAGGCTGGCGACCTCACGCGCAACGGCTGCCTGTGGAGACGAAGCCCGCTTATCTATCTTGCTTTCATTAGTGTTGAACTGGTTAGTGTTGTGAATATTTGTGGAGTGTATTTTGTAGACCTTCGGGTCGTGATGTAAGACTATTTATGTAATTCGAACATGGCAATGTATTGGTATTTCACTTTCGTCGACGCATGTACGATTCAACTGATCCTGGCGTACATGTGATTAGCGTTCGTTCATCTTTACGATGACCGGGCGTGACAGGAAAGGATGGGAGGTCAACTGATTTTCTTTAATGTGACAGCAAGGGGTACACTCCTATTTAATTTTCCCCTCTATCTCTGGTAATAGTACATATATACACATTTTATTGCCTATCATATTCATGGTTGGGGAGTGGCAAGGAAGATTGAATATGTGTTGGGTGGAAGAGAAGTGCGAAGTGAGGCTTTGTGGTGGTCTGCTGGGTCATGCGCAGAACCAGAACGTAGAGATACCTAAATTAGGAATGCTGGAGCTGGGATACAAATTTCAGCTCAGATTTTGTTTTGCTTCGCTTTTGCAGAAATAAAAAACAATTGTGAAATCCTTTTATTATGGTGCTTAATGTGGTAGTTGATATTTTAACTTGTTAACCAGAATTTTGAACTTTATATAGTAGTGTTAACTGCTCCGCAATGTTTTATCTAGAGACATTTTTAACTGCAGGAACTCACTGTTGATACCAAGATCGTGGTTCAAAATTTCCAAAATGACTGTCGTATGATGGATTTTTCTACTAGGTGAACATGAAAAGAGGTTAGGTGGAATTGTCAGATAGTTATGATAATTATTATTTGTTGTGTACTCAAAATCGATGAGGTTAGCCGGAGTATATTTGAGTGACTCATCAATTATTTTCCTTGTGATTTCTAGTAGTACTGTGTGCTTTATTAGATGGGAACAACTAGAATACAAATAGTTCTTTTGATTTAATCGTGCAAAAAGATTTTCTAGGATATATGATCTTCTTCTTTTTTTACTTAAACCCTTTCGCCTGACGATAATGTCTACATTTTATTTTTTTCCAATTTATGCTGCTAGGTGGGGGGCTTGAAAAAAAACACAGTAACTGTAGGATCAAGCTCAATATGGTCTAAGAGAGTTCTTTGCATGATTACATGAAAAAAGTGTTTGCATTCTAGTGGTCACTTTACTAAATAACCTAGTAAAATTTGGCTGTGCTCCAATTGATTTCACAACTTGATGTGGCCATGAATAGAGTTTATGGGCACATTGTCTCAAATGCACTGTATTGCTAAAAGAGCACTGAGTGGACTTAGAATGTTGAGCCATGGCTTTGTTAACTGAGTAAATGGGTATCTTGAATAGATGGAGGGAGCATGCTGCTAGCATATGCAATTAGATGCGTTGCCTGGTGCGCATCTTGATACAATGGCGAAGAGATAAGTATACGCATTAATGCCGATTTGTGCATTAATGCAGACCCTTTTATAAATTGCATCTCTGCCGGGATTTGCTTCTTTCTAGTAGCTTGAAATGTTTAAATGCTGGCAGAATATACTGTACGACACGTATCCAATTAGATGGTTGGCTTGTTACTATTCTGGAGATATTGCATCCCGGTTTGTGACTTTTGATCACCTTCATAAAGAGAAGAGATAAATATTGCCTGAAGTCACTAATGTAGTCCCCCAAGATTGCTTCCATATCTCACCTTGGTTAATGATGATGACACACAACTCACTTAAAGTTGTTTTGATTTGTGTGTTGCACTTGCACCGGGTTAGGTCAATGCTACAGCTACTCTACATGGTCAAGGGAGAGCCATCTGGAGATTTCTATTCATAGTTTTGCCTTTGCCTATAGGACCAGTTTTGTACTAATCCTAGCATTAATGCCACTTTCGGGGTAAATGCAGCAATGAATGGTTTTGGGATCCAGAGCCCAATGGTGGTATTGACCTTGGGATCATATTATTTCGCCCATACTCCATCGTATATTATTTCGCCATCATTCGACATGATTCATAGTTGATGTGTTTAACATTTGGAGGTGAAGGTTCGGAGTTGAACGCGACCTCAGCCCAACTACGGAGACAAAGGGGGGTTGACCTGAATGAGCGCTCATAACTGTGGCACTAGGTTACCTAGTACAGTATATTGTTTAAAAAAATGCCTTTTGCATGTATAAAATGTGATTAGTCGGTGTTTTGGGCCAAACCCATGTGCTGTTCTTTAAGTTCTTTCATGGACAGCCCTGTTTGAAGATTACGAAAATTCTCTCCGGCATGAGTGATCTTCCGTGTTCCTATTACTGTAGTTTCGTCTGTGGCAGCTGATGATATTTTCAGGATAAACTTGCGCAGAGCAACGAATGAATCTACTTCTCACGAAAAGTCCTTAAACATGCTGTTATTTACCCAGCATACTTCAGGTCTAATTCTACAGTAATACTTCTTTATTCTCAAATGTTTATCATCTTCTTCTTTCCTTTTTACTCAAAACGTTGAGTATTTAGGAACGGATGGAGTACTATTTACCACGGGACGGATGAAGTACTATTTACCACGGGACGGAAGGAGTACTATTTACCACGTGTCTGGAATTCAATAATTTTTTAGATCTGCTTTGAGACGTGCTAACAACATCTTCATCCTCCCCTTCCTCTTCCTCTTCCAATGCTTTCTCTCGATCCCGATCTGACATTACAATGGGTGGCGGAGAGGCCGCATCGGTGCGGCAAGCTAAGGTGGTGTGCGCTGCAGCGGCGCGAGGCGTGACCTGCAGCAGCGGACGGCGGCATGAGGCGGCGAGGCGTGCAGTGACACGGTAAGAGGTTGCCGGCGGCAGCAGCGAAGAAGAAAGTAACCTTTTTTTGCTAATTTTGTATTTTTTTTATTTTTAAGAATTATATTAGTTGTAAAATAGTCAATCAAATAGTTTTATGATTGTATACGCTATAGAAACACTTATTATTTTTTATTAATTGTTAGTATTATTGGTTAATTATAAAGATTAGTTGTCAGTAATAGTAATTAGTTGTTAATTACTTGTCGTATGAAATCTTTTCAAAATCTTAGGCGCTTGAAATATAGACAGACCCTTAATTTTAAAGTCCGTTTAAGGGAAAAAAATTGTTCTGCAAGTTGTTCCTGTGGCAGCTCTGCTTGTGGTGCTAAAATAATAACGCCCAAGTATTGTTTGAAACTTTGAATTACACACGTAAATCTAAATTATAGGTGCATACTGTTAATTGGTTATGTTTTGTACATTTTTAGATAATGGAAATATATTCCGATTCCTACGAATATACAGTTCTGGATTATTACAAACACAACCACATCTCAAAATATGTTATAAAAAAACACACACAAATTGGTTAAAACGTCAATCGACCCTCTTGCATTTGGAGGAGGACGAAAGGATGATCTAGAAGGAACACCAAATCTAGTGAAAGGATTTGTCACTCCCGTAAAAGGAAGAGCACCAAATCAAGACGGTAGCACTGCCCACCACCCCCTCCACCTGGCCTATTGTCCCCTCCCCTCGAAATCGAAAGAGATGATCAAATATTGGCAGAGGCATCACCGTACCCCCCCCCCCCTCCCGTTGCAAATCTTGGCAAAGGTGAAGCCGAACCCAGGGCAGCTCTTCTTTTAACAACTTGAAATTCGCTTCCACGGGAAGTCAAACTCAGGATTTAACAAGTGCTATAGTACTTAATGACTAGATTAAGACCCTTTTTTTGCAGATGTAAGCTCTATTTCGTTTTTGAAGGAACTTTACGGTGTTGCCTTGCCACTTCGCAAGGAAAGGTTCTGTTTTATAGCTTTATACGCCTCATTGATTATTTGCTTTCTAATTCTTCACAACAATATAGTAGCGTCAAAGGATTAATGTACACAAAATTCTAAAAGTAATGAATGTCGCAAACTGTTTTTATATACATATAGATTTTACCATCATTCAGAACGTGCCTTGCCAGTTACCAGCAACAACTAGGTTCCTGATAACGCTGAAGGCTCCTTCATGTACATAAGCTGTGATAACTACAGTTTTTTGGATATTTTTCGATAAGGTACGTACAGTTTTTGGATATCCTTTATAACTACATATGTTCTTATTTTTCTAGATGTATGTAATGCAGAGTAGGGACATGGAGCAACAGCAAATCGCATATCATGGAGTAACCTATGTACATTGTTCAGGAGAAGCTTACTAATAAAATATTTGGTGCAAAATAGCAAGATTTTTTTTGTAAACGTTAAGCAAGGAATTTGAAATATATCTCAGAGCATCTCCAATAGTTGTGTAAAAAAGGGAGCCAAAAACTGATTTAGGGAGTTTCTAAAAACTATTGACAGCAAAAATGATCTTACTCCCCAACAGTTCCTCATATAATATTTCTAAATACTATGCAATTGGTAGAATGGACAGGTGTAGGCTTCTACTATATGGAATGATTTTAGAATTGGGAGTCCATGTCCACTACCCAAATCTAACAACCAAGATAACTAATTTTGAGAGTGGTTAAATTTAGGGAGTGAATATTAGAAACTGTCGGAGAGTTTAGTTTTATGATATATTTACAAAAATTTTAGGGGCGTGGATTGAAGATTGTTGGAGATACTCTTAGGACTGTTGAAGACAAATTAACTTATAACCCTATTAAAAATGTGGATTATACAAATACTGATTGCAGTAGGAAGTTCCATAACACATATGAATTCGTAGTAAAGAACAATCTTCCTATTAGCAGCCGGCAAAGTTTTACCCTTCTTCCCGTATTGCGTTGGAAGGATAGACAAACAGATCATCCCACCCACGAAGACGAAGGGAACATCACCCCCTTATTTTAACCTTACAACACCATGGGGTTAAGCGTTGCAGCTCTCTGTGGTCTAAACCGAGTTAAGGCCAAACATCATATTCTAATCACAAGTAAAAAGATCCCGCGCATTAATGTTGCAGGCGTGAGTCAAACGTCCAATATCTTCTCACACACGCACGAGCGCGTCCAACTAACAATGCACTAAGCATCCGAAGTGCCCTTCAAACAAAAACAATGCATTATTCTGGAGACTTTGGTTAACGTCAAGTTTGAAGAACTAGTGGACTAAGAGTGCAGGCATCACATTTAATTTCCCTTTGAATGCTGGTACAAACTAGACTACTGCAAGAACGGACACTTGAAGATAATGCCATGAACATCATAGGCCAACTAATAACACCCATCATTAGTTCATAGTCCTAATGTCAACCCTTAGGACCAGTTTATATCTTTCAATATCTTCTCAGTTCCAGTACTGCGCCGGCTTGTCTTTTTGCTCAATAAATAAGCAATGTCTACGTCTCTTATTTGTTTGCAGTAGTATAAGCTCAAAAAACACTGTTAGAACCTAAGACTGATATCATCGAAATGGTCGGTGAATAAATTATTATTGAGCCAATACGAACATTTTATCACTCAACTTGTATAATTGCTAGCAACCTATCATAAGAAATGGACGCTACAATTTAGTCTGCCAGTTTAGAGAAATTGTACGAGACTCACATTAGACCCCACTTACTAGAATTTTAAAGGTTCTTACGCAGAGGTTCGTTCATCAGTCACATAATCATCCCATTTAGCTCACCTAACAAAGATGATGCAGGACAAATTTAGCTACCCAACAATTACTAATAACTTACTCCAAAATGGTATCATTCCAGGATTCAGTACGTGCATTGTAATGGTGGGCATGTGCCACGACATGCACGTACACTCGTGCGCATGCCCGCACGAAGACAGTGCTTCAAGGCACACACCCCATTAAGAATCTAGCATGCACTACCAACCAGATAGGCAGAGGACTTAACTGCATTTATATACTCCCTAAATTATTGATACTGTTGAGGAGCAACTAATATAGTATCATGAGGCCAATGTTTGAATCAAGGAGTGATTTCAATAATGAGTAATGGCAAGTTCATTGGCAGGAAAGCCGTAAGGGCATCAATATACATGGGCAAGTTTTTCATACCCAGGTCGACATGCAGATAAGTTTGTCTGCCATAAGACCATCCGCACCAGCATACTCTAAAGCATACTCTATACACTATTCTTCTTCAGCTTTTACAGTACGTACTCTAAATTACACTGCGAAACAGTGTATCTAGTATGCTTTACAGCATACCACTGGGGATGGTCTAATCAGGGCCTAACAGATCCATACACCAATAAAAAAACATCGTGCAGCACCTAAGGAAGAGGGGGAGTCCAACAGACTAATAGTAGGTCAGTAGCTCATTAGGTGAAGTTTTGTGTACCTAGGATAGCACTACCTTCATGCACAAGTAGCATTATGTATTAACAACTTTTTATAATAAGAAAGACTAAACATCACGACTAGCCAATGATACCATCATGGAATTGTAATGCACAAATATGTTCGAGGTCAACTACCAGTCTACCACTCAAAATTGTATTTTTTTATAAATAATAAACTGTCAAATTTTATAAAGCAAAGTAAATCACGGTCTGGGTAGTTACACACAGTCATGTGAAGTTGTTAGCTTCACTCTGAGAAGTCTCTAACTAGATCAGCTCACTGGCATTTTATAAGAACAGGAAGCCCATTAAGCCAGTGAACTACGCATATATGCAGATGTCTCATATCTGATGTATACAACAACAATAAAGCCTTTATCCCAAACAAGTTGGGGTTGGCTAGAAATAAAACCCAAGAATTTTTGAAGAGAAGTAATAGAAAATATGGTGAGAGTAAAATAATACAAATAAAATAAGAATCTACATTTTATTTATTTTAGAAATGGATTAATAAGAAAAAAAGATAAGAGTAACAAAATACGAATAAACTAAGATTCTAGCACATGAATTGCTAATTTCCATGCAGTCCTATCATGAGCCAAATCTCTAGGTATCATGATTTTCCTATAACAGCAATGGTGGATAACCCAGAAAATATAATAATGACAGTGGTGAGTAATTTGTAAACTTATCTTGGTATTTTGGTCTAATTTTTGTAATAACAATAGTGAGTAATTTAAAAATATATACTTCCTCCGTCTCAAAAAGTTTGTCGCTTTGTAGTTCAAAAGTGAACTACAAAGCGACAAGCTTTTTGAGACGGAGGGAGTACTCCCTATGTCTCTAGATATTTGAGGTCTTCGGTACAAAAAGAAAGAAGAAGATGATAAATATATGAGGATGGATGGAGTGTAAGAGTATATTGACCAATTTTTTCATAGTGGCAAAAGTGGGTAATTTTTCTTTCTTATTTAATTTGAGAATGAATGTGTAGTTTCATTTTCTAGCTATATATATAATAAATCGAGAACGTGTGATTTGTGAGAAGAAGCTAATTGGGCGTGGCACAGGAATAGACAAATTGTGCATTGAAGTTTTCAAAGGAATTCTAAATATATATGAGGTTTGAGCTCATGCATGTTTAGAATCGATCCTACAAAATTGGAGGAACGGAATGAATTCTATGGAAATTTCCCCATACAATCAAATTTTCCCAAGGATTCCATAGAAAAAAATTCTAGAGGAACTAAATCCTCCAAAATTCCTCCACGCAATTCTTTGCGAAATGGGACGGTGCGACTTGAGCTTCTGTGGCATCAAACGCTCGCCTTACAGGACAATTGAGAGGCATCGTCCCTGTGAGAATGGTTGAACTGCTGATGATGGCCTAGCCTCAGCAGGTTACGTGTTAATATATAGAAAAATGTTTACAAGGAAAGCGATCAATCGGATACATGTGGTATGATCACATACGATCAGTTACCAAAAAACCGAGTTGATCAAAAGAAAGAAATAAACAAAACTGGAAATAAAAATATTACATGCCTACTAACAAATATAAAATACTAACTATAAAATATTCTATGAAGATGACGATCACACCTTCCTTAATTTCAGATTTGTTGTGCATCTCTTATTTTTGTCAACATATATTTCATACCTTGTTAACACCTCCCCTCAATCGCAACTTTCCATGTTGAGATTGTATTGAAAATCTGCAAGTCTTCGCGCTGTAAGTGCCTTTGTAAACCCATCTGCGATTTGATCTTTGGTGGATATGAATCTTATTTGGAGTAGCTTCTCTGCTACTCGTTCCCTTACAAAATGAAAATCAATTTCTATATGTTTGGTCCGTGCATGGAATACAAGATTCGCTGTCATGTATGTAGCTCCCAAGTTATCACACCATAAACATGATGTCTCCTTTTGTTCAATACCAAGTTCTTTCAAAATTGTTTCTACCCAAATAACTTCAGCAGTTGCATTTGCCAGAGATTTATATTCCGCCTCTGTGCTTGATCTTGATACTGTGACCTGTTTTCTAGCAGTCCAAGAAACAAGATTAGATCCCAAATAAATGGCAAAACCACCGGTAGATCTTCTATCATCAGGACATCCTGCCCAATCTGCATCAGAAAATGCATTTATCTGCAGAGAACTGTCTCTTACAAATTTAATACCAAAGCTAATAGTTCCTTGTATATATCTTAAAATTCTTTTTACCATAGTCATATGTGTGGTGCTAGGACAATGGAGAAACTGACATACTTTATTAACCGAGAATGCTAGATCTGGTCTGGTTAGAGTAAGATATTGTAAACCACCTACAATACTCCTGTACCGAGTAGCTTCTTGAGCATTAAGTGGTTGACCATCATGTGCAGAAAATTTCTCAGTAGTAGAGAGTGGTGTATTAACAGGTTTGCAGTTCTCCATACCTGCCTTCTTTATTATCTCATGGGCATATTTTCTTTGATTCAGTAAAATTCCTTCCTTTATCTTTCCAACTTCGATCCCCAAGAAATAGTGTAAAACACCCAAATCTTTTAATGCAAAGTCTTGTCTCAAGTCTGTTAATAATGCCTCTACAGCCTGCTCAGAAGAACTAGCAACCACTATATCATCAACATAAATCAACAGATAAATTATAATATTTCCCTTTCTGTAAATAAAGAGAGATGTGTCTCCTTTAGAGGACATGAACCCAATATTGATAAGTTTTGAACTTAATTTTGAGTACCATGCTCTTGGTGCCTGTTTCAATCCATATATAGCTTTGTCTAATTTACAAACAAAATTTGGATACCTTTTATCCTCATAGCCAGGGGGTTGAGACATATAAACTTCTTCTTCTAGATCTTCATGAAGAAATGCATTATGAACGTCGAGTTGTCTAAGACACCAGTTCTTTGAGACAGCAATTCTAACAGTAGCTGCTTTAACAACTGGACTAAACGTATCTTCGTAATCAATTCCATACCTTTGTTTAAAACCTTTTGCAACCAATCTGGCCTTGTATCTGTCAATTGAGCCATCTGCATTTCGTTTGATTTTATATACCCATTTTGAATCTATGACATTATTCACCCCATCTCTAGGGACAAGATGCCATGTCTGATTATTCTTTAATGCTTGAAACTCCGCATCCATTGCTTTCTTCCAATTTTCATCACTTAATGCTTGACTGAGATTTTCCGGCTCTCCTGTAGTAGTCAAAAGGCATACAAAATCATTACCAAAATTTTTAGGTTTAGAGATATTATTCTGTAACCTTGTCTTTGGGCGTGTTTGTTGTAGAGTAGGTCCAGATTCTTGTAAATTTGACTCTGCGCCTGTATTATTTTCTTCCATGTGCGCCCCGCGCGCATGCACTGGTGCAGACTGCTCGCCTGGGTCAGACCCGCGTTCCAGCTGCCTAGGTGCGGGCAACGCACTGAACTCTTGGCCAGTCGCTTGCACAGGCATGATGTCAGCCTGGGGCCCATCATGTTGGTTGCCTTCTACTGTGTGTGCCTTCAATGGAAACTGCTCGTGTGCAATCCCGGAAATCATGGGTACAGAAGATATTTGCTGATTCTGCATATCAGTACAATCTGTATTTTCCTGCATATGATTAAGACTTCCAAAACTGTTTTGGTTAGTAATTTCCACCGGATCTGCATGCTCTTGAAAATTAACATGTTGAATATTTCCACCTGATTGCCATGTAAAAGGAAGCAATGTTGGATGAAGGACAAGGAGTTCAGATTTAAGTTGAGCTCCTGCATTTGGATGAAGATTTTTAAAGGGAAAAATAGTCTCGTCAAAAATTACATCTCTTGAGATATAGACTCTGCCACTTGCAATGTCTAGACACTTGTACCCCTTATGCAGTGGACTATACCCCAAAAATGCACATTGCTTTGAACGAAATGCAAGTTTGTGATTGTTGTAAGGACGTAGATTTGGCCAACAAGCGCACCAAAAAACTCTAAGTTGGGAATAATCGGGTTTTGTGCCAAAGAGTTTTTCCAACGGTGTTTGATACTTGATGACACGAGATGGAGTCCTATTGATTAAATATATGGCAGTGGAGAAAGCTTCGTCCCAAAATTTTAGTGGCATTGATGCATGTGCAAGGAGTGTGAGTCCTACCTCAACTATATGTCTGTGTTTACGTTCGGCTGCACCATTTTGTTGATGAGTATGAGGACAAGCCACTAGATGAACTATGCCTATTTGATTAAAAAATGAGTTCAGCTTTTGATACTCTCCTCCCCAGTCTGTTTGTATGGAGAGTATTTTTCTATCAAATAATCGCTCTACCAAGGTTTGAAAGGTGTGAAATTTCTGAAAAACCTCGGATTTATGACGAATTAGGTATATCCATGTGAATTTACTAAAATCATCAATAAAACTGACATAATAGCTATTCTTTCCAACGGAAGAAGGCGCTGGACCCCACACATCAGAAAACACAAGTTCTAAAGGAAATTGTGATACACTAGAAGATTTTGGGAAAGGCAATTGGTGACTCTTGCCTTGTTGACATGCATCACATACTTGTATTTTATTTGATTCTGAGGAACAAGGCAAATTATTCTCGCTCACTATTTTATTCACTATTACCATGGATGGATGACCGAGTCTATTATGCCAGCAATCAACGGAAGGTTTTGTTGTAAGAAAGGCGCATTTTGTAGTAGAATTTTCCAAGGATGGCCAAGGATAGAGTCCTCCCTTACACTTGCCTTGAAGAAGAACCTTTTTCGTAGCCCGATCCTTTACCAAAAAATATTGTGAGTGATACTCAATAAAAATGGGATTATCAGTGGTAAGTCTATGGACAGAGATAAGATTTTTCGTTGTGTTTGGAACATGCAGAATATTTCTAAGACGAAGTGAATGATCAGGCATGTGTAAGGTGGAATTACCAACAAAGTTAATTTTCATACCTGAGCCGTTTGCAGTATGAACTTTCTCTTGACCATTGTACTTGTCTTTTGTCGATAACTTGTCTAACTCTCCAGTAATATGGTCAGTGGCTCCTGTGTCTGTGTACCAGTTCGTGTCAATGCCATATGATGTAGTGGCATTATTGACAGCTTTTTCTTCTAGTTTGAATTCTCGATCGAAGTGGTACCAGCACTTGGAAGCTGCGTGTCCGATTTTGTCACATATCTGACATGTCGGACGACGTTCTGGTGTATCATGACCTCTACCGCGTCCGCGACCAGAACGTCCACCACGCCCGCGAGGGACACCACGAGCAGCGGAGTTGGCACTATATTGGTAGTGCCCCTGACTTTGCCGCTCCAGACGTGCTTCTGTTGTTAAGAGTTGCGCAAACAGATCAGATAAAGATATTGCGTCTGATCTTGTACTTACATTCTCCACGAGGGAGTTGTAATCCGCGTCTAGCCCGGCCAGGATGTAGGCAATGATGTCTTCATCTTCTAGTTTCTTCCCGGCTGCAACCATCTCATCAGCATACTCCTTCATTTTGGAGAAGTATGCTGCAGCCGAGAGACCTCCTTTTCTGGTGCTTGACAGCTTGGCGCGCAAGTGCATAATCCTTGCACGAGATTGAGAGGCAAAGCTCTCTTGGATCGCCTTCCAAACTTCTGCAGCAGTTGAATACATCGCCACCTGTACAAGAATTTCTTTGGACAGCGTGGAATTTAGATAACTCAATAATTGTTGGTCTTGAACTACCCATGTTGCATACTCCGGGTTAGGCACCATCTCGATGCTCTTGTCTGTCTTCTCGACGACGATCTTCTCCGTGGGTTTCTTTACGGTTCCATCAAGGAATCCGTAAAGTTGTGCGCCACGTACAGCTGGCACAACTTGTGCACGCCATAGTAGGTAGTTCTCCCGAGTCAACTTCTCAACATGATGGTTGAGCGTGTTGAAGCCCGCCGACGACGCCGCATGACTCGTCATGATCTCGATGGAGAATTTTTGGCTCTGATTACCATGTGAGAATGGTTGAACTGCTGATGATGGCCTAGCCTCAGCAGGTTACGTGTTAATATATAGAAAAATGTTTACAAGGAAAGCGATCAATCGGATACATGTGGTATGATCACATACGATCAGTTACCAAAAAACCGAGTTGATCAAAAGAAAGAAATAAACAAAACTGGAAATAAAAATATTACATGCCTACTAACAAATATAAAATACTAACTATAAAATATTCTATGAAGATGACGATCACACCTTCCTTAATTTCAGATTTGTTGTGCATCTCTTATTTTTGTCAACATATATTTCATACCTTGTTAACAGTCCCGTCGTCAAACTCGGTCCGGATACAGTCCAATTCCAAACGCAATGTCACGTCGGACCCTGCACGCAGCGATATTGCACCGTGAGTCGATGCGAACCAGAGCATATGAACATATTTCTACTGTACCATATAAAAGTCCGGCCTCAGAACGGCCCAAAAGAACACACGTCCGTGATACGACGTCTCTCCCTGACCGAACGTATGCATTACAGTTTAGACCCATCCGCAGTGGTATGCTGTAAAGCATACTGGATACACGGTTTCGCAGTGTAATTTAAAGTACGTACTATAAAAGCTGAAAGAGAATAGTGTACAGAGTGTGCTTTAGAGTATGCTAGTGCAGATGGTCTAAGATGAATAGTAAAAAGACATGGGTTAGGCTTTAGGTCAGGAATTTAGATCACAAGCTTGTGGAGGAGGCGTCGAAGCTCTCACTCTCGCTCCCTCCCTTCTACTCGTCGGCTAGCTAAGCTACTAGTACAGTACGCCGGTTCAGTGAACCAAAGATAGAGCAGAGGATGGCGGAGTCGGCTAGCTAAGGTGTGGAATGCAGAAAGGAGAGTGTCCAAGACTGCAACTGCCGCTAGCTAAGATTGTCGTGGCTCCATGACCTACCTACAGGCTAAAGGTGTGTGCACCAGTCGTAATGAGCAGCAGTTTTTGTTGAATTGCAGAGCCCTCTCTATACGATGTAGGAGAGATGCATCATGCATGCATGAGAAAACTGGGAATGGCTGTTCAAGTGGAAAGGAGTTACTCCCTCCGTTCTCATGAATCACAGGATGCATGCATCACGTTGCGTGAGGAGAGATGGGTGGTAGAGTACAGGCACGTCGGCATCATCGAGAATAGATTGTGTTGGTGGTGGTATCAGTTTGTTCGCCTTTTGACGGGGCAAAAAAAAAAAAAATCTCCGACCTAACTTGAAAGCGTCGTGGCGAGGTACGGTTCGTACTGTGGCTAGTGTTCCATGTAGTAGCAAGATTCGAGGTCCCCTTGGTCAGCGGCACCGGTGGTGGTGATGATGATGATCGCCGGCCTGCACGAAAACGATACCCTACTAACGCGATCGCGCCCTCCGCGCGCGGTTCCGATGGCTCGTAACGTTCGTGCCACGCCGCGAGCTAGCATGCATGGCCACTCGTGTGGTGTCCCCCGGCACGCGCACCGACCGACGCCACGGCTGCGTGCGCTCCTCCTGCCTGCAGCCCCCACCGGCGATAAATTGCGCGCAGAAAAATTCATATTCAAGCCGGGACACGTCGTTTTCGGCGGAAGACACCGCCGCGCGGGAGGGAACATACTGTAGCCGCCAGGAGCAGTAATCTGCTGCGCCATGTACAGGTACAGTTAACAGGTTGCTTTGACTGGAACTGTAGCTACAGTACTTCCTGGCTCGCACGCTTTTATTCGGCTTCGATGGATGCAATGTATAAAAACCCGTGCGGTGCGGCTAAACCTAAACAGCGTCTTCTTATCGTCATCATCATCGACCGGAAGGAAGACCAGAGTTTACTCCAACACAGAAGCGAGAGAGAGAGAGAGAGACCGGGTTACTGGTCGCTGCTGGTGCTGGATGGTGACCACGATCGAGGACCTGCACGCCGACGTCCTGGCCCGCGCGCTGCGGCGGCTGGACGGCCGGTCCCTGGCCGCCGCGAGCTGCGCGACGGCGGGGCTCCGCGCGCTGGCCGCGGACCCGGAGACGTGGCGCGCGCTCTGCCTCGCGGAGTGGCCGTCGCTCGCGGGCCTCGAGCGCCGCCTCCTCCACGCCGTCCCGCCGCGCCTCCTCTTCGCCGACGCGTCCCCGTTCCCGTCACCGGACGTTGCCAACCTCGGTCTTCCTGAGCTCCTCCCCCGGGAGCTCGTCTCCGCGGTGGACGTATACCGCGGGGGAGGGGGCGCGCCGCTGCTGTCGCGCGTGGTGGAGACGCCCGCGGCGTCCAGCTCGTGGTTCCTCGGCTCGCCGTTCCGGGTGGAGGCCGTCGACCGGAGGACGAAGCCGGCGCCGCAGGAGGCGGCGGTGCCGTCGCCGCCGGCGGAGCTGGAGCTCAGCTGGGTGGTCCTGGACCCCGCCCGCGGCCGGGCGGTGAACGTGTCTAGCCGGCGCGCCGTGGCCGTCAACCGGCACTGGTACACGGGCGAGACGCTGGTGCGGTTCGCGGTGGTGCTGGGCGGGTGCAAGTTCGAGGCCACCGTGGCGTGCGCCGACGAGGCGGGCCTCGGCCACGTCACCGAGGTCGCCCTCGCCGTGGAGGACGCCGACGGCGCCGCGGTCAGCGGCGAGGGCGTGCTGCGGCTCCTCGCCGCGGCAATGGAGGCGCCGAGGAGGGGCGGGGAGAAAGAGCCAGAGGAGGCTAAGCGGAGGTACCATGAGTTCGTCAGACGGAAGAAGGGAAGGAAGGAGAGCAAGGCGCGACGCGAGGCCCTCGTGGACCTGTGCTGCTCCGCTGCCAGCGCCGTCGTCGTGCTCACAATCATCGCTGCTGTCGCGCTCCGGTGACCGGCGCCTGCGGGTCCGACGTGTTCGTGCCCGCCGGTTCTTTTTCGCCGCCGATGAGCTCGGCAACGTGTATTAAGTATTAACCATATACTAGATGCTCAAAGCCTTAAAGCGTGTTAGTAGCGAACTCGTGTAACCTCTTTTTTTTTTCCTTGGCGATAGTTAGGGACGACGGTACATCTATCATACTCGTTGGCAATAGCTAGCATGTACTGATGTACATCATTTTCCTTCAACCAAACAAATGAGAATAACACAAGGAAATATCTGTCGTCGAGTCCCTTGCATTAATTGCTCCAACATCAAGTAATGTTCCTGACGTCCAGGGATCAGATGGAGTTATGGAAGCACAGATGACCTGCAAAGCATTGGCTCCAAACAAAAATGGAACTGGATATCTAGCATACATCGGTTCTACGGCAGCTGCAACGAGAGGTTACCGTGGATAGCATTTGTCGGTGAGAAGAAAACAAAGCATCTGATCCACACAAGCATGTCACAACTACATAGGATGTGCAAAAACTCAAAATTTCAGCAAGTTATTACACATTTGTCCTTCATTTGAAAAGAAAAAAAACACAAATAAACCAGACACGACCTTTTTTTAATCTAAGAGGTTCCACAACTGAGTGGAGCTCGTGTAGCAGAGAGCAAGAGCAAGTATGGACAAGCCAGGCATTCATTTTTCAGTCGTTGCCAATTGGCTTCGGAGGGCCTCTCGCTATGGGTAGGTCATCTTTACCGCGCCCCTGTCTGGCCTTTGCAATGTCGACGAATATAACCCGGCCGTTAAGTACCTGTCACAAGGTTTCATTAGCATAAGAGAGTGACACAGCACCGACAAAGTAAATTAAGCCCCCCCTCCTCCTCCCCGCCGCGCCAGAAAAAAAAAAGTCTTGCCTTGCCATTCATCTCTTCCCTAGCTTTACCGGCTTCTTCCTCCGAAGCAAACTTCACAAAACCGAACCCCTTGGGTCTGCTGGTCACCTTATCCGTCACAATGGTAGCTGCAACCAAACACGATGCTCCAGCTTGGGTAATAACGTCAGGATGAACAACAATCAAAACAAGTATATTCTTGCAAGTGACGAGGATAGACCTTCTAATACTTGGCCATACCGCGAGAAAGCTTCCGCTAGGCTGTCTTCAGTTGCAAAATGAGATAGCCCTGCAAAGAGACAGAAGGGGCTCAGGCAAATTACAAAAGGGGAACAGGAAAAGGAACAATTTCGTCTAAAGAACATTGCACAAAAAATTCATAAAAATTCATACAATCCCAGCGATTCCGAAATGTTTATGATGTATGGTGTTTGAGCTTTAATCCCCAGCGAGCATTCAGATTGAGCTAAGGTGCTTCTCGCAAATATTCATATTTCAAATATTACTCCTACGCGACATTGTCTACTTCCAAGAACGACATGGCTAGCCACTGATACTAGTGTGAATATGAAAGTTCATAACCTGGCATGATTCAGTATAAAGCAGCATGGATTAACAATGTACTAACCATAGCTGGAATATCTTGGGATAAAAAAGTCTGGTTTTCTTGTATATATAATAAGTTTTCAGTTGAATCTAGTACTTCAATTCGGTTGATTAGTGATATACGGTAAAACTCCTATTACTTATAGAACTTGAAGGTGAAAGGGTTGCATGTGTCCATGTATTCTTTCAATTATTCTGAACTAGATATAAGCGCAACTGCAATAGAACATAAGTGTCCCTGTCCTATGTCCTGCTCTAAGATGGAAAAGGGCAGCCCATTGTATGTAGATCCCGCTTGCGCAGGGTCCGGGGAAGGGCCTGACACTATGGGTCTTGTGCACGCAGTCTTTCCCTGCATTTCTACAAGAGAGGCTATTTTCAGGACTTGAACTCATGGCCTCATGGTCACAAGGCAACAACTTTACCGTTGCGTCAGGGCCCACCTTCTAAGTTCTGCTCTCAGACTAAGACAGACAACACATTATTACCTGATTAACCAAAATAACATGTTACTACAAAATACTCCCTCCATCCAAAAAATAGGTGTTATTTTTTATCTGGTCAAAGTGAATTTGACTAATTTTATGGACATGATTATTCATATATATGACATCAAATAAGTACATTTTGAAAATAGAATTTATGATATATCTAATGATACTAATTTCGTCTCCTAAATATTAATATTTTTATTCACTTAATCAGATTTGAGATAGTTTCACTTTGACCAGGTCAAAAGCAACAATTATTTTGAAATGGGGAGTACTTTCCAAGATCAATCACTTTCTAAGGATATGTGCATATGAGAAGATGAAAAATAGACATGCCAACAGCAAAACTAACCCAAGCATACATTGACGCCTACAGCGACTTCTTAATCTGTTTCATATTACTAGCAAAGAACAGAGCATTTCTTCTGCACATGCCTGTTAATGTTTCTGTAAAACTCTTGATCTCCGGCCATTTGCGTGGTTGGAAGTGGAATGAAATTCCGTATGCAAAAAAAAAAAAAAGAGCATTTCTTGTGCAACAATACACTGTAACGCGCAATCAAGCTATCAAAGTGTCCTGCCTGCACGGGCATTTCGTCGAACAATAGACCCGCACGCCCTGCGACGCATCGGCCTGCATCCGAAGCCGATGCGCTCGCTGTTTTCCTCTAGCCGCGAAACGCGTGAGAGGAAACAGGTAACCGGACCGATGCAGATTGACTGTTGGCGTGCGCGTGAGGGAGGGAGGAGAGGGAGGAGAAAATTGACTGACCACCGATGAAGAGGCTGTGGGTGATCCTCCGCGAGTGCGCGAGGAGCACGGGGCGCGCGGGCGTGGGGCTGCCCCTGGACGCCAGTCCCAGGCGGCGGGAGGCCTCGCGCAACACCGCCATCGCCATGGCTGCGCCGCCTCCTTGGAGTTGGAGCAGAGGGTGCCGCTTCCGTTCTGGGGCGCGGTCCTGGAAAGCCGGAAGAGGGCGATGGCAGCGAGACGCCACGAGCGGGATTCATCCCGTCCGACTAAAATTTTTTATATGTTTTTTCTATGATATTTCTGTGCTTTGTTTTGTTTAGTTATCTAATGTTGTAGTTTCCTTTCTGAATTATTTTTATCTTTTTATTCCTAATTTCTGTTATACAGTGTCAATACAAAAACATATATTAATATTCTACTGTGTGTATTCCCTACTCTCATACAGTTATTCCAAACTTTTACGAGTAATATTCTTGTCTCTCGTGGTAATGTTTTAAGTGTTTATTTTTCATGATGTCCGTTAATATCTAACAAAGCCGAGTAGACAATGTTGATACTTGAAGCTAGTGAAATAAACTTTTTTCCTAAATAGAGAGTAGTTAGACCATCCGCAGTGGTATGCTGCAAAGTATATTAGATATACTGTTTTGCAGTGTAATTTAAAGACATACTGTAAAAGCTGAAGAAGAATAGTATATAGAGTACCCCCTCCATCTTTAAAAAGATGTCGTTTTTAACACTAAATTTAGTGTTAAAAACGACATCTTGGATAGAGGAAGTATGCTTTAGAGTATATTGGTGTGGATGGTCTTGGGTGCTGCAGCCTGCCGCAAATTAGCAGAACCCAAGCCACAGACCTAAAGTAAAGGCACTAAAGTATACCACTGTAGAAGATAAAAAAAAAGGCTCAAGTGCTAGCAGAAAGTCATGAAGCACTGAGGAAAGGTTATGCGTTCTAGTAGTACACCTAGCATCTTTTAGCATTGTGTGTTACAGCAAGGCAGAACGACCCACTGAAATAAAACTGTAACAATGAATGATTCAAACAAGTTGCTGGTACTCCCATCCCATTTGTTTCGACAGATGATTTCCACTGCGCTGCTGATATCAATCGAACTGAACATGGCAAAGCAGTTCACAGTGAACACCAAACTAGTGATCTTTAAATTGTTTCAGAATCGACTGAAGCGTAGAAATGTAGTAACGAAAGTGAAAAAAAAAATAAGCTCAGATCCTGCAGTTGCAATATGCTCAGAATTGACTGAAGCGTAGAGGCGTAGGACGCAAATAATTCTGCAGTTCTCTGGAAAAGAATGCAATCAGGAAACCAGAACAGGATAACGGCACCGCTCCATCGACAAAGGCAATATGGTGTCAATAGCAAACCAAAATAGCAAACAGTTGTGCAGATGAGAAATTGGTCTCGACGATCATCCCAACAAATAATCTTCACAGAAAAAAATTCTCTCCGTTCTGAATTACAGAGAACTAACTCCAAGAGACCCAGATCCAAGACGTCAGTTCTTATTACTGTTGAAACCCGCAGGAACATACGCATACCTCCATGATAGGATACAAAAATTGGAAGGTATTGCATCAAGCACTCGACATGTTGTTACCTTACCTTGTCGCACTTTACCTCTCAATCTACAGAACGAAGTCACTAGAATTGTACCCTAATGGCACCCATGATCAACGACTCTGAGCATGGCCGAGCTCAACAAAAGGCCAGAGCCACATCACCTTGCCGGATTCAGCCGAGGAACCCAGTTTGCCGCAGCACTGCGTCGCGCACCCGCCGAAGGTCGCGGCCCTTGAGCGTGCGCCCGGCGCCCTCGAGCATGGAGAACGGTGCGGCGGGCCCGGCCCCACTGGCGGACGCGCGGGCGACCATCTCGTGCGGGGGTAGCATGGCGGCGTCGCCACGCCGGAAGTCGTCGTCATCGTCGTCGAATTCGCCCCACCGCCCCGTCGCCGGCTTCTGGGGCGGTCGGACGGGAACCTTCACGGGCGCCGACTGGTAGTACGGCGGGGCAGGCCCCGTGGCGGTGGAGGCCTTCTGCCTCGCGGTGGCCGGGATGGCCCGCGAAGCGGAAGTCGGGGACGGGGCGGGCAACGGCGTCGCGCTCCCGTCCGCGGGCGGCGCCGCCGAGGCCGAGGCGGCGGCGGCCGCGATGGTCGCCTTGCGCCGGAGCAGCGTTCCGGCGCTGGACGCGGCCGCGGCGGCCGCTCCCCCTTCCCCGCCGCCGCGGACCAGGAGCCTCCTCCTGTCCCCCTCATGCAGCACGAGCGCGGCGAGGAGGCCGATGTGGCCCTGCGGCACCCCGCGGCCCGGGCTCCTGGACCCCTCGGTCGGCGCCGCCAGCGACGAGAAGAGGAAGTCGTCCTCGTGGAGCTCGTCACCGGCGACGAACGAGGGCTCCGTCGGGGACGACGAGGGCGATGGCGACGAGAACATCCCGATGAACCGCTCGCCCGCCGGCGACCGGCGCGGGCGGTACTCGTCCATGGGCTGCCGCGCGGTCCGGCGTGGCGTCGAGGGGCTCAACTGGCGGCGCGCATGCAGATGCAGACTGAATCGGGACCCCGCGCGCGGGGCTCTCGTCTTGGTTGGCTGCCAGCGGCGAGGAGGAAGGGAGATGCGTCGTGGGGTTTGGCTTTTATGGGCGCGGCGCCACCCACCGATCGGTTCGCACTTGGACGAGGGCGCGGCTGAATTCGTCGGGTGCATGCGTGGTTGTTTGGATTTGCATCAGGTTACTGCTGCGCACGGTCAGATTCAAAATTCGGCAGGTTTTCGGATGACCGCCGCGCAATTGACTGTTGTGGGAACGGGAGTTCAGATGGATTCATGGGAAATGAGTTTTACGCTTACGCCCCGTTTGATAGGACTAATTTCAGCTCCGCCGAACCCAACACTGTTTATGCACTCTAAAATAGTTGCGGAGCATAAAAAATTCCACGGAAAAACTATGTGAATCTCAAAGGATACAATTGCTAATGACATCATGAAAATCTTACAACGATCAGCGCAACAGTTTGCAAAAAAGCATATTCTGAAACAGTTGTAAAGCATAAAAAGAATTCTAGAGAAAAACCATATGTGAATCTCAAAGGATACAATTATTAATGCATCATGTAAATTCTTCGACGGTCAACTATACTGTTAGCAAAAATGCCTTCTAAAACAGTTATGGATCATAAAAATGTTCTAAAGAAAAAGCATGTGAATTACGGAGGATAAGATTGTTAATGACATCATGAAAATCTTAAAACGGTCAATGACAGTTTGCAAAAATGTGTTCTAAAATAGTTGCAGAGCATAAAAATTTTTTAGAAAAAATCATATGTGAATCTCAGACGGATACAATTATTAATGCATCATGTAAATCCTCCAACGGTTAACGCTAATGTTAGCAAAAATGTCTTCCAAAACAGTTCCAGATCATAAAAATGTTCTAAAGAAAAAGCATGTGAATTCCAGAGGATAACATTGTTAATGACATCATAAAAATCTTACAACGGTCAATGCGACAGTTCGCAAAAATGTGTTCTAAAACAGTTGCAGGCATAAAAAGAATTATAGAAAAAACCATACGTGAATCTCAAGGATACAATTATTAATGCATCATGTAAATCCTCCAACGGTTAATGCTATTGTTAGCATAAATGCCTTTCAAAACAGTTGTGGAGCATAAAAACATTCTAAAGAAAAAGCATGAGAACTCCAGAGGATACGATTGTTAATGACATTATGGAAATCTTACAACGGTCAATGCAACAGTTTGCGGAAAATGTGTTCTAAAACAGTTGCAGAGCATAAAAAGAATTCTAGAAAAAAAACATATGTGAATCTCAAATGATACAATTATTAATGCATCATGTAAATCCTCCAACGGTTAACTCTACTGTTAACAAAAATGCCTTCCAAAATAGTTGCAGAGCATATAAATATTCTAAAGAAAAAACATGTGAATTCTAGAGGATACGATTGTTAATGACATCATGTAAATCTTACAAATGGTCAACGCTACGGTTAGCAAAAAAACGAAGAGGTGTTACTGGTTATTATCCTGTAATTGATGGGACAATATGAAGCACGATAATTAAACTGCTAGTACTAACATACGAGACTGGTTGTTCTGGATGGTGACTAATGATAGGTCCAAAGTCAAGGGGGCGAGAAAGGTTCTACATTGTGAAAAATGTGATCAGTGGTTTAGGGGTTTGCATTTCGCTTCAAGATCTCATTACTTACTCCTTCAATTCCACATTATTACTTTGCGATGATATATGGTTCTTCTGGATGGTGGTTGTGCTATGTGGAAGTTGAAGGAAAAAAAAAAGAATCTACATTGTGAGAACTGAGAAGTGTGATCGATAGTTAAGGGGTTTTGCATTTCCCTCCGAAATTCATTACATGATCCTTTGATTTAATTCATTAGGAAGGTGAAGAAAATAAGAAGGCTATATCATCAGAAGTGTGATTGAGACTGTCCGTAGTGGTACGTTGTAAAGGCTACTGTAAGATCTATTGTAAAGGCTACTGCAAATCATATTGAACGTTTTGTGAAAGTAAAAGTAAATATTAAGTAAGTTATAGAGTATGATGTGATTTCGATTAGACTTTAAAGTATGTTATAGAGTATGTTAGTGAATGGCTCAAATTTTGCATTCCCGCTGCAAGAATTCACTATTTCCTTTTAGTTGCATTTCCGCTGCATGATGTTTTAGAATTCACTATGTATACCGTGCAAGGCTGCAAGTTGGGAGTGGGAGAACGGGTCCTGCTGAAACGTGGGAAAGATAAAAAAAAAACGTAACACTACGCCTGCAGCGGATAAGATAAAAATAAAATACGGTGATGAAATCCCGAGTGCCGAGTCCAGTTTGCCTGTCCTCCTTCCCCGCAGTCTACCCGGGCCGCGTCATGCTTCGCTGTTGACGGGTCCCGCTGCGGAGCGCGACGTGTGCGCGGCGTGGCTGGGGGTGCGTCTCTCTCGCCCCCCCACCCCAGACTAGAGCGGCCAGGCGCCGCGACAAGACCCCCTGCGCCGCTGGACCAGGCTTTCTTTCTAGCGTCGCGACGCCGGATCGCGGATCCCATCATCGCTGCGCGCGCGCACGTGTAGTGCTTGCGCCAGTGCGTGCGTGTCCCCGGCCCCCCTCCACCCCCGTGCGGCTGAGGCGCTGAGCTGAGCTCGCCGTTTCCACCTACGTACAGTACGTACGTGTACCTGACAGCCTGTTTTGCTTTGTATCGTAGCGCAGCGACAGCGTAGTAAATCACTGATCATCATCCTGGACCGGACCCACGCTGATCAGCGTCGTCACAGCCAGTAAACCTGTTTTGCGATCGGCGGCGTGATTGGATAACAGCGACGTACGTACGTGTTTGTATTGTAGTATTCTTTTCGCTCTCACGGAGTCGCAGGCAGGCTTTGTCGATCGGGTACAGTACACGTCACGTCGTACGTAGTAAGTGTGTCCGTGGATGCGAGCAACAGGACAGGTCCTTTACATGATGATGGACGCTAGCTCGAATATGCAAAGAAATTGGCAGAGGAACAGTACAAAGAGATCCGCCTCGTCCGTTCTTTCTCAGTCCTGAAGTAAAAGAAGAAACCACAAAAACGTTGGTTAGACTTAAGATCGACCATAATACTTTCTCCTTTCTCAAAAGATTGTCACCTTTTAGTTCATTTTTATACTAGAAGGTGACAATCTTTTAAAAAAGGAGGGAGTATATGTGTACTATTTGGCCGCTGATGTCCAACTGGGTCAGAGTAACTGCGTCCTCGGCAAACCGATCTCTGCGCGGAGAAGCAGCTGCGAGAGTGAAGCAAATTTTGTCGTCCAAATAAGCATCTCACGAAAGTACTAACCGTGTCCATGTATGCACTGAATCAACATATACTGTATAACAGATGCGCGTTATCATCGCTATCTGTGGTTTGTATGGCGTTTGGTGATCAAAGGATAAAATGGTGCACCGTTTTATAACGACACGGTCAGGGAGATGCTATCTAATGCTATCTATGCGCCACTATCGGAGGCGGCGCAACCAATCTATGGGGAATATGGCCGTGGACCCAGGACGACCAGCACGATATACTCCTTCCGTTTTGAAATAATTGTCGTTTCAGATAACCAAATAAATTAGAAATGAACTATTGACGGTTGTCCCAACGACGAATAAAACGAAACAGAGGGGGTAATAAATAGAGGTGATGATCCGACTTCAAACTTGACTAAAGGTTTTACGTGTGATCGTTTACCCTTTACAAACCTCGAAATGTCCTATGTGTGCTGGATAATCAACTTGAAGGTCGTCACCGTCCTTCATCCCCGACGCCGGCGACAACTCCGGCGGTGCTTTGGTCGATGCCGGTGGCGTCGTCCGAAAGGCCGACGCTACCCACGACGTGATCAACTTACAGGGTTCATCAACACACCTACGCGCCGAGCGTAATGGCTAAGACCATCCGCAGCGGTTCCCTCTAAAACTTACTCTATCCCTCTATACCTCCAGTATATACTCTATACTTCCAGCATTTCCCTCTAGACACTTACTCTATACTTCCAGTAATCTACTCTATATTTACAGTTCAGTAAGCTTTACAGTAAACCACTGCGGATGTTCTAACATTGCGACTCTAGGACACGGTCAGACTACGATCCCTTCCGCTATAACTTTATCATCCTAACGTGGCGAAGACAACGTTTCAATCACATACTGGTCTTTCAAAAAAATAAAGTTTCAATCATACAAAAGGCAATAACTCCTACCTACTGTTAACCTCTGTTGCTAGTCGAATCCCGGTTTTAAGGCATGGTTGGTTGATAGACCAATACATCCTTTTTTTTTTCAAACTTTACCGAAAAAGTTGTAACACGCAACCAAACACTAAGCGAAAAAATTATGACATGACCGAAGTTTGACATGTCAATGTTTCGTAACCAATCAAACACGCCTTTTAACCTGTCTCGATCCGAGTGAGGAGCTGGATTACCATAGGAAGAAGAGAAGTTACACGAGCTACTAATAAAAGCAGTGACCAGGTGCTGCAGAACGCTGAACGCAGAGAGGCATCGGCGGTTCCGTGTCTGATTGCAAACGCCCCAGCTCGCCTGTTCAATCGCCAGCTAATTCCTTGCGCGATGTACTATACGACAGGCCAGATTCCTCTGCTGGCTGATAGCTGTGATGCAGTGCGGTGCAGATCATGTTGCTGATGTGCAAGCTCTGATCTCTCTACATATTCTTTATTGATTCTGATTATTACAAACGGTCCGGTTTGGGCAGTTATTGGAGGGGGACAGTTGAACGATTAGACCATCCCGGTGAGTTATATCACAAATCGTTTCCTGGACGCCGGATGCTCCAATGGTTGATTACTTGACATCCCGCTTAGGAAATAATGTATAGAAATACTTTGTGACTTTCTCAACAATGACAGTTTGGCCGAGTGGTCTAAGGCGCCAGATTTAGGCTCTGGTCCGAAAGGGCGTGGGTTCAAATCCCACAGCTGTCATTTTTTCTCCTCTCCAAATTTCCAGATTTTATTAGCCGGGCATCACTTGGTGCCGTCAGGTCGCATAAAATTGGCTACTGCAGGACTGCCGCCGTGGTATGACAACGTACTCTGACCTGAGGGGCTGCGCTGATTGATTCATCAAGGTTGAGTGTTATATTCCGCACCGCACGGCATAGCACGAAGCAGGTGGAGCGCAACAATGGTGGCAGGCTCAAACCCTGGCTCTAAAACATCACCTGCACATTGCATGCTGACCAAGCTCGATGCGTCATCTATGTGCGTGGAAAAGGACCATACGCGAAAGAAGTTCAAGCAAAGAAAAAGCTCACAACTCGTAAAGAAACGAGGTCAATAACAAAGCCCACTTCCCGCCCCCCACCAAAAAACAACCGGAGGAGGAAGAAGCGAGGCGCAAAAGTCCGATCGGCCAAGCACCAACCGAGCGCGCTCCGGGAAATCCAACCCACGGTTCCGAACCCCCGACGAAACGATCCAGCCATGGAGCCTGGTCCGGCGGCCGCGCCCTCGACCGGCGGCAGCACCGTGGCGGCCGTGCCGCCATCGTCGTCGTCGCTGATCTTCCTGGGCACGGGCTGCTCCGGCGCGCTCCCCGACACGCGGTGCCTCATCAATCCGTCCGCGCCGCCCTGCGCCGTCTGCTCCACGGCCCTCTCCCTCCCGCCGGACCAGAACCCCAACTACAGGTGCGGTGCAGCAGCTAAATAAGCTACTAGTACAAGCCTCGCAGAATGAAGGGCCCTCGTCTTTGCAACTGACACACATGCCTTCTCAGGCTGAACACCTCCCTCTTGATAGACTACCGCCACGACGACGGAACGCGCAAGCACATTCTAATCGATTGCGGCAAGACCTTCAGAGAACAAGTTCTCCGGTGGTTCGTCCACCACAGAGTCCCTTCCGTCAATTCGGTCAGATCTTGACAGTGCGTTCCTTTTTTTTCTTCCATTCCCGTATAACAACTGATGATCAGTTTTTAAAGTCTTCGCTCAATGCCGACGACACATGCAGATCATTCTGACCCACGAGCACGCAGACGCAGTATTAGGCCTTGATGAGGCTTGGGTGGTGCAGCCAAGCAATGGTACTAGAAATGGTTTTGAGCGAATCCCTATCATTCTCACCCAGTTCACAATGAACAGGTTCATCCTATATATGAATTCCTAATGGACCGAAGAACAGATTAGTCGTCAGTACAATGTAGTATCATATAACACCGATCGAGCTGTGCTTAACTTCACAGTATCGCGACAAGATTCCCCTACTTGCTGAGCCAGAAGCCAGAGGACGGCGGCGATGGAGTTGGCCAAGCCGCTCAACTCGACTGGAAGATAATCGAGGGCGATGTAGACAAACCGTTTGTAGCATCAGGGCTAGAGTTCGTGCCCTTGCCAGTAAGAAGAATTGATCGGTGCTTGTGAAGTGTTGTTGCTTCGATCCTGTTATTACAATTTAGGACCAGAAATTATTACTAGCTCGCTGCTTTTGTGTTCAGGTGATGCACGGAGAGGGGTACATTTGTTTAGGCTTCTTATTTGGAAGAAGGGCCAGAGTTGCATATTTATCTGACGTCTCCAGATTTCTACCTAGCACACAGCATGGTATAACTTTCAGTTCAACATTGCTATTCAGATAATTAACCGGAATGCTGTTGTATTAGATGGATCGAAAGTTTTAGTAATTTTCTCATGATCACAGTAGCTGAGTCCTGAGTAGTAGTATCATGCCAGCTATCTATCAGAAATCGTTTCTCAAGGGTGCAAACCACAATTCCGTACCGTGCAGTTGGATTGTTTTGGTTCCTGCACGTTTTATTGCTCCCTGGCACTGGAATCTGACAGTGGCTGATCGAGTCTTTTTCCTGCAGCTATTTCAAGGTCTGGTGCTGGACAACTTGATCTTCTCATACTAGAAGCAAATAATTTGGATGCGGTGGTAAGCCAGCGCCAGATGCTTGTCATTTGACAAAAACATGTTTTCTTATTTTTCATATATTTGTGAGCAAATATTTTGTATGATTAAATTCAATGTCTTACCAACTCTGTTGATGTCTGACACAGACTTCATGTTCTGTCATGTGAACAGGGAGGAGATCCTCGCAGTACCCATTTAACTCTAAATGAGGTTATTTTACGAGGAATCTCTTAATATTAACTTGTATTATTAGGTTTGCCAAGATGTCTAAACGAAGCTATAAGTTTCGCAGAGTCTCGATGCAATCAAGAGGTTCTGTCCCAAACGAGCACTGCTGATCGGAATGAGGCACATGTTTGAACACCACAGAGAAAACCAGATGTTGGCAGAATGGTCTCACAGGTACGCGTGGTTGCTGAAACCGTCATATTCTTCTTTTGGTTTTGTACTCCCTCCTTCCCACAATAGTTGTCGTTAGGACAACAAACTTAGTTCAAACTTATATCTTAAAACTCTGTACAATGAGTAAGCCCACATGCTTGCAGGGAAGGAATCCCAGTGCAACTGGCTCATGACGGTTTGCGCATCTTCGTTGATTTATAACTATCAGACCTGTAAATTGCAGTTTGTAACTGAATGCGAATATCTCAGCAAATTCTCCCTCCTTCCTCAAATAAAGGATGTTTTTGAACTAATTCTACTTAAAAAACGTCATTTATTTGGGATGGAGGTAATAGTTTTGTTGGTACTCCCTCCGTTCCAGAAAGTTTGTCGCTTTGTAGTTTAAAAATGAACAACAAAGCGACAAACTTTCCAGAACGGAGTGAGTACATTGGAACAGGCTTAGGACATCCTTGCAGATTGTAACATCCATGTCACAAATTGCACATTTTGAATGAGAATATGGAATAAAGTCTTAAAACTGTATAAGGCTATTTGCACTCGTTTACTCTAATCACATACTCTATACTTTACTCTTTCAGTATGTTTACTCTTACAATCTAATACACTTTACGGTACACCACTACGTACGGTCCAACAAGGATATTGTGGCTAGGTTTTCATCGTGATAAACTCTTGTGATTTTTCGCAACCATCTACTTTTGTGCACCTTCCATGAGTAGAAATGTCGGGCGAAAGTCACTGGGAAAAGGGCCTAAAATTTTCTTTTATTTAATTTTAAATCCAAAATCAATTATGTAGTCCGTATATAGCATTTGTAGATGTTATAAAATCTAGAAGATTTTGGTAGGTCTTGTAGCCAATTGAGATTTGAGAGTATTGCAAGGAGGAAGACTCAAAGGCCAATGGACTGTTGAAACTACCTAAGGCCCAGTCTTTAACCGTACGGCCTGTTTAGTCACATGCGAGCAACCAAAGCAGTCACGGCCCAGTCCGCCTAGGAGTTTATTACGACCCCTTCCCCCGCCCGCTCCCCGTCTCTCCTCCGAACCCTAGCCTTCCTCCTCTTCTCCCGCCGCCGCTGCCGCTGCCGCTGCCGCTGCGAGCACGCAGTCTCAGCCATGGTAACACTACCCCGCCTCTCACTGCTCCGTGACCTCACCGACGGTTCGCCTTCTGTGCTGATTATTTCCGGTCTTGCGCGTGCAGTCTAGGAGGAAGACGCGGGAGCCCAAGGAGGAGAATGTGACGCTTGGCCCCACCGTCCGCGAGGGCGAGTACGTCTTCGGCGTCGCGCACATCTTCGCCTCCTTCAACGACACCTTCATCGTGAGTGTCCCGATATCCTCCCTCCTCCACTTGTCGTGCTAGTTGTGCTTGTTACTGAGACAGTGTTGTTGTACGGATTTGTTCTTACAGCATGTCACGGATCTGTCCGGGAGGGAAACGCTGGTCCGCATCACTGGTAACCATTCCCCCCTTTTGAACGCTTGTTCTTGTCATAAAGTTGGTATTGCTAAGATCCATTCGCGGAGATTGTCTGTTGCACTAGTGTTATTTTGTGCCTGTAATTCCTTCATCTGTTGTCTAATTAAGTGGGATATTTGTGAGATTGTGTCTCAACGTTGTGATTCTGTGACTTTATATTAGCATGTTTGTTGGAGAATATTAGAAAGAAGATGGTTCATAGTAAATTCGAGTAGACAGTTGCGGCTTTGAGTAATAGGATTGAACAGCTAGCTTGAATTTGGTAATGTTTCATTTCCTGAGTGAGGTGTGATTGAAATGCATATAGATGCTTTGAAAGGCAGTTACTTGGTTAAGTTATTTGAGTTCACATTCAATTATGCTGGCAACTTGGTCGATTAACATTATATTTATATAGTTACTGTTTACTATGCAGGTTCCTTTGTTACAATGTGCCAAAACGCTTGTGTGATGTTTTGTTTTTAGAATCATCTGGTGTTCTTTGTTGCATAGAAGTGTACGATGTATGTTTGTAGAAGACATATTTTCTTGAATTTGTGATAGTAATTATGTTGATAACTTGATGTTGCTCATTAGTTGCTCATGTTGTGAATTTTCCTTTTTAAGCATGGCCCTTAAGATCGCCTCCCTTGTATTGTGTGGGAGCGTGTCGAGTCATAGCCATGCAAAATTGACAATGAAGGGCCAGAGAGTTTTTCTCTGCAACTTCTTCTCTTCCTGTTTTGACCCCAGATATCTCCAGCATGGCATCATACTTCAGTATGACCAGTATGGAGCGCTGCTTTCTGCATTGCTTCTGCTGAGTTCATCACCAGTAACCTCTGCTAAATTAAATGGAGCTTTCTGAATCTTGGAAGAGAATATTATTTTTTAGAACTTTCATAGAAATCTGTAATCTGGATTTATACGAAGTTAGAAAAATACTTGAGAACATTCCAACTAAGCTGTACTGTTGTTGGACCATGGACCATCCAACAAGACTTGACATGTTGGTGCTAAACATCTAGCTCTCTGTCTCTTTTCATCAACCGTGCTGCCTGTTTCCAACACTACCACAATAATCTATTGGAGGAATCTTTTCCCAGTTCCATTTACCTTGTCTTCATGGCTGTCCTTGAAGTTATCTTATTTATCTGTAAACATGGCCCTTACATTGTGTGGGTGCTTGTGGAGTCTTTGCCACCGGGGATTCACATGGCAGACCAGAGAAGTCTTCTGGTTTCAGTTCAGGCCTTTCTATCTTGACAGAGCAGAGAAATCTTTGATCAGCCAGAAGCTTCTCGGTGATGCCGATTTAATCACATAGGATTATGTACTGCTATTTTTTCGTGATGATTTTTGACAAAGCAGCTATTTGTTGAGCTAAGCGATGATTTTTTAAGCAAGAAATCAGCAACCTGAAAAGCTATTACAGCTGCCTCTATTGTTTTCACACTACCTGATTACGTTAACAACTGATTTTGTACTTTCCGCACAACTTTCTTTGTATACTTATGCACCTTCTATTTATCAATTGATTTTGAGTGTATAAATTTATAGTATGTCTCTGCCCTATGAGTTAACAACCACATGGTTATTTTCTGCTTGCTTTTGCAAATCGCTGTTGATTTGAGTCATAATGCTATATGGGTATTTACGTAGCTGCTTTTGTGGATGTTCAGCAGGTTGTTTGGTAATGCTGATTTACGTTTATGGATGTGTGACTTGGTTTTGCAGGCGGCATGAAGGTTAAAGCAGATCGTGATGAGTCATCTCCCTATGCAGCCATGCTTGCGTCCCAGGATGTTGCACAAAGATGCAAGGTATTATTGTGCTACTTGTTCATACATTGGTTTGTTTACATATTAAGTGGTATCACTATCAACTTGGTGTGTGTCCTCTCTAGGAGCTTGGAATTACTGCTCTGCACATCAAGCTACGTGCTACTGGTGGAAACAAGACAAAAACACCAGGTCCTGGTGCTCAATCTGCACTTAGAGCTCTTGCACGTTCTGGCATGAAGATTGGACGCATTGGTAAGCATCAGATCCATTTTTTGGTTTTCCTTGCACCATAGTAGATTTGTCATTATGTCTTTGTTTCTATTTTATTTCAGTTTCCACAATTTCACCATGGATTGAGTGATGATTTTTTTCTAGTACATAAATTTTAGTCTGGAGTCACTATGAATCTATGATAGTCCCGAAACTATTTGAACCTTGGGAGTATGCTTTAAACAAGACTAGATTTGTGTTTGTCCTTGTACCTACCTCCGTAGCTGTCTGGTTATTACTGTCCAACCTCGCAATCATTTACACATTTTAATTAACTTGAAAGTTCCATTTCATTATCTGGTTTGCACCAAACACTAACCCTCGCTCTTGTCTGTATATTTAACAGAGGACGTGACTCCAGTCCCAACAGACAGCACTCGCAGGAAGGGTGGTAGGCGAGGAAGGCGTCTGTGATTTCTTGCAAATTTCATCACTGTTTGGGAAATGTGTACCAGGTTATCGGACCTGATTCAGCAACCTGTAACTTGTTTATGACGTTTGCATGTGATTTCATGGATTTATGATTTATTTTGAGTGACGTTTGTTGGATCGTTATTTTGTGGGTGGCCTTTTTTTCCGTGACTACTACTTCCATTCTAAAAAGCTTGTCGCTTTGTAGTTCATTTTTAAACTACAAAGCGACAATCTTTTTGGGATGGAGGGAGTACTTGTTTACTTTGTTCATCATTTCGCTCTTTTTGAAGCTACTCTTTTTCCGCTGGTTTACATATCGTAACAGTTCCGGAAACATGTGGATATAGGAACTTTTTTTCCGAGATCAACGTCAAGACGAATTGTAGTCCAGTAAGTTTTACAGTGAACTACTGCTGATGGTCTAATAGAGATGACAGCACATCCCAATTGCATTTGATGCCCAAGTTCAAATCAGTCTCAAACGTAAATAATTACTTATTCTCGTATAACATTCACTACCAAAATGAAGTTTACACTTAAAATACATTTTCTTCCTCTTTGTCCACTCTACATCGACAATTTTGTTTTACTCATTGTTTTCAAAATTTTCTTCAATTGTTTGCTGCGTACTATTGTTGTTTTGTAGTTCAAAAAATGAACTACAAAATGACAAGTTCATGAGGATAAAGGGAGTATATTCTTGACTGTTCCGAATTGAAAGTTCCTTGTGTCGTGCCACCTCTCCTTCTGGGTCCTGTAAGGCACAATGTATGAATAACCTCAATCTTACCATCACACCATAGAGTTGTTTTTTCGTGAGTTGACTGCCTTGTCTCGAGGCTCCTTACGTGGTTGCACATATCATAAAAATAAATACTAATAATTACTTATAAAAAAGAAACAAATACTAATGAGTATGTAACAAAACCTCTAAGGCCCCATTTGGTAGAGCTTCACGTAGCTGATTCAAGGAGAATCAGTGAAGCTGTACCAAACACTGTTTTATAGATGAAGTGATTCTTGTCTGATTTTGACAGGTGATTCTCTGAAATGAACTAAGGGGCTGGGAGTTGAAAAAAGTAGCTTCTCCTGATTCTGTGAAGCGATTCTCTATCCTGATTCTGAGAGTGTATGTTAGGAAATCATAGAGAATCAATTTCAGTCACAGAATCGCTCCATCAGAGAATCAGAAGTGAATCCAGAGAATCAACTCTGTGAAGCTGTACCAAAGGGGGCCTAATACTTGCACCTTAGGAGGATCATGGGTGACCAAACTTATGAACTTCCATACAAAGTGTCTCTAAATATTGGATTGTGCTTCCCGCCCTTCTTCTCCAAGTACCACCTTTAACCGCTATTATATTGAAATAGATTATGTCAGTTAATGATTTTGGATATAACCAGGTCCAGAATCAAAAGTATTATCGATAAGTTGTTGCTATTGTTTAACATTGATGAATTATTTGCAAGTCTTCGGGTCACAGTCAAGAGTCCATTACCATATTATGTCCATTGTTCAAATTGGCAAATCATTGACATCAATTAATTGTTCAGTGGCACGGGATCAGTTCAATTACTACGATCAGCGAGTGCCGCGCCATTATCTGATTCGCCCAGGAGTCATCAGGTGCGCGCACGCCGCGCAGCGCGCATGCAACTCATGCCCAGAGACGGCGGCGCATGCGTCCTCCACGGGCGCAAGAGCTGAAGCTCGCACAAACCCGCCGCGACCGAAGGATGAGCGCGCTCACCTCGCGAAGACACGTCTCGCTGTCACTGTGGAGTACGACGCAATCTGCATGCCCGCACCGGTGTCGCGCATGCACCGACCACGTACGACGCTAGCGCGCGCCCACGACGTCCGCTCGTCCGTCCGTCACTGTCCATGGCGCGTCCACCGCTCCATCTTACGTACGCCGCTACTTACCCCCCGCTGGGGCCCGTATCTGCCCCCACCCCGGCCCCGCTCCTCCACCCCTCGACGTCCTCGCCGAGGCGCCCGGGACCGAGAGCTTCGGCTCCGACGACGACGACGCCGCGATGGCGGACGTCGCCGCGGCCGATGGCGCCCGGTCCCCCACGACTACTAGCAGGAGGCAGCAGCAGCGCCTCGACGATGACGGTGGCCACGGCCACCACCACCATGACGTCGTGACGATGCTGCGGCGGACGAGGAGCGGGAGGGCGTTCCCGCCGCCGATCTCCGTGATCGGCAGGAGCGGGCGCCCGTGGCTGCGCCTGCTAGGGCACCGGGAGGGCGGCCGCCTGGTGCTGCGGGAGATGCGCCTGCCGTCGCAGGAGCTGCTGCAGCCCTGCAAAGAGGACGGCAGGTTCAAACTCCTCATCCATCCGGAGGGCGGCGGCGGCGGCGGCCGGTGCTGTGGCGGCGGCGGCGGCAGCGCAGGAACGGCGAGGCGAGGATAAGGGTGCTAGCTCTTCATCAGCGCTGATCACAGATGATATGCCACCGACTCTACGTACGCCATCACGCATGCATGTGTTGGTTGATTCGCCGGGCAGATCTCCCTGTACTGTTTAGTTTCTCTTGATGAGGACGCTCGAGTTCTTGCTATATAATGTCCGTCCTGCAAACATTGTCCACATTATTTGCCTTCCCTTCCCTAAAGTCAATACATGGCGGACTGGAGTATTGAGGCAATGTTTTTGTGTTGTCCGATGACGCGTCACCACTTCAATCGTGTTGCGTGTTGTTTTTTACTGTACTCTCCTAGACTGCAGAAGACGATTAACCGGCCGAAGCCCTTAAAGACCTCTTTGGAAGCCTAGGATCACGAAGGGATCCCAATCAAAAACCCGGCCCAGAAAACTACGGGCCAAAACTCCCCTCCAATGCACTTGGCAGCCTAATTTCCTTGATCGATTTGCGGGGAGCTACGGGCTTTCTGCCCCCTGCCGCTCCCCAGCACCGCTCGTCCCGCTCTCACGGCCGCGCTGCTCGCTTCGCCGGGGAAGAGTCTGCACACTTGGCGAGGGTGACCTGTGCTGCAGGGCCGCCGCCGCCGCCGCCGCAGCCATAGAGCGGGCACAGGTCATCATTGCCGGCGAGGAACAGGCGGGAGGGAGAGCCATGTTGCGAGCCGATCGGAAAAACATCAGAGGAGGAGCCGAAGGAAAATAAGGCCGATCGGGAACAGCTTTGAGATCGGGGGAAACTGCCACGTTGCACGGATCGGGTTGGGTATGTACACCCGCTTCTATGCATACGGAATGCAGAGAATTCGTCTCCGGATCCGGTGGTTGTCTGCTGGATCATCATGGCAGAAGACGGAGACGACACGGTGCTGTTGTTGCACTTAGCTTGCCGGTTGCGGCTGTTTGCTTGCTTCCTTCCTTCCGGGTTCTTGGAGCGACCGCTCGATGCTGTTTCTACCGTTGGGGCTGGTGGTGATGCTCCTCCCCGTGGAGCTCCAGCTGTGAGTGGTGGTGGTGCTTTGTCTACCGCTCACGATCGATGGCGCGGCGTCGCCACCATCAATCCATCATCTCCGTCTGCGTCTGGAACGCGTCGACGAGGGAGCCCTCCCTCCTCGATGTCCTTCTCCCTGATCGATGCCACAGAGAGCGTGCCGCCCGATCGTCCGAGCGAAGCCGAGTCGAGCCCGCGGAAAACTAAGCGGCGGCCGGAAGCGGAAATCGTTTAGATTCGTACGGCGGTTACGTGGAAGCGATCGGAGTGAGGTCGCACGCGCCCTGCTCTGCCACCCGACCGTAGAGAGAATTCGGTTCTGTTCGACGTGGCCGCGCGCCTGCCGTCGCTTTGACGCGGCCACCGTTTGCTCCGCGTCTCTCGCTGTCACGGCTTCGGCTTTGACTTTCTTGGCTGCGGACGCTTTGACTGTCTTCGGGGAGTGTGCGTTTCGAGGGGTTTGAACTGCGCAACGGTCATGGCCTGCTGCAGTTTTGGTTTTCTTTTTAATTTTCACGCGGGGGTGGTGAGGTTCATTCCAACGGTCGGCTCGGCTGGTCCACACCGTGTTGCATGTTCGGCCTTGAACTAGCGTGGTAGCCCGTAAAAGCTCACAGCTTTGTTCAGTTTCTTTTGAGTTGACCAAAAAATTTCGACTTCACTCATCTTAAGATTTCAAATCAGTGGTTGCAACGGATATGCCTAATCCTTCAAAAAAGAAAAACAGATGTCCGCTCGAGCACCCGAGAAGCGAGACCAGAGTCCGAGATGGAAGCACCACAATGTACTAGTACTCTCTCTGTTCTCATGAACTTGTCATTTTATAGTTCATTTTGAACGATAAAGTAACAAGTTCACTAGGACGGAGGGAGTACTACATAGTAGTTTGCGTCTGCAAACAAGCACACAAGATTTTAGTCCAGCACACCGTCCACGCATTTACATGGTCACACACGACACGAGAACGGGCGGAACTAATACAAGTACCCTTTTGAATTTGCGTTGCCGGCCGTGGACGACGGGCCTCCCGAAGATTCAAACTAGACCAGGCCCGGTGCTTCTCCTGCCATCATCGTGTCCGGCCACCGCCGCGAAGCAAGGCGTTTCACGTCTCCCAGCCCCGCCACTGGCCGCCGCGGTGGCGACAGAACGGTGTTCGGCGGCGGTGACTCCATCGCCGTCGAGGCCGCCGAACCCGAACCGCTTGCTTCTGGTCGTTCTGTCACGCGAGGAGGGTCGTCGCTGTTCCAGCACAGGCCGCGCGCCGCGGCCGCCGTCACGCTAGCCCAGCAGCACCCGCTGCGCTTCTCCTCCTGCTCCCCCTCCTCCTCTTGCTTCTCGGGCACCACCACTGCCGCCGCACGCCTCTCCGACGACCGCACGGCGCCGAAGCACGACACCTTCGGGGACACGGGCTCCGCCGCCGCCCCCACGGCCTCGCTGGCGAACACCCTGGCCCCCGCCGCCGGCCGGCGCCAGCCGCGGCGCTCTCGCGCGACGACCACCTTGCCCGCGGGAAGAACGGCGACGAAAACGGTGGCATTGCCAGCAGCCGGGAGCCTCCTCGAGCCGGCCCTCGGAGTGCGCGCGCCCGCGCGCGCCGCGCTCGCGTCCGCCGCTGCCGCCTTGGGGTTGGAGCTGCCCTTGGTGGAGCCGTCCCGCTGCAGCGACGACTCGCCGTACAGCAGCTCGACAAAACCGACGCGGTCCCGTACCCGCAGCAGGACCGACTCCGCCGGGACGTCCGCGTCGTCGTCGACACGAGCGACGGCGCTAGTGCAAGCACCGCAACGGACGCCGGTCTCGCACGCCATCTTCGATTCGGACTGGCCGCCGCTGACGGAGGCGAGCTGTGGCATCTTTCAATTCTTGGCCGCTTACGAGTGAGTTTGCTTATGGCGGACACGGCGGATGGTGAGAAACAGAGCCTCGGTCTTAAAGGGAACGACGCGCCAAAGGCGTGGAGCGGTGCAGGATTTGAAAAGGCAGCTCCGTGGTCATGGGCAACGGGCAAGTACAGTTGGCAGGGTGCTTGGACGAGGCCGTGTCGTAGGGAAATTCTGGAGAGTAATCACTAAGACTGTTCACACTCGGATTTTTATATTCGCTTTCTATATCACAATTTTTAAATATTTTTAGCTTTATAGTTTTGTTCTCCACACCCATTCACTTTTAAATCGAATCTTTATTTTTTCCCTCTCTTATTCCTTTATTCAATCATTTTTCTCCTCTTTTCTTTTCTTTCTCTCCTTCCCATTTTTCTGCAGGCCGCGCTACCTGTAGCGGCGCGCTGCTCCTCTCGCCATTTTGTCGGCCCTTTTGGTGTTGCCGCTGCGGATGCTCCCACCTGCTAAAGTACGGTGGAGGGCGCTATAGCGTTTCCTGTTGTGGCCGTTTCCTGTTGTGGCCAGTCTAAGCGACTATGGTCCTATTTTCAATTTTTACGGTAACCGTCAAAAAATTGTATACTTACATTTTTTTCTCCGGACTCGTTCACATGTACTCCCTCCATCCCTAAAAGGATGTCGTTTTTAACACTAAATTTAGTGTTAAAAACGACATCCTTTTAGGGATGGAGAGAGTAAATCAAACATTTATATCAACTAATATATATTTTATATCATATCAAACAACTATTCTTTTTTAATTGTATCATATAGATATTTATATTTTATTAATATTATGCTCACAAGACAACAACGATCTCTTCATTTGGTGGGAGGTTGTAGCCCCCGCAGGGATAGTGTGTTTGCCAAAACTATCGGTGCAGACGTCCGACCCAGACCCGCTCGCCAAATTTCAACGTGGTGGTCCGTTAAGTGAGCCTCAGTGCGATCGACCAATGATAGATTTCTTCCATGCGCTTTGATTATGGATGTGATTGATAGTCTGGAAAGCACACAATCGGTCACTTCACTAAATGATCTCACCCTTTTTCTTCCTGAACCTTCTCCACACAAGAATCCTTGATCTTAAATTATTTATCTTTTAAACAAATATAAGAAACTTCAAAATAAAATTGAATATAATGGGTCCATAGCTCAGTGGTAGAGCAATTGACTGCAGATCAATAGGTCTCCGGTTCAAACCTGGATGGGCCCTTAACTGCTTCATTGTCGTTGTTTTATTGCACATTACATTTTTAGGAATCACAGTTTGTATCGGCAAAAACTTGGGGAATGAATTAATTATTTTAGCATTAATAGAACATAGCAGACGGATGCAGTATTCAATCAATAATTTTAAAGAGCATCAAATTTTTTGAAATGGAGGGAGTATGTAATAGTGTAAAATGAATATAGATCATGTCACTATTTTTTATTTATTACACATTCTGTTTTACAAGTCACCCGTGCCTTTTTGTATCAGCAAAATCCTGGAGGAATTAAGTAATTATCTCAGCATATAATAAAACGATAACAAATGAACATGATCCACTTTCGATAAATCTAGTGTGGCCTGTGCCACATGTGTGTAGGGGGTGAAAGTGGACATAAATAATCTATAATATTCATTAAGTATATCTGATAAAATATACGTTTGTATTCAATTAAAAAATTTACACTATTTGCATTCATATTTAATTAATATAGTTGTGAAGTTGCTGCCATCCAATATCTGAATTATTTGTATTTCTATTTTTATCTTCCATTGTAATAGAACATAGCAGACGTAGGCAATATTCATTAATAATTTTAAAGGGCACCAAATTTTTGAAGCGGAGGAAGTATGAAATAGTGTAAAATAAACATAGGTCATGTCACTATTTTCTTTTTAATTTATTACACATTATGCTTTACGAGTCGCAGGTTCCTTTCAGCCAAATCTTGGAGGAATTTAGTAATTATTTCAACACATAATAAAATGATAACAAATGAACATGGTCCACTCTTGATAAACCCGTAAGTGTGGCCCACGAAACGGAGGGAGTATGAAATAGTGTAAAATGAACATAAATCTTGTAACTGTTTTTTAATTTATTACACATTATGTTTTACAAGTCACATGTTCCTTTTTGTATAATTATTTCATCACATGATAAAGCGATAACAAATGAACATGATCCACTTTCGATAAATCCGTTAGTGTGGCATGTGCCACGTGTGTGTAGGGGTGAAAGCGGACATAAATAATCTATAATATTTGTTAATTGTATCTGATAAAATATAAGTTTCGTATTCAATTAAAAAATGTACACTATTTGCCTTCTCTGCACTTAGATCAATAAGACCGTAATTTGGTATAGTTATTTGAAATGACTCACGTCCCCCTTCCACAATCATCGAGGACCGACATAATATAGACAAAACAAGGCCTTACTCCAAGAATCTAAAGACTTCAGGGGCTCAACTGACTCGAGAAAACAGAAATTGGGCACGTAGCCGGCGGTGACGGCTGACTGAAGACAACAACCTCCTAATTGAAGTGCAGACAAGGTAACTCGAAGCCACACATTGGCGTAACCGTCAGGACGACGTACTCGGCTACGGCGACTTCTTGTTCTTCTTCCAGAACCTGTGGTAGAGCCGGACGGTGCGGCCGTTCATCGGCTGCGTCGGCCTGTTGTTGTGCCTGTAGGCTTCCTCCAGGGGCGCCGTCAGGGCCGCGGCCTGGTCAAGCGTCATCTCCCTCACCTGCATGCAGCGATTCGTGTCGTGTTCGTTCCAGAGATCATGCATGAGTTCAGTCAGTCAGGCCGTACGTAGGTAACCTGAAGCACGTAGTAGTACCCCAAACAGCTAGTAGATGTGTTCGACGACACATGTACGCGTACGTACGTACGTACGTACCTGGGCAAGGATGTTCCAGACGACGTTCTCGGTGCACGGCGGCGTGGTGAACGACCCGACGTACCGGTAGTACATGTACGCGTGCCGCCGCAGCGACCGCAGGTTCACGAGTCCGGCGGGGACCGGGGCGCCTCTCTCGGGGTCGCAGCCCTCGGCGTTGAGCGCGGCTAGCTTATCCTGTATCTGTCATTATTCCAAGGACAGAACAAGCTAGTTCAGATGCGAGTACGATCATGCTCTGCTAAATCATACTACTATGTCCCTGCTGATGATCGGATCTTAGTTAGATTCACGCGACGCCTCAATTACTGTACCTGCCAAAGGAATGGGTCCGGCCTGCCGAATCGGTAGAGGATCGCGACCACGGTGATGTTCCCGTCGTCGCTGGAGTGGACCATGTGGAGCTCCACCGGGAACCTGTCACACACGAACGGCAATATATGCAGGTCAGCACGACAGGTATGGCGAGGAGAGTGAACAATATATCCATCGTCTCAAATGAACTATGGTGCTCCTAATTCAAAAAATAAAAGAACAACTTGGGCCGGTGCCGGAGAAATTAAGTAACCTTTGGCCGTTGACGGTGTGCTCGGAAGGCGAGTGCCAATGCATCTGCTTCAGCCTATACAGCTCCCCGTCGACGTTCACGCTTCCTGCCGCCGCGCCGCCGCCGTCTTCCATGCGCAGCTACGTACACCGATGAAAATTTTCGCAACGTTTTCAGTTAATTAAAAAAAGGCACGCAGCAGTTATTACTGTAGTATGTGCTGCGGCGTTCTGCTCGATCGGGAAACAAACAAACAAACCGCGATGTTGAAGACGTTGTCGACGAGGGTGGCGTTCGCGACGGTGTAGTTCCTGTGGAGGGGCTGCATCGACGCGTCGTACACGGCTTCCTCCGTCGCGATGTCGATCGGGGACTGGTTCGTCCCCATGGCGCAGCGCGTGAAGTTGGGGTTCAGGCTGCCCCAGTGGTCCGGACCCATGGAGCCGACGTACCCAAACTTCGCACCACCATCTGTTCGCAACGGCATGCATGTCGCAGATCATCAGCGCATAGAGAAGGTAAATTCACGATGACCTACTATCACGTACTACCCCAACTTCGCACCATCTGTTTGATTCTCAAGAGAACAATGTATGACAGAGAATCACGTACTCGGGTCACACGCAAGCGCAGCGAGGTAGCAAGCGGACAGCAGCAGGAGGATGAAGACAGCTTTTCCACTTGAACTCGTCATCTTTCCTCTCCGCAGGGCACGGCTACCTCTCCGCCCTGGGAACTCTGAACCTGAAACTGGAGAGGCAGTCACGAATAATAATAAGAACGCTCTCAATAAGTCGAGCCACAAGCTAGCAGAATGCACGCACCAATATATAGGAACGGCGCGCCGGATACAGTCGAATGGCAGTGCAACCTCTTACTTACTCCCTGGAAAAGTAAGAAAAAAAAAGACAGGCAAAAAGATGGTTTGATTGATTCGCAGTGTCCATCAGAAGATCGTAAAATCGGCAATCATGAAAGCTTGTACGAGTAGAAGAGGTCGACGATTGAGGACGGCGCCGATGGCCACACCTCAGAAGGACCCCGCAACCTTTTGGTTTTGGCTGGACGCGTCAACCTCGATGCTGGATGGCCGGCGGGAATCTCCGGTCGCAATATGATCCAAGCGAGAACAACGTTGCTGCTGGTGACTCGCGCTTAATTGGACTTGACGAAGACGAAGGACCAAGTATTTATAGGCAGAAGGTCGCCACCACTTGACGCGATTGCATCTTTTTTTTTTTTTTTTGCCGCCCGTCTTTCAGAAACTGTTCCATTTTTTGAAGGTAAAAAATCATTTTTTTTGCGTGTAAAATTTCGGAGGATATGGGGTAGTGCTTCTCGTACGTGGGAGTAGAGGATCACGTCCATGAGATCGACGGACAGACACGTGCTACGAAGCACGTCGACTTGCATGCGTGCTAGGAGAACGGAAGGGTTGTCGGAGCCGGAAGCTGAGAGATGAGCGAGAGCGCGTCGAATGAAGCCCATGTCCTCAGCGTTCTCGCTCGCCAGCGTTTAGAATAAGGTGAGCCGTCTGCAGATCCGTCGTAGGAGTTCTGGGTCGCACCTTTTGTTGCCAGAGCTGCAGTGTTCGTAGTGCATTCTAGACGGAATAATACAGGCACCTTGAAACAATTGACGTTGATAAGCTTTATCCATGCGTAGCTCCACAGCCATACGCCGCAACTTTTTTTTTTCTTTGACGACGACGACCATAGCCTACCACTTTGACAAGCAGAAAATAAAAGGAGTCGATCCCTGTCGACATCAAGTTACAGAATGTTACTGTGGAACATGGAGAGGTGTGTGAGATAGCACGCAGTGAGGGTGAGCCTCAGAGAGTGGCTGTCCGTGCCTAACTGTCTACCGGCTGCATGCCTAGAGTTCGTGGACGATCGCGAGCCATGGCTTTCTGCACTTTGCGAGTGCCGCCGTCCAAAAAGTATAGTTGTTCTCGACTTCCAGCATTGACCTTGGATTTCCTAATAGTAAGCGAGACACAAAACAGCTGGTGTGCCCATCCACTGTTATATTCACTGAAACATGTACGACCAGTGATAAGTCCCTCAAGAAAAAAAAAAGATGGAAGGATAAGCACCAATTGGACAGGAAACAGATTCTGATGGAATAAGTGACGAGCTCTGCTACTCTGATCAGCTCTAGCTGTCGCGCGCACCCTTGCATTGCAATTTCTCGTGCAAACAAATACTAGTGCCCTTGCTAGCTGATTCTTTCCTGTTATTTGTCTGGTAAGCAGGTGTCAGCGACGATCAAACTGACAAGGGAAGCTCACAGTGGCGGAGCTTGGACAACTTTACAGGGGGGGACAATATGCTCTAGTAATTTAGTGCCGGGGGGGGGGGGGGGGGGGGGGCAATATGTTTTAGTAATTTAGTGCAGGGGGCCAGCCTAGTAATATTTTGTAAATGAAGTACTAAATCAAGGTACTTTTAATGTAATTTTAAAAACCAGGAGGGCATGGCCGCCTTTGACCATGTCTGCTTCAGTTTGACCGATATACAAATGTGCATGGGTAGTTCTACTTCGTGTCTTCATTGTCAGCGTGGAGCCAACTTTAGTTAATTCCTGAACGCTATCAAAATCATCTCCATTTTGATGCCTTCGACCGACCCTGTATGTCTGATGATGAAGTTCATTTCATTGACCAGCTGGATGTTCTGCATCTGGAGCATCCCTGATAGAAAATTTCGCTCAATTACTTTGCTAAGCAAATTAACGTGCAGCTTAGGTGAAAGAAAATCTTATTAGCAAGGCCACTATGTAAAAATAGCATCAGCCTCGTCAGTTTGATTTACTCAGCTTTAAAAACCACTGTAGTATTAATTAGTTTTCCTGATAGACTGCTACACTATCATAAAAAGGATCTAACACCATTGTAGCCTAATATTACGACCGAATACAGGATAGCCCTCTTACCTAGTTACTTATGTGTTAGTGAAATCCTTGCAGCAAGAGATGCTCAGACTCAACACCATCTCAATCAGCTTTACTGCCCTGGTCAACAATATATTCTCTCAGGATAAGATGAGAGTGATCCATGCAATGGCGCTGATGAGAAAAAACAGATGAACCGCCTGCAGAAAGACAAAAGCGATGCTGTTATTTGTCCGGTCTGATTTAAAGCATAAATCTAAAAGAGAAAGTATATGATGGTAAATTTGCTCAATAGAAACAATGGAAACTTAATTTGTGCGGCAAAGCCGGCAATGAGATACTACACATCAACCTATTGCTTTCAGTTCTTGGAGAGTTCTATTATTGTCGTTTCACGGCCAGTGCCACTAGAACTTTCAAAAGTAGGAAAGCAATGTGATGGGAAAGGGCAGGCAGCGGTTAGGGACAAAGGTTTCCAAAGAATTGAACTTGCCTTCGACAGGTAGCAGTAACTTAATCTACGTACGCGTCATATGCAAAAACTTGTAACTTACTGTATTTGCGATATCCGTGAATAGATCAAGGCCTGAAGACCTTACCTTTCGCGTGCCTTCTGATTCATCCATGGGTGGAAGGTAGCCACGCAGCCCGACGTTGTAGACCGGCGTGCCGTCGGGGTAGAACAAGCCGTAGTTCCGTTCAGACGCCGGTCCTGGCTTCAGGTTCTCGTTGAACGACGCGAAGACGTAGACGTCGATGGGCACGGACGGCCGCAGCGGCGTGCCCTGCTTCATCTCGATCCTCTGCAGGAGGTTCCCGATGTACTAGGTTCCGGCGTTCTCCGGCGTCGCGCCGGCCTCGTCAGGGTCGCCCCTGGACGGCCACCCGGTCTCGGAGATCTTCACGTCGATGTCGTCGGTGTGCTCCACACAGCGCTTGGATCGCGGCGTAGACCGAGTCGATCTGAGCGTACTACAGCATGTTGACGTAGTTGAGCTTCGTGTTGGGGTCCGTCACCCCTGGGTTGGGCCGGAAGAGGACGTACTCCAGCGGCACGCTGCCTGGGTCGGACTTGTACGCGAAGTACGGGTAGCAGTTGATGAGGAACGGCGACCTCGCCGTGGACGACAGGAAGCCCAGGATCGGCTGCATGTACGGCACGACGTCGTCGTCGGGGCGGAACGCGCCCGCGCGCGGAGGGCGGGTAGGAGCTGCCCATGATGTCCAGGGAGTGCGCCGTGGTGACGTTCACCCGGCCCTGCAGGCCCAGCGCTGCCAGGGCCTGGTACACGGACTGCATGGCCGGCAGCAGGTTGGCCTTGAGCTCCGTGTCGTTGCCCTTGAACACCTCGTTGCCGACGGTGATGCAGGTGATGCGCGTGCTGGGGAGGTACGGCTGCACGTGCTGCTGGATAGGGATGAATACAGTACGGTAAATTTCCGTACCGTCCGATGTTGTTTTCGAAAATTTCCGACGCAATTATCATTTTCGAAAAGATCGAAGGAGGAGGGGGGGGGTTGGGGCACTGGTGGGGGAAGAGGCGGACACGTTAGGAGTTACGAAGCCTTTAGAGTGAGCTAGGAGTGGCCGGATTATTCTAATAGTACTACCTACCAATTTCGCACAGCGCGGTACGGAGTGTATAGCATCATCTTGCAGAAATATATGTAGATACAGAAGTACGTAGGAGGCGAAATGCGAACAGGTCGTGCGTGTATAGCTAGATCACTGATCACCATCGATCTCCGTCTCGGAGCAGCAGGGACTTGACGATGACGTCGGCCATCCCGTCGGCGATCGATCGGGAAGAGGTGCCCAGACTTGGGGAGCTCGTGGTAGACGACCCACGGGCGGAGCTTCTGGCTGATGTACTCCCTCCGTTCTCAAATAATTGTCGTTGCAGACAACCAAATAAACTAGAAATGAACTATTGAAAGTTGTCCTAACGACAATTAAAATGAAACAGAGGGAGTACCTCGACAGGCTGACCGGCACGATGAGGTCCTCGGCGCCGTGCCACAGGTGCACCTTCTTCCCCTGTCGTCGGCTGTCGTCGCCGGCAAACGGGTCCTCCAGCTGCAGCGGGCTCCACCGCCACTTCTCGAACCCGACCGTCATGTCGCGGTGCAGGCACTCGTGCTCGCCTTGCTGCCTGATCTGCGGCTGCATTCAACAGTTATGCGCAAAACCAACCAAGCTGAACAAACGACCGGCGGATGTCGTCTGTATTGTGTGCGCGAGGATTGCACCGCGATTGCTATCAGGGTATAACTGAACTTATTTTAGTTATTAAATACTTACCATATACTCCCTCTGTTTTCAAAAACTTGTCGCTTTGTAGTTCAAAAATGAATTACTACCTCCGGATTTTTTTAATTGACGCTTCCGACAATCAAGTCAACTAAAAAACAACTAGAGAACTGTGTCCTAACGTCAAATAAAACGAGTGTGAGGGAGTATAAAGTGACAAGTTTTTGGGGATAGAGGGAGTACTAGGTTCTGGAGGCGAATTTCGGGATGAGCAGCTTGTGTTCCTCGGAGAGGAGTGCAGGGTTGTAGGCGATGACGCTGGAGGCCGGGAACAGCTTCTGGCTGTTCCACCAGTAGGTCAGCCACGGCAAGTGATGGGCCACCAGACAGCCCACTGGTCCTGCGGGAGCTGCTGGTACCAGGCCTCCCGCGACTCGTTCCACGGCAAGCCGGACCACCAGTAGTTGCCGACGGGGCCGAGAATGGCCACCCCGGAGAGCCTGCACCATGCATGCTTGATGAGAATTGATCGTTCTTAACCTCTAGATTATATAATGCAACTTATTGGTGATAAATACTTACGGATAAACAAACAGACCGCTAGTCGCCATCTGTCTTAATTACCCGTGTGGGATGTACTTGAGGCAGCTCCACATGATCTCGCCACCCATGGAGAAGCCAACGAGGTAGAAATTGGGGCCCAGCTGCAAGATGTCGGCGAGCTCCGCGATGTCGAGGGCGGTGCTCCTCTCGGTCCGGGCCGGGTGCGGGTCGCTTTCGGCGTACCCGGGCCGATCGAAGGACAGCAGGTAGATGCCCAGCTCTTGTGCCAGCTCCTGCACACCGGTTTTCAGTTGCCACTTCTACTCGGAATCAGACAGACTGAAAAAAATGCACAAGATACTGTATCAAGCAGCAACATAACATATACCGCGGAAATTGGGAGCGCGTCGTATCTGCAGGAGTCGAATCCATGGACAAATATGATCTTGTACTTGGCTTTCTGCTTCGGGACGCCAGACTCCAGGTAGGCGGCCAAGTGCCTGCCGTCGCCGAGCCTTGTTCTGAGCCCCGTGATCGGAGGGCCACCCGGCGTTCTTCCGGGGATCCTTGGAAGCGGCGGCTGAAGCTGCTGTCTGTACAGCAGTGCCGATACAAACACTAACAAAGCTAGGATGATAAGCTTCCTTGGCATACCTGTAAAGTGAGCACGGACAGAAAGTTAAAACTACTGTAGATGTCATGCCAGACTCCAAATTAATCTGAATTTGGTTTTGCAGCTTTATCTGGGGAAGGTACTCCCTGTTTACTTTGCAGAGGGCAATATGTCGTGTTGGTATGTTTAAGATACATATGCCATTCTTTGAATTTCATCTTTCTCAATCAAAATAACTGGTTGCAAGGCATCTCTACTAGTATGACCTGTCACATTATCTCGGCATCTAGCTTATGGACAGAGTGCTCCAAATGTGAAAGCCTTACTAGTATCTTCAAGAAACATGTTAGAAAGTAGTGTCTGTCTCTATAATGTTCAAACATGGGAAAATATCCCTAACGATTTGCAATTATGTCAGGAATCAGGATAACCGTCCAGTAGTCCGCTACTAGCTAATAAACATCGGTACGTCAATTAACAATTACTCCATCCGGTTTTCTATTGTTGGCATTAGTACAGCACTTGTAGTTCATTTCTGTACGGACAAAAAACTGTTTTGTAATGACAACAATTCAAAACCGTAGGGAGTAACTAACAGTAGTCGAGAGAGATCGAGAGATCGGGAGAGAGAGAGAGAGATGCTTTTTGTAAGACAATAATATGTCTGCTTGGACTGTCAGCTGTTGAAGCTTCGTTTTATTTAGCATCAACTGGGGCAAGTTGCCCCTCGGTCCCATAAAATGGCTGTCAGCTTCAATCAAGCACGCACGCATCCATAGTCAACTCTGTCCTTACATGGATTATTAAAAAATATTCGTACGAAATCTTCTTTTAGGGAAATCCAACTTTTGCGTCATCACAAGTCTAAAATAAATCAACAAAAATCCCAAATAAGAAATGATCTAGCTACTTGAAGTCCAAGAGAAATTGATTTACAATTCTGACGTGACGCGTATTCTTTGAATCAGACACGCCACCTTTTCTTTACATTATTGAATCAGAAAAGTCCTTGTTGAGAAGTAACATTTCACACGTGACAATCAGAGTCCGTCGACAAAAGAACCTATAAAAATGATTTCTTTTCAATAAAATAAATGAAGAAAAAGGTAAACTTCTTTACCACACCTTGTTCTTTACATGAAAAAGGAAAATGTAGCCTTTTGAGAAATAGCATATCATTACTAATAATAGAATTCGTACGAAAAGCCTATACCGGTCCATTCATGAGCCATCTAGAGTTAGACACAAGCAACACAACCAAGTAAACTCCTTCAACTGAGGTACTTTTGAAAATTACTACTATATCGGTCCGGTTACAGAAAAGATTTGAAGTATTCACAGGGGCAAGTATAATACAGTCATATTGTGGTGCAAAAATTTGCAGCAGAAGTTGAGCCTTGCTGACGGATTGAGACGGCAAAGATAAAGATCGAATTTGCATAAGAAGGACGTGGAAATACGAGCAACTTTGCAGGCAATTAAGATCGAATTTAGATGCCAAAATGGAATCTTTGAAAAGACTGGGTAAACACGAGGGAACATGTCCTTGGGCCATGCTTGCATCCAACAACAAACACAAGGCGCTGGCCAAGAAGACCACGCTACAGAATACTTAGAACAACAGCAAGCCGGAAACATGAAAGACATACGAAAGCAGAGAGGGAGGACCGGAGGGTCGTATCACCGGAGGCCACGGTCATTTGCTGAGCTCGTTTCTCGCCGGGTACGGCCATCGGTACCTCCGCAGCGGCGGCGGCGGGCGGCCGCCTTCTGATGTAAAGAAAGGGGCCGCCGCCCGACAACAAGTCTCACTTTCAGTCGGGAGGTGACTGCAGTAACCGGAAGCCAAGCCACAAGCCCAACCCACTGTCTTCTGCTGGCCAATACTGTCTTAATGGGATATCTGATCTCAAAAAAAAAAAAAAAAAACACAGCCTACTGGGATCACCAGGTCAAGCTGCATAGGTCACAGAAGGCCCACAGCTCTGAAGAACTACAAGATAACATGGTGGCTTGTGTTTAAGTCATAGGTGCAGTGTCACAGTTTTTGGAATTGGTGCGAGGAGGGGATGGGTCCAATGTGAAGGTGACAGTAGTGAAAATGTTGGCTTCTTCTCGGCCAAGCGTTCAGTGTTTCACTTGTAAAATAGACAAACACTGAGTAAGTTACCGTGACATTCAGAAGTTTACCAGCGAACACTTCTTCTTGACAACGACTCTTGTCGTGTCAACATTCAGATTACGGTGTTAAAAGGTTACATATTGAGTCAGTGGCGTGAATATCGACATACTGATTGTGGACTAGTGAACAGCAAGATTACTAGGTTCAATGACGGAAATTACAGAGCAAAACCCCAACTTTACAAAGTTAAAAAGTTTCACATTTGGACGTTCTTCGAGATGAAATTTTTTTGTTAAAATCTTGGAGGTACTAATAGTAGGTAAGTACTATCTAACGAGTGTTCATTGGATAAGGACCCCTAATGAAGAATTGTCACACATAGTATTCTAGTCATTGCCATAATGTATTATGTACACTGAACAATATTAATTCTTTTCCGATCTGTTGAAATGGTGCATCCTAGTTGATTGGACTAAAGGGTCTCTGACTTGGATTTTTGAGCTGAAAGCTTCCGTTATCTATTTTTTTTAAAAAGGAATAAATCTATATTTGGTACATATAGCTATTCAAAATTACAATCAAACCACAAGCTAAAGGCTCCAACTCTTGTCGCCGCTAGGGGAAAAAAGAGTGAAAAGTAAAAGAGAAAAAGTGGGAAATTACAAGCCCCCAAAATCCCTTTCATCTTGACACCATCGCGATAAAAAATATTGACTTAGAAGATGATGCCGTAGCCGAGAGCAACACCTTCAAAAAGGCGCCCCAAAAAAATTAGACGCCGTGCTGGATCCGCAGCCAGAATGAAGAAAACTACGGCACCATCCTTGGAGATGCCTGGACTTTATTGTGCAGGGTAAATATAATACTCCCTCACACTCGTTTTATTTGACGTTAGGACACAATTCTCTAGTTGTTTTTTACTCCCTCCGTCCCCATAAACTTGTCGCTTTGTAGTTCATTTTTGAACTACAAAGCGACAAGTTTACGGGGACGGAAGGAGTAGTTGACTTGATTGTCGGAAGCGTCAATTAAAAAAATCCGGAGGTAGTACTACAATGTCAAAAGATAACTACAATATATTTACACAGAATAGGGGAATATCTAATGGAAAGAGACCTTAAGATATACATTACCCCAATAAATCATGAGGACGCTATCATCCGGATTGGTGCATCGATATGACTACAGAGAGAGGTCATCCGACATCTGACAACAACGGTTGTGTTAAATTCATCTGTGTCACAACCCAAAATTTGGGAATACAGTATTTAAGCATGTTTAAGTCTCTGTTCAAATTTTGGGACTTTGTATTCAATTGAATTCGGAATAAACATGGAATTGTTAAACAAAGATATGCAAAGTAGTTTACATTTTCTAAATACAAGTGTATGCATGCAATCGTTCCAATAAATATTAAGAAGTTAAATACTCCCTCCCTTCTCGAAAGTTTGTCGCTTTATAATATAAAAATAAATAAGAAAGTGACAAACTTTCGAGAAATGAGATAGTACAATTTTAGGGATGCATACTGGGTACAAGTTTCAATTCTTAAGCATGCACAAGTTTGAATTTGAACTCAAATCAATTAACCAAATAAATGCCAAATTGACCTTAGTGAAAAACTCACATTCAATTATTGTGACATTTAGATAATTTTACCGAGTCACTTCTTACCCGTAAAATTTCAACAAATTCAAAAATGTTGTCAGATTGGCAGATTTTTAATTCAAGTCACTTAATAGCCTAATGTGAATCTTTTGTTAAACAATCGGAAAGTTCCATATTTCTTCAACAGTCGAGTATTGCAGCCAGAATATGATGCACTATTGCTTTCCTTTAAATTATTGTATCGGTCGGCTATTAAAGGGAATCAACGATGAAACGACCTAGCAACAACAATTATGTATTGGGCATCGCATTCGAGTCATGGCCATAATGGTTTGCACTAATGATTTTTCTCGATTTGTTTGAAAGCGTGACGCATCCTGGTTTTTTATTGGATTGGAAGGTCTTCAATTTGTTGCAAGTTTGAGTGGTTAGAAACTAGGAAGGGCAAACTAGTTACTCCCTCCTTCCCTAATTAATTATCGTTAAGATAAATATTTTAGTTCAAATTTGAACTAAAAAACTTGTCCTAACAACAATTAATTAGGAAAGTAGTGATCATTCATCTAAAATAAATAGATATCGTGTTCGAGAAGCAGCTAGATTTGATCTATTGAAGGTGAGCTGCACCTTGTTGTATGCATACTTGATTTTTTTTTATCAGTCGGTAAGCCACGCGTAACCAGACCGCTACAGGAATCAACACAGAAACGCCGTCCTGAATTATTCAACAACTTGCTAATCTCTGCACCATTTTGTTGACTGGGTGTATGCATCAAATTTATTGCTGCCGAAGCAATCACCCATTGCATAACCACGTTTCGTGCGCGCAAATAATAGTACAGATCGATCACTGAAAGTGACGCACCCTGAGCAGTCACTCGTCTCCGAGCAGCAGCGACCTGACGATGACGTCGGGCATCTCGTCGGCGGCCGGGAACAGGTGGCCGGCCGTGGGGAGCTCGTGGTAGATGACCCAGGGGAGCTTCTTGCTGATGTACCGCGACAGCTGCACCGGCACGTACAGATCCTCCACGCCGTGCCACAGGTGGACCTTGACGTCGTCGTCTCCGGCGCCGGCGAACGGGTTCTCCATCTCCAGGGGGCTCCAGTCCCACTTCCCGAACCCGACCATCATGTCCCGGTGCAGCGAGTCGTGCTCGCCCTGCTGCCTGACCTGCTCCTGCAAAAATCAAAACAACAAGAACACCAAAGGTTCTTCAGCCCCGGATTAGATCGATTGCCCGTTTCTTCTATTCCTAATTACTATTCCCTCCGTCCCTATGAATTTGTCGCTTTGTAGTTCATTTTTGAACTAGAAAGCGACAAGTTCATGGGGATGGGGACGGAGGGAGTACCTCGTAGGGTCGGTCGAAGAATTTTAGAGTGAGAGGCACGTCTTCTTTGGAATGGACGTTGGGGTTCCCGTCCTTGACGCCGGAGCCAGGGAACAGTTTCTGGGTGTTCCACCAGTTGGTGAGCCATGGGAGGTGGTGGGAGACCCAGACGGCGCTTCTGTCCTGCGGGGACTGCACGTACCAGGCCTCCCGGACTACCTCCGGCGGGAAGCCGGACCACCAGTAGTTGCCAACCGGGGCAAGAATGGCCACGCCGGCGAGCCTGTGTGTGGATCAGTTCAACGCCGTAATTAAGCATGATGGCTGTGACGAAATTAACACAAAGGTCGATTATTGACTGAACCGGTACTGCTACTCAACCTGTGTGGGATGTGCTTGATGCAGCTCCACATGATCTCGCCGCCCATGGAGAAGCCGATGAGATGGAACTTGGGCCCCAGCTGGAGGTTGTCGGCAAGCTCCTGGATGTCAAGGGCGATGCTCTGCTCCGTCCGGGCTGGGTGCGCGTCGCTCTGGGCGTACCCCGGCCGGTCGAAAGACAGCAGGTAGATTCCCAGCTCCTCCAACAGCCCCTGCATGCACCCGTTTTTTCCAGTTCATCACAATAATTCTAGTACATAAGCTTATGAATGCTCATCAGTACTGACCCGCGACACATTCAGCACGTCGTATCTGCAGCAGTCGAATCCATGAACATATATGACCTTGTACTTGGCCTTCTCCTTGGGGACGCCGGACTCCAGGTAGGCCAGGTGCCGGCCGTCCCTGAGCCTCGTTCTGGGCGCCGTGACCGGCGGGCCGCCCGGCGTGCCGGGAATCTTCGCCGGCGGCGGCTGGATCTGGTTGTACAGCAGCGCCGAGAGGATCACGACGAGCAGAGCGAGCGGCAGCTTCTTGGCTGTGCCAGCAGGTAGCCATACAACAACGATGGTTAAAATTTTTATGCGACGAAGCCTGCTATTATTGGAAGGTCTCGAAATCGAGAGGAAAAAGAAAGAAAGCGCTTTTCCGAGAAATCGGGCCGCGGAATCACGTCATGCAACGGGCACGGTGATCACCGACCCAGGCAAGCGAATTAAGGCGTAAGCAAGAACACTCGCGAGAGAAGGAGCTTGAGGCTCGAGCGATGACCTACCGGAGTAAGCTGCGGCGGCCGGCGGTGCGCTCTTCTTGCCGGGCGCGGCACCAGCAGAAGTGGCGGATGCTGCGCCGCCCGGGCCGGCCATCGGCTTTGTCAACGCTACCCTTTCCTGCACCGCGACGACCGCCGCTCGGCTCCGACGACGTCTTCTGGGCTTGAGGAGGAATGAGAACGGAGCACGCGAGCCACGCGGGGGACAGGCACGTGTGCCGCTGCCGCTGCAGATTCCCCCTGCTCTTATAGCGATCCGGTGCGGGAACACGACAACGACCGATCAGAACAAGAAACTCGCGGGATGATAAGGCCGGAGTGGCGCGACCGCACAAGCATCCTATACTAGGCACCGAGAAGGCGCACCGCACATGCTGAATTGCTGATGCTGCCATCTTGCTCCAAGAAGTTGCACAAATAAAGCTAATATTATCCGTAACACATGGATCAACGCGTTTGTACAGATGGGCTACCGTTGGAGTTTGCATATCAGTGTATTAGCAAATTTACTCCATTGATTTGTAAGGAAACAACAGTTAACCCTTGATGATGGTGTGCCAGTGAAATCCATCAATCCAAACAGGCGATTGCACACAACACAAGCGGGGGAAACAAGTGCAGAACTTTTTTAAGGCAACAAGGAACAAGTGTTTCAAAATGTCAGTCCGTTTATCTCCATATCTTTAACACTTGCAACCATATATATAAGCAAATCCGTTAATTAGCAAATGGCCACATACAACGGCATGTTTGGAGGTGTAAAATTTAGTAAGTGCGTACATTGCCAATAATATACCACCTTCAGCAACAATATCTCGCCTGTCAGCAAACAAAGATACTACTAACCTACCAAAAGAACCACCTCTTCCTAGCTGGAGGTTCTGTCTCTTGTTGACTCTCTTCCTCTTTAGAATTTTGATTCTCTCTTTTTGCCATGCCATGGTTCAGTGCTTCTAGCCTTTTCCTGCATAGAAGAGATAATTAAACAGAATTAAAAACATAAGGCCACCCATTATGTCAGAAGAAATAAGTCTGGTTGTTGCTGCCGTCAAGTAATGGGCAATTTTTTTCGGGTAGGCACTGAAGCACTTCGAGGATAATGTATCTCACTCTATTCATTAACTGTAGCTCAAAAAACTGGAGTAGGTTCAGGTTTGTAGTCTACAGTATGCTAGGCCAGAAAAAATGACATGCAGCTAATATGACGGCAAAAAGATCACAAGAAGAATTAACTTAGAATTATACAAATTGTTATATGAAAAAATGCAAATAAAAAATGATGAAAGGAGAGGAAAGTGTGTTTGTGGAAACGATGTATCTTAGTATCTATTCACTAGAGCTAAGCCATGAAGTATCTTAGTATACTTTAATTAGCTGGTCTGGCCATTTCACATTTCTAAGGAAAGTTGACAGTATCTTTTCAGTTCTTCCATTTTACAACTTATATGTATCATCGGGATATATTTAATAAGAAACTACTGAATTCAAGTGAATTATGTCATGCCATGAATCAGAACAGGTAAGAATCACTGACCCACTCTGTTATCATACTTCATTTTTTCGAGCCAGTCTTTTCAACTTTTATAGAGTATGTAAACTACCAGAAATGAGCACAAGTTAGAACATGACTGATACAGAGTTAAAAAGAAAACAGTACCGTGTATCTCCGAGCTGTCCATGCAAACTCCATCTTTGACGAAATCCTTCCATACCCTCAAGTCCACTAGCAAGAATCATGCGCCTACGAAGAAGCATAAAACATTAAAACCGCAGACAAGCAAATTTTAAGGAAATTGTGTGAATGGATAAATAAAAAAACTCACTATTGTGATTGTCTCTCTCTACCGTACCGTATGATAACAAGTGTATCAACAACAACAACAAAGCCTTTGTCCCAACTCTAAAGCACGTTAGGATAGGGCAGATATGAAACCCAACAATTAAAATTGTTCATCCAAGCAACAGACTGTAAAACATTTAGTAAACCCTCCATTTCAAAATATAGAGAGTGAAAGTTTGATAATGTTGTATTAGAAATCAGTCTAGCAAGCAGATTTAATGAATAACTCTTTCTCGCCTTCTTTACTGGACACTTTACTTCACATACTCTTGCTTGACCAAAATGAGTCTCGGCTCTCGAAGAGATCTTCTACAACAGTTAAGTATCATCAGGAGGTAGTTTTAATAAAGCATCTTTGAGGAAGTCTGGTATTATTATAAACCATGTAGAACATCAGAGTAAACTACTTCACTATGTGCCGTATAAAGGTCCAGAAAACCCTGCATTGATATTCGCACTTTGAGAAGCTATGATTTGTTAACTGCCTGAATGCTTATGTGATTAAGCACACTAGTTCCTACTATCAGTCAAATGTTAATTCAACATAAGTAGTTGTTGATATTCCCAACACGTTTACCAAAGAAAATCAATCAAGATAGAAAGTTGAATTAAATCTCCAACGTGCTTGGGACAAAGGCTTGGTTGTTGTTGTTGTATAGAAAGGTTGAATTAAATCTCCACAACCATTATCATATGAACAAAACATGGTACCTACCTCCCTGCTCCCTTTTATCTATGGATAAAGATACGTGTATGAATCAGACATTGTCAAAGTTTCTAATACCAATGTTCACTCTGATGTATCTATATGAGAGAAATAAAACTCCCATATACATGTTCCTGCCATTTCTCTCACTCTCACTATCTACTTCACTAGTTCACATAGGAAAATACCCTGAAGAGTGAAGAACAGAGCCTTCTGATTGTGACATATCTTGTCAAGTAGATCACTCTACTAAAGCTGTTAAATGTCTAACAAGGAAATAAATAAGCCTTAAAATGCCATTTAACAAGCTGTTAATCACACAATGATGCTATAACAGTTTATAGAACATGGGCAGTAGCTATACCTACCTTTCTAGCAGTGTGACTTCTGATTGGAGTTGGGAAGCTCTCTCCTTAGCTGCTTCCAGAGGCATTGAAGAACCCAGTTTGTATTCACTATCTTGCATCCGTTGTCTTATTTCCTTGTCCTTTAATAAAAAAAAGATACACTGCTATATGATAGGATAAATAAAAACAAAACCAGACCACATATCTAATCATTAAATTATTCTAATATAGCTAACCCTTTTCTCAGCACACTGTCGATATAGCACAATTTCATCTTGGCAAAATGGCTCGATATCATTGATCTGTAAGCCTGTAAAATACAACTGTTTCATAAGAACACTTCCCTACATAAATGCATATGGAATAAGAGAAATGTGATATCAATAGCAGAGAAACCAGTTACTCACATAGGAAAAGATTCCTGAGAATACCATCACAAACCTCAACGCCTTCAAGGACGTGTGATGCAATCTCTTTCGGAATGACAGGAGATGGCGGCCCACGCATGAGATCATCAGCAACAAGGATGGTCTCCTCCATCGTTTCTTGCTTGTCGACTGTAAAAATAATAATCACAGCAAGTAGACAGCATCAGAACAAGCACAAGCTATACTAGCTGCACACAGTTGTTGTGTGACTAGATTCAGCCATGTTGTGTTCCCGACTTATTTATACTTCATGGCATAGATATACTTATTTCATAGTCAGCAAAAAAACCATCTTTTGCATCGTTAACACTGGATTAGCACGAGAAGCCATTCATTTCTCAATAGGAAAGGTACTTTGTCTAACGTGCTGCAACACAACATGCACACTGTTCCACCCTACAATTCTTCTTGCGCAACAAACATCTACCACACGGAAGTGCTACCACTATGCTTCTTTCGAATTGCAGACGCTGGCTCCAGCACGATGCTACCTCACGGCCATGCTACTACAAGGTCTCAGAACCCTAACCCGCCCATCAATCAGCGATACAGTTAGTTCCAGTCTACACTATCACCTGCAACTCAACCTACCCCCAGAAATTGACACGGGATAAGTCGCGTAGAGTAATAATTAGGGGAGGTAACAGAGAGATAGCACGCACGTACCATCCATGGTGTCCAAGTAAACCCTCAGGCCACGTTGAACAAGCAACCTGGGACAGCTGACGCCAACTGTTTACCTGCAGCCAATAAGCCATGAAGAACATATCCAATTGTTAGGATCTAATCACCCTATCAGGTTCAGAGCAAAAGATCAGGAGGCACGAGAAACTACACCCACCAGCTCGTCTGGTTCCGCCGCCGCCTCAAAGGTACCAGAGACGAAGACGGAGTTAGGGATGAAAATGCTCGAAAACGATCTGAAAAAAAAACACTAATATTGATTTAATTTTTATATTTTCTTAGCGGGACGAAAATGAAAAGTCGCGATCGGGATACAGGATCGGGATTGCCGGTTATTTGAGAACGGACAAATCGGAACGAAAATATATCGATAACGGTCGAGAATGATAATTTAAGTCGGGATGACAGCAAAATTTATGTCCGTATTCAATTTGGAGTGGCATGTAATTACGTTTACCTCCACAATAAAATCACAAAAGTAGACATATATTTTACTTCTAGTGTCATGAGTGGAGGTGCTCTTTTCTCTAGAGCTGCATATGCATAGCTTTGGTTAGTTAGACCATAAGAAAACATAATATATGTAATCAATCCCAAAAATATCATCTCGGTACTTTGATATATTTTTATTCTGTACTAAATTTATGCAGCCGACCTCTATAATGCATAGCACCCTTTGTCCCTGCATGTGCAGATAACTCTGACTTGTTTTTTTTTTAACGGAATGACTTGGTTCTTTTGTGCAAACACAACCCTCACTTGTTCTCAAAGAACCTGTGCGTGCGGGAATCAACGGAGCTTACTAGTAGCCAAGTGCAGCCGAGAACAACCACGAAAAGCTAGTGGTCAAGCAGCTCAACCGTGTGCGCCGCAGACTTCACGAATCACGACACGCGCGCGCGCCAGGGACGAGGTGATGAGCAGGGCGGGCGGGAGCGACGAGCGAGGCAGAGCCCGGGAGCGAGGCAGCGCACAGTCGGGCAGGGGGGGCTGAAGCGAGATGGTGCGCGGACAGCGCTGGAGCTGGAGCGGGATGGCGCGCGGACGGCGGCGGCGGCGGCTGGGGCAGTCGGGCTCTGGCAGCTGGGAGCATGGAGATTGGGGATGTTGAATGGTGGGCCAACACGGGGGGTGGGGGTAGTGAAGGAAGAGAGAGGGTTTACGCTGGTCGCTGGCGGGCTTACCCCTCCAGACAGCCAGTGGGCTCGCTCCATGGCCCATTTCATGTTGTTATTGGGCTGCGCGCAAAGAATGGTAAGACCCATAGTGTGGCCCCTCGGAATCATGTTTTTTTGTGCAAATAGGATATTTTTATCTAATTTTTTAAAATACAAAAAGAAGTGACCGTTTGAAACAATTTGAAAATGAGCATACATAGCGACGAATCACCATCTGGTTTTATTTTGTTTTGAGTACGTAAGGCTAGTTTTCTGATACTGCAGTGGTGGTAATGTTGGGTAGTGTAAATTTAGAGTAAATGCTGTAAAAATAGAAGGAGAATAGTGTATAGAGCAGAATATAGATTAACGAGTGCGGATAGCCTTATGCATGCCACTTGCGTTAAACTTTTCCTCATTGTTGGCGTGCTTAATGCCTCGTCCGTTCAGCTGCACGCTGCACGGCTCCTGCCAATTGACACCAGCAGCAGAGCATAGGGAGAGACCGCCGGGCGATGCCGTGCATGTCCCTGGCTTCGGATACCCCTGCGCCGGCACGTGACGGTCTCCATCGGGTCGGGGGAGGGAACAGCCGGAGTGCGTGCTCCTCGTCCGCACCGCACCCACCGGTTCGTTGCCCTGCCCAAGGGCGCCGCCATGTCATGTTTGCCGCGGTGTGATGTGACGTCGAATCGGAACGTGTAGATGTGGCCTGCGCCGTTGGCTTCGGAACAACAGAGCAGATGATGAACACTTGTCGCTGCAGGGCTTGACACCTGTATGAACAGTCGCAGTTGCAGCTGTATCCGGTGCGTTTGATCTAGTACCACCGGCACGGTAGCAGCTAATAACAACACGCCTTAAACGCTCTTCGCGTTCGCAACGAAACTCCATGAATGCTCTTGTACCGGACGTGGTGGACCGGCTCAGCGGCGAGCAGGATGCGGACCAGAGCGTTTTGCTTGTCTTTTTCAAAATTCGTGGAGGGAAATGGTGCAGTCGGCGTGCCGGTTGCGAACAGCAAGCAGGCATAGGATCTGCGTGCTGACTACCGGGCGCGGCCGGAGCCAGTTATTACTTTCGCGGCGGTGCCCGACGACTGTTGAACGCGGTGGTGGGGGCACGGGCACGGCACAACCGCACAAGGCGCCGCTTGCTCTGCCTACCGCTGCCGCCACGAGTTCGTTTACCCGTGTCACCGCCGCTGCAGAGCGGTTGATCTCTTCTCCTCCGATTTTTTTGCTTCGGCCCAATCAGGGCATAAGCAAGTTCGGGACCGATCAAATCAGGTACCGTGTGTCCTGGGGTCCGAGAACTGGCCAACTGGGCGTCCAAATCCTCTCACACGGATAGTGTACCACTGGTTTCTTTTATTATTATACTCCTTTCGTTTCGAAAAGGTTGTCGACAACCTTTTCGGGATAGAAGGAGTAACAGCTAAAAAGGATTTGTAGACGCTTGAAGACGAGTATGCTCGAAAGAGAGAGAGATGAGAGAGAAGGGGTAGGAGTGTAGGACACGGGTTTGAGGGGGGGGCAGAGGGAGCCATCTACCATCTTCTCGTCGTCTCGTGGTGTGCTCCGCCTATTGCTGCTGAGGCCTGCCGTTTTCGCTTGAACTCATCCTCCCACGTCCCAGCTTCATTCGCCTGCACTCTCCTCCACACTCCCACTCTACCTTCCTCGTCGCCGTTTGGCCCAAAACCCTAGCGCTCGTCTCGTACTCTCGTCCGTCGCCGCCGCTCTTCTCCTGGGTAAGTTTCTTGCCCCCGCCCCCCTGTTTGTCTAGCAAATAAAATCGCTCTCTCTCCCCCCCTCTCTCTCTCTCTCTCTTTGATTGGATGCGTTTCCCTGGATTTAGCCAAGTTCTAAAAGATTACCCCTGTTTTTTTTTTGCGCTTGCTCAGCTGCTTGCGTCGTCTTCTCCATTTTGGCCCAGGGGTGCACGGATCCTGTATCATTTTTGCTAGGAAATGGGGGGTGGGGAAACCCTGCCTCACCTACTGCATCTTTGTCGTCCCATTTTCTTTCTTTCCATGTTTCCAGTAAAATAAAAAAATGATTTTGAAGTGGGAAGGGGGCGGACGACGGGGGTAGCAAGGTGCCGGAGGGATCCAAGAATGGTTCGAGTTACTCATTTGAAGGATGCTATTTTTTTAGTTTTTTTTTTTCTCTCCACGTACTGTTGATGTTCCCACTTTGTTGTGCTTGCCTCCAGTTTTCCTTTTCTTTATCTGATTTGGTTTAAGCTTGCTCTCGTGCAGGACTCCGTGATGCCGATGCTTGACCCGGGAACGCTGCTTGTTTGGTCACCAGCCTGCACGCGACAACTGGTCCTAACTTGAAATGCACCAACCATTGTACGGCATCCCACCCAGATGAAGGGGCGTCTCCGGGAGCAGGAGGGCTCGAAGGGGATGGCTTCCTCCGGGTGCTCGGAGATTGTTGAATTGGTGGATGAGCCGAGAGATGTTCGTCCAGGCGGGGTCACCCACCTCAGGGTGAGGGTTAAGCCGGTAGGACAGGAGCATGGGTCGCGGTCGTGCTCTGTGGAGGAGGATCTTGACCAGCTCATCAGATCGATTAATGTGCGCACATCGGCCAGGGCTTCTGGGCAGACGAGCACGGATAGGAGGCTTATCGCGCTTGGGAAGTCGCCGGTGTCAAGCTTGGAGATTGTTGAGCCTGTGAACCTGAAGCAGGCATTGAGGAAGATGTGCATCTCCCAGGCGTCGGAGATGGCTGCAATTAAGAGGTTATCAAAGCCGGCTGGGATTCCTAATTCTTCAGATCCTGGGGCGGTAAAGAAGCTCTATGCTTCTATTGCGGTTCAAACTAATGAGGGGCGTGACAAAAAGAGTAAGGATGAGAAAGTATCTGTTTTCCCTGAGAAGGCTGCAGTAGGTTCATTGGATAAGTCAATTGAAACCAATAAGGGGCATAATAAGAGCTCGGCCAAGAAGCAGCTGCGATCAGCTTCGCCAGCCACAGCCAGGATCCCTAAAACCAGAATCCAAGATGTGATCGGCAACAAAACATCAGAGGCAGTTGAAGATCCCTCCGCGGGGAAACAGAGAAAGGGGAAATCTGCGAAAGCATCTAGCCCTCGGGCTGTTCCAGTAGATGGTTCACGCCTTGTAAGGCCAATGTTTCGGAAGAAAACCTCAACAAACAAGAAGGTTAAGCCCGAACCATCTGCAGTGGTGGCATCTAATAAGCATACTGGGGTAAAACATTCTAATTCTCACACTAAGCAGCATGAGGTCCTTCAGGATGAACCCAGAACCCCATCACCAACTAACAAGAAGGCAGCTATCATCTCCACTGGCATTGAAGGAACCGATTCTGGCTTCAAAGGATTTGGTGTTGGTGTGACCCAAGGTTCTAAGTGTGGTGAGTTGTCAAGATTAAAGGAAAAGGGTGAATGCTCACAAAGCTCGAAGAGCAGCACCGGTGATTATAGCACAAGCACGAGCATCAGCGAAGATAGTTACGGCAGTTTCAGTGCTAATGGAAGCAGGCCTCACATGTCAAAAGATGTGAGATGGGGTGCCATCAGACACATGGCTGTACAACAAGGGAGCTTGGGATTGAAGAACTTCAAGCTTCTCAAGCAACTTGGGTGTGGGGATATTGGCACTGTTTATCTAGCTGAGTTGGTGGGTTCAGACTGCATGTTTGCACTGAAGGTTATGGACATTGAGTACCTAATAAGCAGAAAGAAGATGCTCAGAGCCCAAACTGAGAGGGAGATACTGCAGATGCTTGACCACCCATTCCTTCCAACCCTGTACTCTTATTTCACGACAGATAATTTATCTTGCCTAGTAATGGAGTTTTGCTCAGGCGGTGATCTGCATGTTCTGAGGCAGAAGCAACCAACCAGAACCTTTTCAGAAGCAGCTGCAAGGTATGGATATTTAGTCATGTTATACATGTGTTGTCTACATAATATCAAATTTGAATTTGACATGATTGAGCAAATTTACATGGACCTTAAGCTGGTGTTCTGCACTTGCTGCCTGAACCTGATAGATGTTTTTTTTTATCTAATACTGTAGTAGTATACTGAACTATTGTAAGTCAAGAAAATTTAAATCTTTATGCAATATTTTACTCTTGATCTTTTTAATTTAAGAACAATTACATTTTCTAGGTTCTATGTCGCTGAAGTCCTCTTAGCATTGGAGTATCTCCATATGTTGGGGGTCATATATCGTGATCTGAAGCCAGAGAATATACTTGTTCGTGAAGATGGGCACATCATGCTCTCTGACTTTGATCTGTCCCTGAGGTGCTCGGTGAGTCCAACGCTTGTGAGGTCATCATCAGTAGACAGAGATGAGCCCAGCAGGCCTTCTGCTCCCTGTGCACAAAGCTGTATTGATCCGCTGTGCATCCAGTCATCCTGGAGCAACTCTTCTTGCTTCACACCCAGGCTGGTTCCTTCAACGACGACATCAAGATCACAGAAGCCAAGAGCTGACCAGCAGAAACCATCACTTCCACAGCTTGTTGTCGAGCCCACTGATGCAAGGTCAAATTCATTTGTTGGGACCCACGAATACCTTGCACCAGAGATCATTAGAGGAGATGGCCATGGTAGCTCGGTTGACTGGTGGACCCTCGGCATCTTCCTTTATGAACTGTTGTATGGCAAGACACCGTTCAGGGGACCCGGCAACGAGGAAACACTTTCAAATGTGGTCTCCCAGGGCTTGAAGTTCCCTGACAGCCCGTCTGTCAGCTTCCGTGCGCGAGATTTGATCAGCGGGTTGCTCGTGAAGGAGCCAGAGTATCGGCTTGGCTCGTCAAGAGGAGCTGCTGAGATCAAGCAGCATCCCTTCTTCGAAGGCCTGAACTGGGCCTTGATCCGGTGGACCGCACCGCCAGAGACCCCGAAGACGTTTGATGCAGCAACTCTCGCAACTGCTCCGAAGAAGAAGGAAGGCAAATGTCTGGAGTTCCGGCTGAATGGGGATGATATTGAATTCGAGCTTTTTTAGCGGTAGCAGTGTTACTGTTGTAGTACCAAAAATATATGCATAGCACGGCAAGCTAGCTAGATGTAGCCTCTCTTCACTGCAGTGTACTATCTGTTGAGCGTGAACTGCCTATTGTCATTCGCCGATGTTGGAAAGTGAAATTAAGTCGCAGCTAAGCCTGTAACTTTATTCCTTGTTAAATACCATTAAATGTCAAGACGAAAACGGGTTCCAATCTTATGCATTTGCGGTGACTGGCGGTATGGTTGCTACTCCCTCATTATCTTTTTAATTGACGTTCAGACACAAATCATAGTTCATTTTTAGTTTAAAACCTTGTCTGAAACGTCAAATAAAAGAATCAGGAGGGAGTATATACTTCCTCCATTTCTTTTTATTTATCACTAACCGATGACAAATAAAAAAATAAAAGGTAGAAAATACTGTATTACTACCCGCTGTTGGTGACTTCTATGCCGGGATTCGGGTTTGGATTCGGCAAACAAGTTACAAACACGGATTTGGCAGTAATATGCATTTTTGACACCGACTGTACAATTACGGGTTTGTGCTATTAATGGAACATGGGTGCAATTCATGTTTATGTTGCAGGTGCGGGCGGAAGGAACAGCAGAGCGGATCCTTAACTTGGAGAGCCATCAAATCTATCGTGCCATGAACACGACGACAGCTCCATCACAGCTGCAAGACGAGCATCACAAAACCATTCAGCTGCAAGAGAACATCGTACACAATTGCTGTGCAAACTTGGCGAATTAAGATCCCAGACATGTAGGTACATTTAGATATACTTACTTAATACTCTACGAGGAATCTGCACTCCAAACAATTGTGCAGTTAATACCATTACATTGAAATCTTGTTCCTGCCGATTGTAATCGCCCCTGCTCGCCTCTCCATCGCTGGAGTAACAGAGAAGAAGACAGGAGGAGGATACAGGAACGAACGAAGCGACATCAAATTTGAAGAAGAAAGTCAGAGTAGCACGGCCATCCACGGATCGTGCCACTGCCGTAAAACAATGAACGCGCCGCGAGAAGCCCGCTGGCTCTTGACCACAGCTAGCAACGTCATGTGCAGACAGGGATCGGATGTCTGACCCCCAGCGGAAGACGAAGACCTCGTCAAGATGGGAGACCGAGAACTCCACTCCAGCCCGCGGCTAGCGAGGTGACGTTCTCGCCGACTACTCACCGTCACCGTCACGGTCAGGACACCGCCCCCGCTGTCAGTACAGTAGGCCCATGCTGCCCGTTGTTTGGTACCTGGCCGGGCCTTTTCGTCCGTTTGTTACGTGATGTCGAGTGGTGAATCTGGTATCTGACCGGGCTAGCTAGAGAAAGCAACATGCACGAAAACAAGCAGCAGCACCGAAACGATCCAAGCTTGTGACCAACGCTATGTACGTATGCAACTGACTCGCCGACCGAAGCATTCTGCATCAAAGCTTGATGTAAGAAAAAATCACGAGAATGCTTTTCCTGATTGCACGAAAACCAGAATCTGCTCTCTTGAAAGATACTCCCTCCTTTCTCAAAAGATTGTCACCTTTTTTTCACCTGCCGACCCCGAGCATTTCAACTTTGGTGGAAGGTGCGAAACGAAGTGGCACTTAACTGCGGTTGGAGTCCCTGAAACGTGGGTCCGGGCCAGACCACTGCTCGTACAGACTCCGTCCGCAACGGATGGCCGGGAACGCGCTCCCAGCCGTTGGTTCGCGATCTGCTCCTCGTCCCCCCGGCCCCACCGCGCTCCCACCTCCGCGCCCGCGGGGAAGACGACGCCACACACACACGGTTCCGGGGGAGGCCCCCACTCCGTCTCGTCGGCTAGCCTTTTCGCTTCGTTCTTTTTCTCTCGTCCCCATGCACTTGCCAGGCCACTGCCACCCTCCGCCGCACACGTTGCTTGCCCTCCCCCTCCTCCCCGCATTTCCTGCACTGCACTGCTGCTCGCCCCCACGCCCACGATAATAATATCTCGCGCCGCTCCTCCTCCTCCTCCTCCTCGGTCGCCGCCCGCCTTCCCCGCCTCCCCCGCACACGCACCCAGCGCGTCCTGTGGGCTGATCGAGCACGAGCGGATCGTGTGGGCGGCTGGATCTGCCGCCGTCGGGCGCGATATGTCGTCGTTCGCGGTGTCCGGCGCGAGGCTCGGGGTCGCGCGCCCTGCCACTGCCGGCGGCGGCTCGGCGCGATCCGGCGCGGAGCGAAGGAGCGGGGTGGACTCGCCACCGCTGCTCTTCAGGAGGAAGGACTCGTTCTCTCGTACGGTCGCGCGCTCCCCTCCCTCGTTCGCTCGCCTTCTACTCTCATCACCCCCTATTATTAGCCAAGTTGTTACGCGCCGCTTCTTCTTCTTCTCCCTTCTTCTCGATTCGTTTCGATTGGAAGAGGGCGTGCCCTGACACTGGTTGTGCACCGGACGCGTGCTCCTCTTCCTAATCCATGTACTACCAGCATTTCGCCCACTGAAGCTATCGCACTTTCTGAACTTTTTTTTCCCTGTTTGCCGCGACGCGTTAGTATAATCGATTGATACGGTGACGTTTTTTCTTTCTCTGCTGATGAATTTCCCCTTTGTTGGGCCTCTGCTTTTTCAATGATATTTCCCCAACAATATCATTGCATATTTCAAGTTGTGGTCTACTTATGGTTTTCTTAGTTCTCATCAGTGGAGTGGCCTTTGCATCAACAGGCACTGTTCTGAGCTGTGCGGGTGCTCTTGGGAAGGTGCTGGTGCCCGGAGGTGGAAACGATGACTTGCTGTCCTCTGCAGGACCTGCTGTCGACGCACCCGAGCAACTTGAAAAATCGAAGGTAATTAAATCGAGTAGAGGTGCCAAGTTTTGATTCTCCTATACCAGCATTGTGCAGATATTTGTGCATTCTATAGTTTTGTTAGTTCCACATTGTGGTTGTTCCCGGGCTACTGAGAGATTAGCTAAATGTGTCACCAACCACCAAAGTTGCCAAAAGTGTGCCTGCCTTTGTTTTTTTTTCTCTTGCTTGGTTAGGTCTACAATATATCCCTTGCTTTTGCTGTAGACACATGAAGCTAAGCCACTCGTGCAAGATGAGGCAACCTCAGCACCGGCTGAAGCAAGTGCAGAAGTTGACGCTGAAGATAAACCTGAACCTTCAAAAGTGGTTGAAGGCACTGTCAAAACCAGCACTGGCGGGTTGACCAAAGGAGCCAAACCAGCATTTGTGGAGGAGAAACCACGAGTTATCCCACCACCAGGAGATGGCCAGCAAATATACAAGATTGATCCAATGCTGGAAGGTTTTCGGAGCCATCTTGACTATCGGTAAGCCTTTTTTTTGCTACTTTTGTTTCAACTTGAGTTGTGGTGCTCTGAACATTAAGCTATGGTATAAGTTGGCATGGATTAATGTTCCCGCCTACTTTTTTACCTGGAACTGATCCCTGTAGCTCTGGACATACATGAAAGTAGTGGTAGAATCGATGACTGAACAATAAAATTCTTCAATTCTCTTGTTTTTGCAACCCATAAATGCAATATGAATTATCACTACCAACATTGACCAAAATCAAGATAGAGCGGTTAAGCTGATAGATGATTGATAACTGGATTGATGAGTTACTGTACTGGTTCTCTCCCAGTTGGAGAAGTTACTTTCATATATTTGGTGCTTTTGTTAGGAGAACTGCAACTTTGACATGTTTACATGGTTCTCTATGCGGATTAAACAGATACAGCGAATACAAGAGAATACGTGCTGCTATTGATGAACATGAAGGTGGTCTGGATGCATTTTCTCGTGGTTATGAAAAGTTGGGATTTACCCGCAGGTAAATTTGAGGCCTTGTTTATGCTTCTATAGTAACCTGCAAATCTTATGATAAAATATTTTGAATCCTGTTTGCTCCTTTTTCCCAGTGTTGAAGGTATTACATACCGAGAATGGGCTCCTGGAGCACATGTATGTTCTTACCAGTCTTTAGCAATCACTTCTGATGATCGCATTTAATCATTATTATATTCTCTTAAATTGCTGAGTTTATTTAAACCGATCAGCTTCATTAATATTCGAAGCATCTTGCATCTTATTGCAGTCTGCAGCATTAGTTGGTGACTTCAACAATTGGAATCCAAAGGCAGATACAATGACCAGAGTACGCTTATGTCTCTGCAATCTTCCATATTTGTTACAATCATTAAGACATGTTTTATTTATTGGATTCATTTAGGTGCTTATGCATTCCTTTAAGATGATCTTCAAATATCTCTTACTAAAAATGCTGCAATTTCATTATTCTTTCCTAAATAAAGTGGAAGAGTGCACCTATTCACTGTAGTGTATTATCACTGTGACATTTTTTTAGTCTAAAATTATAATGACCATGTTATGGGTAGGCCTTTATGGGCCAGCGGGCTACAATAGTGGCGCCTAGGGTTAGGGTCTGAGGTTAGTTCTCTCTATAAAGAGGGTCATTGTGTACTCTAGGGGTCAAGCAAGAAAATAGATTATAAAGACTACTTAGAGCCTCGGAGAGAGGGCGTGTTACTGGATATATCTTGCTAATTGTCCTTGAATAATCCCCACCATAACAGTTCATGTAGGTTACAAACAACTTTTTATAACCCTTTGCATATTTTTTAATGACCAGAAATATTGTGCTGATATATAGTGTTAAAAACTTTCAGAACGAGTATGGTGTTTGGGAGATTTTCCTTCCTAATAACGCTGATGGATCCCCAGCTATTCCTCACGGCTCACGTGTAAAGGTGGGTTCTGTAATTGTTCAAATTGATATGGATGACCGGACGCACTGAAATGGAGCCTGCTGAATGATCTCCTCACTTCCTTTCCATTTTTTCTAGATTCGGATGGATACACCATCTGGTGTAAAGGATTCGATTTCTGCCTGGATCAAATTTTCTGTGCAGGCTCCTGGTGAAATACCTTACAATGGCATATACTATGATCCACCTGAAGAGGTGTGCTCCAGATTTTCCCTTGTATTCTTTCATTTGATTTTCTATCATTGTATTTATTTTTTTATATACTGCTACCAAGTTTCAAATTTATTTTTCACTTATTCTCATACTGACATGTGGGTAAGAACAATATTACAGTACTTAGAGGTGGCATCTGCCAATATTCCCTTTTCTGGCGGAAAGGATTTGTGTGATTTGTCATTGTGTTTAGAATACTCCATTTTGTTAGATGTATGTAGTCCTGCTCTGTAGTCCCCATCTAGTGTAGGTTACTTCATCCATATATGCATCCACACTGTTTTATTGATCCCCTTTGGGGCTGGTATAGAGATGCATTGCATATTCCTAACACATTACAACTTTTTGGTGACCATTTTACATTTGAATGCAGGAGAAGTATGTATTCAAACATCCTCAGCCTAAGAGACCAAAGTCACTGCGTATATATGAATCACACATTGGAATGAGTAGCCCGGTATGCCGATTAGTAATCGTATTTTTCCTACTCAGATTATTTATTCTTTGTAAATAGTTGGTTCTTCTTTACTTCGGTAATAACTTTAATACCCAACTGTTGCTTTTCTATCACAAAGGAGAAGAATAAACAACTTTTAGTTTTGGCTACACTATCAGACACATTGTGACAACTAAGCAGAGAATATTGAACTTTGTTTGTGTAGAGATTATCACATAGTTATTTCCCCCAAATTCATCTTTTTCCTTCCACAATTTGCGATCCATTTTATGTATCGCCATGAAAATGTTACAAAATACCAAACATAGTTTGTTTGGTTCCCGCAACGAAGTTTCTTATAAATCTTATTGTTGTGGACTTGTGGTAACATATTATATAGCCAGGTTACCACATTAAAATGGCTACATTGCATTTTGTAAGTAACAATATCATATTATATTACCTAGGTGATTACCATTAAACTGTTTACATGATTTGGAAACATTCGATAATGCTTATTTGTTACTGGGTTCTCAAGGCTCCCCTATTATTTGCCAAAAAAATAAGATAAGGGAAACAAAGACTTGGATATGCATTCTTGTTTGTAGTCTACTTATTGATATGCATTCTTGTTTGTAGTCTACTTATTGGTATCTTAACTTTCAGAACTACATACTATCGACCAATACTTGATGAGAGCTTAAGCGTCTTAGATGATTCTCTGTGCAGGAACCAAAGATAAACACATATGCTAATTTCAGAGATGAGGTGCTGCCAAGGATTAAAAGGCTTGGATACAATGCGGTTCAGATAATGGCAATTCAAGAACACTCATATTATGCAAGCTTTGGGTATTCAGTCCTTAACAGGATTCATTTCTCTATATTATTTTGTGTTCCTCATTATCTGGGCTTTTATGTCCTGATGAATACATGTTACTTTTCTTAGTTGTTTTGATTATTTTTTATTATAATTTTATTTTCAGGTACCATGTGACTAATTTTTTTGCACCAAGTAGCCGTTTTGGAACCCCGGAGGATTTAAAATCGTTGATTGATAGAGCTCATGAACTTGGTCTGCTTGTGTTGATGGATATTGTTCACAGGTATGTTTATGGGGTGTTTTGATGATCCTCATTTTATTATTTGATTGAACTGTGCATGTGATGTGTTCCGTTAGATGCGCTAACTCATTGTAGTTGAACAATTGGACACCCATTGAATGATTTGTATTTTTTGTGAACTTTTTTGGTGAAAGTATAAGTAATTTAAGTTTTGAAAGTTGGGTTGGGTGAGTGGATGAGCTTATTTATTGGTACAGAAAGAACAAGGGTAGATATGCAAATTTAGGTGCCTATTTCTTTCTTATTTACAATGCCGTCCGGTCCTTCCTAGGTTAGTCGAGCGTTCTAGATACCCATCAACACCGTGAGCCCCTTGAAGTTCATATTCTGGTGTTTACATACCAGATTCTTCACAAACTTATCTTTTTCAATTGCATGGTTTACCAATGTTTCTACGAATCCTGCAGTCATGCATCAAATAATACCTTGGACGGTTTGAATGGTTTCGATGGCACTGATACACATTACTTCCATGGTGGTCCACGGGGCCATCATTGGATGTGGGATTCTCGCCTATTCAATTATGGTAGTTGGGAAGTATGCATCTGACTTCTATAACTGTATATTTGGTAATAGTTCCTTTTAATCTGTCTTTACATATATAAACATTTTGTTCATATTCAGGTTTTGAGATTTCTACTATCAAATGCTAGATGGTGGCTTGAAGAATATAAGTTTGATGGGTTTCGATTTGATGGGGTTACCTCTATGATGTATACTCACCATGGATTACAAGTAAGTTGATCAAGTGTTTCTTGTACCTTAATTTCACAGTGCTACTGCTACTTTTTTTTTGTTGCGGCACATCTTGCTGTTTATTCGCCAAAACAGTTTCTTTACATTGCTACCATGGCTCCTGCTACCAGTTACTGGGTCTCAGATAGCTTTCACAATTTAATTTGTTTTGCACCTAATGAGAGTGATTATCGATTTGTCTAAAATTTTTGTGCTTTATTATAGGTTGCATTTACTGGGAACTACAACGAGTACTTTGGATTTGCTACTGATATTGATGCGGTGGTTTACTTAATGCTGGTAAACGATCTCATTCATGGGCTTTATCCTGAGGCTGTAGCCATTGGGGAAGATGTAAGTCTTGTATTTGTCCCTTCTCTCCTTTTTTTGTATATTGTTACTAACATCATATAGAAGGCTGTTAATCTCACAGTGCAGCACATACAAAAAATCATTAGTGGCCAGGGTTTCTGATGCCAAATCTAGAAAGTCAAAGCAGTAAAGCACATTGGTGCTTGAATGCGTATTCTTGAATTATATTTGATGGGATAATTGATGCATGCCACTACAAATGAGTCTAATCTGACATCTGCTATCACAAATTGTCTTATCCGATACACGCCACTGGCCGTGCAAATCTCACCTGTATATGCCATTATTAATTGGTTTTTTTCCTTTGTGTAATGAAGACGTAAGAAGCCATTTGTTGTCTTCCTTCTTCAATCAATTGGTTTTTTTCCTTTGTTTCTTTTTCCCGAGCACTCTGTTGGTGCCCAAGGCACAAAGCAGTGCAACGACGTAGCATACCAGAGAAGCAGGGCTCAGGCATGGCTGGCTGGATCCTCCTCGGTGGCCTCCTTCTGGTGATTCCTCCTTAGCGCTGCCTGCCTCCTTCGCTCGGGCCCCAAATTCATCGCTCCCCAGCAGGTCCCAACATTTGCCTCGTCCCCAGCGAGGAGCTGTGACGACCTCAAGCTCCTGGCTGTAGCAGACGAGCTCCTTGCCTTTGCGAGCCACACTCAAGGTCTTGGCTATAGCGGACGAGCTCCTTGCCTTCGCGAGCCACAGTCAAGCTCCTGGCCTCCATGTGCTGCTAGTTGGGCTTCAGGCCAGCCTCGCTTCATTTTGTGTGCCTCCAACTGAGCTCCAGGCCGCACAGGTGAACTCCAGGACACCATGCACCACACACCGAGTTCCAAGCTAGCACAGGTATGCTCTTGGCTGTAGCACAGTTGCACGCCGTAATTGAGCTCCAGGCTGCCAAGGGCGCGCTCCCTGCTGCCGCATCTTTGTGGGCCATGAATGAGCTCCATGGCAGATGGCACCCTCCGCATGTCATGTGCCAGGCCATCTGTCATGTGCGACCTCTTAAATACTGTATTACCGCTCGGCGCTTGCCTGTGGGTTGAACTCGACGTCATGAGTGTGGAGGCCGAAGACAAGGTTAAAAGGGACACTTTGAAATAATATTGATGGAAAATATTAACAGGGTAGATGGCGATGGCACATATGGGTAATATACATTTGCACATCCAATGGTACTGATCAAATTAGCATTTTTGCAATGGCAAATATCAGATTAAGAGCATTTGTGATGACATATAAAAATTTGACCCATATATTTAATTCATTAATTTAATGTTATGAGTATCATCTGGTTTGCATTTGTTTTGAAACGGTCAACCTTGTTAATAGCTTCATAATATTGCTCTGCATGCCCCTAATGTACAAAACAGAAATGGAATGCTATCTAGTGGTACCAAATTTATATCTATGGTGTGTATATATTTTAAGAGTGTCAAACTTTACAATAACATCCTGCATAGCTCTTATGGATTCTCAGTGTATTTAGTATCACTATATATGGCTGGACCAGTATATTAGGATTTCTGTGGATTCAGGTTTATAAATTTCACATTCACATGTGAAAATGCCAATTGCAAGTAAACAGGAGGTTCATGAGAACTTTCATTGTTCATTTGTCTAATTATGAAATTGTTCAGGTCAGCGGAATGCCAACATTTTGTATTCCTGTTCAAGATGGTGGTGTTGGCTTTGATTATCGTTTGCATATGGCTGTAGCAGACAAATGGATTGAACTCCTGAAGTAAGTACCGGAAAATTAGTAGCTAAAAGTGCAAAATGGTATATCACAGTTGCTAATTGATTTTAATCATACATATTACCTCCAGAGGATTTTCAATTCCTGAACTTTTGTTTTACTTCTCGTGCTATACTACATGAAGCCAACCTTTTCAAATTTTCCATAAATATATTTGTTCAAACTAGCTTCGTCACAAATGATATTAGTAGACTGATTATCTGAGCTTTATCTAACAGCAATTTAGGCTATTAATCAAAGTGCCGACTGTGTCGTTTCTGATTAGGGACTTTTGATTATACAGTTTTGTATGCTTATTTAGGCATCTTTGTTGAAGCTAGTGTAGTACATTATGTCCATTCTGGAAGTTTTCGAGCTAAATTATTTCTGTTATCAAATTTCAACATTTTCCTTTAACACAGACAAAGTGATGAATCGTGGGAAATGGGTAATATTGTGCACACCTTAACAAATCGAAGGTGGTTAGAGAAGTGTGTCACTTATGCTGAAAGCCATGATCAAGCACTAGTTGGCGACAAGACGATTGCATTCTGGTTGATGGATAAGGTACTACCTGTGACTACTACCTGTTAACTGTCATAGATCAATTGCATAGTTACATTGTTAGTTTGTTACAGCATATTGCTTGTCGTTTGGTGTGATAATGATAGGTTGCTTGTACATGCCCAGCTTGAGCAGTGTATTGTGTATATTAAGGAAGATTGTTAAAACCTATTGTGTGGTGATGTACTACCTCAAGCAGTTAGTGTTTGAAATCTTGCTTTGATTAACTTAATAATTCATGTCTCCATTCATCTGTTCGCACCCTTCATAAACTAGCTGAGCATCCAACCATTCACATTCCTGTTGCAAATACGTTTACCATTAACTGTTAATGAACCATATGTTTGAATTTTTAAATCTATCGGTTTATGACTAAGGTTTGCGTATTTTGATAGCTAAGGAGAAACCAGTGTTTTTTTAGAATTGTACCTGAGTGGAATCAGTTTGGTTGCAGTTTTTTAGAAACCAGTGTTTTTTGTAATTGTACCCTGAGTGTTTTCTCAAGAAAAGTCCCAACTTCTAGCTTGCTTGAAGCTTTTGTCATCCCCAAACTTTCCCTGTGCTCCCATTGGCCGTTGCTCCCTGCTCAGACGGTCCAACTCCCCTGCGGGCCTTTGGCCCCAAGCCGCCCTTTGCCACCTCCCGTGTCTGGCAGTGCTGCACTACACTACTAACACGAGTTGCCACCACTCTCTATCCCCATGCACCCAGCATCTCTAACCAGCCTGATAAGACTCCTACACCAGTCCTTCCCTCTGGCAGCCTGCAACCTGTGACGAGGTGGCAACACTGCTGGGTCAACCTGCCACCTGATTTCTATTGCCCGAGAATAGATATGGAACCTACACCTCTGACTTAATAGCATTAGCCTGTGTCGCTGCCACCATACGCACCACTATTGCTGTTATTGTGTAGCGTGGAGCTGAGGAATGAGAAGACTAGGAGCATGGAGGTGTTTTTGACCCTGCTGCAGCCGCACGGCGTAATGTGCGGGTGCTGGGGACAAGGATGCAGAGTGGTGCTGCCTGGTGGCCTGCAGGGGAAGTGGCTGGCAGCTGAAGATAACAGAGATGGCGATTGTGGCCACGTCCACATGGGCGTTGAACTCAGCCTGGTTGCTAGCTGATAGTAAATAGCAACTAGTAGCCACCAGGCTTATTCTTAATTTTACCCAGTGGTTTCCTCCCAAAAAAAATATAGAGATGGGAGATACTAGCACTTTAATCACCATTCCTTATGGTTGATACTTGGTACATGCATATTTGCATGCTCACAGCTCAATAGCAGGACATGAGTATCTGAACTTCCTTCATGCAGGATATGTATGATTTCATGGCTCTGGACAGACCCTCAACACCTCGCATTGATCGTGGGGTAGCTTTACATAAAATGATTAGGCTTATCACAATGGGTTTAGGCGGTGAAGGCTATCTTAATTTCATGGGCAATGAGTTTGGGCATCCTGGTTAGTTTTAACTATCTTATTGTGTTTTGCATCGTTATGATTACCAATTCCATTATATATTGCTTCTGAGGTGTAAGTTATGGTTAGTATAATTTTACTTGGCAGAATGGATTGATTTTCCAAGAGGCCCACAAAGTCTTACAGATGGCTCAGTCATCCCTGGAAATAATTACAGTTTTGATAAATGTCGCCGTAGGTTTGACCTTGTAAGTGCTATTATATTCTCTCATCTGATCTAGATTGGCAATGTTACTTTTATGTAAGTTTTACCTGGGGAAATCATTATATCAAAAACGAAATATTGCTACATGCAACCATTGTTGACCAGTATTTGTTTTGATTTGTTTACAGGGAGATGCAGATTATCTTAGATATCGTGGTATGCAGGAGTTTGATCAGGCAGTGCAACACCTTGAGGAAAAATATGAAGTATGTCACGGGTTTATCTGTCATGTCATTCACAGCTGCATATATTTCATTATTTTATATACTTTTATATGCAAGTATAGAACATTCAATGATTTAAAGGAAACTACTGGAAGGAGGATATGGAATTGCTTTTCATGTCAGGATAGCTGGTGTATTTTTCTGATGAAACAATGTAACTGCAGTTCATGACATCTGAGCATCAGTACGTATCACGAAAACATGAGGAGGACAAGGTGATCATCTTTGAGAGAGGGGATCTGGTTTTTGTGTTTAACTTCCACTGGAGCAATAGCTATTTTGACTACCGTGTTGGTTGTTTAAAGCCCGGAAAGTACAAGGTATGCAGCTTTTTTCATGCTCCAGTAGTTGATCAGTTAACCTTTTATTGCATAGGGCTTTTTTTATATCCTGCATAGGGCTTGTCAGATGTACTCGAGAAAGTTAGCTACATAGTGAAGTAACAGTGTTGCATTCCTATCCTTGATTGCATTCTCGAGATTAATGTTCAGTCAGGCATTCAGCCTATTAATATTAGAGCCGTCCGGGAGACACAAGTGTGGTTCACTGGTCGTTGATGGCTTTTGCTATTTTCTATCAGGTGGTGTTAGACTCTGACGATAGCCTCTTCGGCGGGTTCAGTCGGCTTGATCATGACGCAGAGTACTTCACCGCTGTATGTCTCGGCTTAAAAACTATAGTGCGGTTTGCTTGTCTTATTTGGCCACCTGGTCATCTGAAATAACGTTCCGTTTACTGATGCCTTGCAGGATTGGCCGCATGACAATCGACCTTGTTCGTTCTCGGTGTATGCTCCTAGCAGAACGGCTGTCGTCTATGCCCTTACAGAGGACTAGACAAATGTAGCTTGTTACTGGCGAGAGGTCCAGAGAGCTGGTGGCACAATAATGCCATGTAGCAACCCGTGCGAGGCTTCCCTGATGTCATTTTCCGGGACTGCACTTTTTTACTGAATGCCAAGATCAGAATGACGGATTAACCCATTGATGGGCTCCTGTTTCTGAGCGGTTCGTGAAGGAAAACGAATCAGCTTTGTCGCATTTTACAGGGACAGATTCATTCCAATCTGAAAAATGTCCCCTGCGGTTTTGTACATATAATGCTTGGGGTCGTACTTTATCTTTCTGAATAAATTTGTTCTAAGTGCTTATTACCATGTATCCCTTCGAGATAATAAGGCAGTGAAAAGCTGGTATTTTTTTGTAGTTTGCACCACTTATTTTCCTAGGTATCAGCTAATCTAGGTGATCGAATATCATGTCTACATGTAATAGCATAAATTAAAAAATTGAAACCCCCAACCCTAGGGTCTATGGTTCTCCAATGCTTTCTATCCTAGGACATGTTAGGCTGTCTCCAATGGGAGACTCAAACCGAAGCGCAATTGCATTCTGGATGGTCCCATGAAGCCCATACGTCTCCAACGGCGAATCCATATACAAAAGGTATTTCAGGCTTCGTTTATCTCACACCCCAGATATGGGGCACTGCCTCGCGCGACATACATCTACTTAGGTTGATCACATCATGCATGATTGCTTCCTCTAATGTAATCAGCAGCAGATACAGCAAAAGTCTAGACTTTTTCACATACTGTCTTGACTTCGCCCGCTTTTCTGGTTAGATAACAGTGGTTGTATCGCCCCTTTTATTAGCCTGGTACAGTAATGACAATTAGCCAGTTAATTTGGCAGCCCGTTTAAACAAAACAGGAAGCTACGTATCTGAAGCAAGCATAATACATTGTCCATTATCAAAGTAGCCCAAAAGGAATCATTTTTGTTTTATACTTGGCCATCAAAAGCATGCAGAATCTTCTCAAAGATCATCAAGCAGATCAAAACTGTGACATGCTGACAACCGATTTGAGCTGTCAGATACATCAAGAAGTGGCAGGTGGGTCTCAGCGTGAAGGACACGCAGGTAATGCCACATAAGCATGTGACGTGGCAAACCGTCTTGGAAACACAACCTAGGTAGTAAACTAGATGGTTATAGATAGATTAGAATGTTAATAATCAGATTTTGTAGTCCAATGTATATTTTGAAAGGTTAATTAGACTTTTTCCTTAAAAAAAGGTTAAGAGGAAATGGTGTGCTAGATACTTCCAAATCAAACGGCCCATAAAACCCACGGGGAAACGAGTAAACTACAACAGGGGTGAGATCAGAAGAGACGGTCTCAGGGTCGGGGTCCCCCAGTAGTGCAGAGGTGTGTTTTCTGAGATCCTACTCCTACGTATCATTATCATCCTCGCGTGCTCTGTCGTTCCCCGCTAATTCTTCATCCATACCCTTTTTTAATCCAGAGGACGGTGTTTGGCTCGGATCAGGCGACCGTCATGGCGGAACAGTTCGCGGATTCGGCGGTAAGGAGATTTTCCTCGAGTTCGTTCCTGTCGTCGTCTGAATTTTGTGATTTTTGGTGTAAGAGTTCCCGGGAATGTCAGATCTTCCCCTCCCGCGGTGTAGAGGGGGCCGCCGGGTGGCCTCCGTCATCCTCTCCCCACCACTCGCTCTCGCTATCGTGCTGCGGGAGGCACACGCAACTTTCAGATCTGATGTTTACCTTCCATGTTCCGACGAGTTTTGGTTCGTTCCTCACCTTGGCCGGCCAAGCGCGGCCGTGCGCGCCAGCTGTTCCGGTGTATAGCAGCGAGCGCTGCCTTGCCGGAGTTGCAGCTGATTTCTGGCTCATGTCGTTTGATTCTGATGGCTTGAGAAATAGATCTGGAGGATTCGTGCAAGGGTTTTTGCTCATTTCATACGTTTTAGGTCATCTTACCATTTGCACTCGTGACAAGATAACAAGTTCCTTTATATTTGGGGAAATTATTGCACTGATCTTTTTGCATGATGTTTAGTTATCTACAACTTGCGAACTTGTGCAAATCTGTACTGCTCTGATGATTGTCTAGATTATGTTTGACCCCAATGCTCTATCTATTTTCTTTAATTATTCAAATCTCTAGCTAACTGATGTTACTTGAATAGTTTAGTGGGTCTGTAGTCTTCTACATGTCCTGTATATATTACAGAATGGCGATGGAAATTGCAAAGTAGGATTATTTGCCTGCCAAATCAAATATGTATTGTACAAGCATGTGTGTATGATGCTCATGTTCTATTTTAAATTTCTCAGTTAACGGTATGATCTTCCCGTTTGTCATCTATAGACTTTAGGTTTTTAGCTCGTGACTTCGTTCTATTGTCTAAGTCTACAACATTAGTTGTTTGCATGTGTTGCCTTTTCACTGTTAAATGCATGTGTTATCCATGCTAGACAAGTTGTATGTATATCATAGTCTAAACACTTACTGTATGCTGGTATTTGGTGTGTCTGGGTAGAGAAGGATGTATTGCTGTAGTCTGTTCTAACCTTCTAAATGTAATTCTTTCATTCAAGTCTGTGCATAAGTAAATAGATTTGCTTTTAGAAGTAAATCCATGCATAATTAAATTGATATGGTCTTAGAGTACTTCTGCCGTTTCTGATGGATTACTTCACTGGTATTCAGAACAATGTCGTCATTGAGGAGGTCAACAAGGGCTTGAACCCAGGAATGATAGTCCTGCTCGTGGTCGCAAGCTTCCTGTTGCTTTTCTTCGTGGGGAACTACGCTCTCTATGTATACGCACAGAAGACGCTTCCTCCTAAGAAGAAGAAGCCAGTCTCAAAGAAGAAGCTGAAGAGGGAAAAACTGAAGCAAGGCGTTTCTGCACCCGGAGAGTAAACAGCCATGCAATTGTTTTCATTCACAGCTCCTCTTTACATGATAAATATACTCCACCTAGAGCAGCTGTATTTGAAGTGACTAATCTGTAGAAGTTTTTGTTTCGAATGGTACATTTGTATCGCGACATCTTATTTCAGCAACTGATCAACTTTCGCCTAAATAGAGCTATCACGCAAGTCTTTTAAAAAGGAAGTTCGCCGACTACTATGATATCAACGGGCTGGTGTGTGGTGTGCACTCTTGAGTGCGTAACCTTTTGGCGGAGCCACTTTCTGCTGTTCTGGGTACTGATTTCATTCTCATCTGGCTATCCCCGCTGTCTTCGTTCTCTCTCTTTTAAAAAGCAAGTTTCTTGCTACTACTCCCTCTGTTTCGTTTTAATTGTCGTTAGGACAACCTTCGTTAGATCATTTCTAGTTTATTTGGTTGTCTGAAACGACAATTATTTCAGAACGAAGGGAGTACGATTTAACGAGCTGTTGTGCATCAGCACTCCCGAGTTTTTCGTAACTTTTTGTTTGGGGCCCTTTCTGCTGTCCTGGGTCGCCTTAGATGCAGACACACAATGCTTACACGTCCCGCTTTTGATTCTGTATGCACACTTCCATTTCAACTGGCAGGCAGCAGATGCGAGCTGCATCAGTACTTTCATGGGAATATGGCCAGTCCCCCAGAACTAGATGATATGTAAACCTCAGAAGCTGATGTTTAACGCCTGTCCTGCTCTGCCTTGGCAGCTACTCCTCCCGGCCGGCCTCACCCATCAGGCCGACCAAAACCCCGCAGATCAGATCAGCCATCCCGTTGCTGTCGAACTGACGCCTCATCAAAGCATCGAATCCCTTCCATTCCATGCCATAGCGTGCGTGTGCGGCTTGCAAGCCTCGCGTTGCTGCAGGCGCGCCATCCCCGTCAGCCTATAGTATAGACAGACAACGGGATTAGCAAAAGTCGCGGCAAGACGATCGATGCCCAGCGATGTCTGAGACGCGCGCGCACCAACCACCAACTTGCGGAAAGAACCGCCTCACCGGACGGAGTCGCTTCGCCCGCACAGCTCTCGGGTGATCGCGCGCCGGTGGAAGAGTTACTTGTACTACTCGATCTCCTCTGACGTCGACGCACCGAACAACAACCATACAATACGACCCGATGCCACGTGGTCTCTGACAGAAGCAACCGTATGCACGCAGATCGAACGGGATCGCAATGCTGCGCCGGCCCTTTTGTATTCCTGTTTCGGCGCCTAGCTTGTCTTCAGTTTCACACTTGTCATCACTACTGTGCACGTTGCTTCGACACCCAGCATGCCGAGAAAGCAACAGAGGCAGTATGGCAGCGTGACTTTACGGGCAGGCAGCTGGCTGGTGCTATAACCGGCGGGAAGCGAGGAACAGAAGGAAGAGAGAATAGGCACACACACGGCTGATAGCCCGGACAGCGTGTCCAGCTTCTGCGCCGTGTACGGATTCGCGTGCAGCGAGCGGAGACGGAGATGCAGCAGGGCCGTTTGGAGCAGCCGGCGGTGCAGATGGTGCTGCGGGTGAAGCAGCAGCAGCACCCGTCGTCGCTGCTGGGCAGCGCCGCCGACGAGGAGGAAGGCGAGGCGTCGTCGGCGCTGTCGGTGTTCAAGGCCAAGGAGGAGCAGATCGAGAGGCGGAAGATGGAGGTCCGGGAGAAGGTGTTCGCGCACCTCGGCCGCGTCGAGGAGGAGTCCAAGCGCCTCGCCTTCATCAGGCAGGTACGTACGTCTAGTTAATTACCGGCCTTTTCCTCCTCACACGTAACGCATGTCTATGGCCTGGGTGCACGGCAATGGCCAGTCTGTGCTGAACCTGCTTACACACAGCTTTTACAGGTCCGGCACAGAAACATCAAGCATAGTGTCCAAATAACCCCATAAGTTAAGTTATGCCTGTGTAGGAGCTGGAAGCCATGGCGGACCCGACGAGGAAGGAGGTGGAGTCCATAGGGAAGCGGATCGACACGGTGAACCGTCAGCTCAAGCCTCTCGGCAAGACCTGTGTCAAAAAGGTAAAGGCGCAGCACATGCAAAACGGCAAACTTAAACACAACATAATATACATTGGAGATATCTCTCAACGATTTGGGAGTTGTTTTAATACGTCGTGTTTCAAGAGGTCAATTTGTAAGTTGACATGTGCATCTGCTGCTGCTGTTTTCGACTGTTAAAAGGAGAAAGAATACAAAGAGGTCCTCGAGGCGTACAACGAGAAGAGCAAAGAGAAAGCGCTGCTAGTCAACAGGCTAATCGAGGTGAGCAGCTAGCACGCCATTACTCTGACGACAGAAAGAAATCATGGATCACCGTCCGTAAGCAGCTAGCTATTGATTCTGCAACTTCTGAACTCACTCGAACCTGCTTTTATTTTTGCTCTGCATCGCTGGCTGGTCGTGTTCTGATGCAGCTGGTGAGCGAAGGCGAGAGGATGCGAATGAAGAAGCTCGAAGAACTGAACAAAACAGTTGACTCCCTCTACTAGACACAAGCTTAGCAGTACTGGTCAAGCCCACGCCGCCGCCATCGAGGGCTGCTCTCTCTCTCTCTCTCTCTCTCTCTCCCTGATCTGTAAACTGCTGTGTGCCATAGATTCGTGAGTGACTTGTCCAAGTTGTTGCTTGTAACAGATGTTTTCATTGAGTGTTTTTTTTTTCTTCTTAAAATGTTTTATTCGGTTGGTTTGGTTCTTGTTGCCCTGCTGTCACTGTCGTGTAAAACTGACGTATTTAAGCATCAAAGAAACCTGGAACAAGGCTGAAAAAGGAAGAATGATGTGCGTCAACATCTAGTTGGATTCATTCCGTGGTGTTCTTTGTCGGTAATACAACAAAGCATTATTCATTATGTAGAAGCATTTGTGGCAGATGGAGCAACTACAAATGCCTGTGAACAATCTCATCAGTTTGCAATACCGAGCCTATGTTTTGAATAAGCTTATTGAATTTTATGATCGATACGCTCCCTTCATCTCCATTTGTTTGACGTCGGAAGAACTAATTATTGGAAAAATTAAAATTATTTTTCCGACGTTAAACAAATAGGAATGGAGGGACTATCTAATTTCAGCACAACAGGCCTAGCAAAAGTAGGCCGGTGTCAGTGCGCTGGTTGGACCATGTTGGAATATATAATTCAGAACTCCTTACGCTCGTTTAGATGGGCTTGGCAAGAACAAAAAAAATGTAGCTATTATTTTGTTTATGTTTTATGAATACAAATACTACCTGCTAGCAGTCTGTGTAATTTTGTAATCAAACCTATTTCTTTATGTTGATACGGTGATGAAGCTATTATTATACTATATATGGCTTATTGAGATATAATAAGCCCGTAGTACTACACGAGTTCTGAAGGGTGCATAGTACTGCACGATCGATCAGTAAAATATAAATTATGCTCTTACAAAATGAGCAGTCGGCATCTATGATGGCCATGGATGTGTACAGCGTTGTCAAGAAAATGACTACAATTGTGCGGCACCAAGGCCATAGAGAAAGTGGCTTGATACATATCTCCACACACAAGTACAGGGACATGTTCTTTTTCTAAAGAAACAAGTACTCCATGGTTTTTTAGAGGATTGCATGTTTATAAATACCCACTTGGACTTCAGATACTTTGCATTGAGCTGATTATTAGGATTCCTCGAGTACCCAGACAGAGGTGCCAATTCCAGGTCCCTACTATTCTAAAAATCTAGCAATTCTTTGGGGCCTGCCATGATAACCAGGGTAGTAACCAAGTAAAGAAATACTCCCTCGGTTCTATAATAATTGGACCAACGAAATGAACTACAGATGAACTAACGAAAGTGGTCGGAACAACAACTAAATCGATCTGCAGGGAGTAAAGATGATCAAACCATTTCTTGAGAAGAAAAGAAAAGATGCAACTTTGTTGTATTTCTGATACCTAGCAGAGCACTGTTACAGTGATGTAGTACGAAATCAGCACAGCGACGCAGCAAACTGAAACGAACGTATGCCTCTTCTGGTTCTATCCCAACCATTCACAATCACACCTTTGTTATGTACTCCCTCCATCTCTGAAAGCTTGTCGCTTTGTAGTTCATTTTTGAACTACAAAGCGACAAGTTTTCGGGGATGGAGGGAGTAGTATCGGATTGATCAACAAGAATCAAGCAGCGGCAGCAGCATGTTGATCCTAATTACAGTAGTTCCGAGCATGTTAAGCAAGACGAAGAAGAATGGCAATAGAAAACCACTAACAGCAATGTTAAGTGCTCTTGGGAAAGCCCCTGAAGCCTTGTATGAGCAGGCAGAATCCCTGCCTAGATGTCCCTCCGCCGCCTCCCGGCTTCAGTCGCCGGCCGTTCCCCGGCGCCGACGACGGATTCTCCTGCTCGCCGTCAGTGTAATCATAGTCCTCCTTCGTCCACAGCCTCGTCTCGGACACGCCGCGCGTCTGGAACGTGAACACGGCGCAGCAGGAGGAAGACGCGTGCGGCTCGCTGGGCGCTCGGAAGAGCCAGCCCTGCAGGTCCCACGTCACGTCCACCGGTGCGCCGCCGTCGACGAAGATGGTGTGGCTGCCGCGGAAGTTCCACCGCAGCTGCCGGAGGTGCACCACCTTGCGGCCGTCCACGGCGACCCAGCCCTCCGCGTCGCCGTCGTCCAGCGCGACGCCGATCTCGTGCTCCGGGCCGGACTCCGAGAACCGCGCCGTCGTGGACCAGCTGCACCCGCGCCCGACGAACCGCACCCGGCGCCGCGCCATCCGGGACCCCCCGGCGACCGGTATCCCGCCGTGCAGCCGCTCCGCGTACCCGCGGCTCAGGTCGCCCAGCAGGAGCACGAACTCGGCGTCGGCCACGACCGCGACGTAGTACCCGGAGGCCGGCTCCGGCCCGGCGCCGCCGCCGCCGTACCGCGCGGCGGCGAAGTCCCAGAAGACGCCCACCACGCAGCCGCCCGCCGTGAACGTCCCGCTCCCCTTCTTCTTGTGCAGGTGCCGCGGCGGCGCTCCTCCGTGGCGCGAGGCGGCGGGATCGCGGACGGCGACGGACAGCGCCGGCCCGTCGTCGGGCGACCGCGACCACGTGACCTCGATGAGCAGGTCCTTCCCGGACGCCGCGAGCCGGGAGCGGTACACGGTGGTGACCGCGCTGACCGCCGCCCTCCCGGCTCCCCTCGCCTCCGCCGCCGCCGCCGCAACCGCATTGGCGCCGCCGGAGCAGGAGGCGACGTCGGAGATCCGCACGGCGTGGTCGCTGAAGCACGAGACCAGGTCCTTCATGCCTCGATCGATCTTCCTCTTCCCTTCTCTCCGATTGTTGTGGGACCGAATTCTTCCTTCGGCCGCCTACCACTCGCCACCGGGGCGGGCGGGCGGGCGGGCGTGCTAGAACTAGAACGGTTTCGTCGCGGACAGCAACCGCACCGGCATTATTATGCTGAATCGCCGATGGCGATGGGCAGCATTAGGACACGAAGAGACGGGAAAGCAAGGATTCGGTAATCGCACGAGCGAGAAAAAAGGTATCGTATCACTTAATTGGGAAGCCTGACAGGCAATAGGCTGGTGCTCTGCTTACAAGGTAGGTATAATCTCTCTCGCTCGTTCCCCAGCTCATCGACCCTGTGCTGTGCTCTGCTCTGCTGCTGATACTGCAGCTTCTCCTTCTTACTGTTCCTTGCCATGACGACCCTTTAATTCCTTTCCACCAGTAGATCTCATCTCAGAGCACATATCCCACCGGTGCACCCGAGGCAAATCTCTTACTACTATATCTGCATCTCAATCTCCCATGATCTTCGTGTTTGGGTTCCCTAGAGTGAACGGAACGAGTGCTAAACTAGTATGCCTCAGTTTCCTTCTCGCGTTTCTTGCCAATTCTGTAGTAACAGTTGTAGGCAAGGAAACCGAGGCGTAGGGGAAAACCGCGTCTTCCCAAACGAAACAGCCGCGTCGAAGCTAGCACCGCACCGGGCGTGTCTGGTCTGGCCGAGACCGTCCTGCAGGCTGCACTGCAGCACGAACTGGGCGGCGGCCGGCGGCGGCGCTGAAGGAAAGGAGACTGCATAACGGATGCGTTTGCAATTGCAATTAAGCTACTAGTACTGTACTACTATAATACTGTGTGCTGTGACGGTTACGGCTGTCTTCAAACGACCTGTTGACGGCTGTATAGCAAAATCTCGATTCTCTCCGATGTGCCTAGTCATTCCTGCAGTGCAATAAACAGCAGCGGACTCCTGTGTTATGCGTCGCAGCGTATCGTGAGACTAGTCAAATATACTTAATACTCAGGTGAAGTTTATTTCTAGCCAAAAAATTTTGTACCAACCGAAGTTTAATTCTAACACGTAGTACTATCCCCTGTCATTTTTTCAGCCATTTCTAAGTGCATTTATTTCAATCTTCCCCTCTTTCTATTGGGATCCTCCTCCATTCGCTAGTTGCATGCACGCAAGTTCCCATCTTTTGCTGGCTGGTATTGAATTAAGGTGGAGAAAAATATGTATTGATGAGGAGTGTTGAAGTAATCTTGCATATTCACTCATATGTAGTTTGAATCCTAAAAATAAACTTCACCTGAGACAGAGGGAGTAGCCCGATCGACGTGGCTTGCAGCCTTCCCTCATGCACCCGCTGCTCGGGGTGGACAAAAATAAATAGAATCGAAATCGAAACCGAATTAATCAGAAACTGAAATCGAACTAACCGAATCATCAAACAATATTTCAGTTACCATTCTGTAAAAATTAGATCTTTTTTGTTGGTTTTCGGTTTTTTACTTCGGTAACCGGGTAACCAAAGTTTAGCTCAACCCTCCCAGTTGGCCCAGCTCAATATATCTCTCATCCGTCTCAGTCCAATAATAACATCTCGTACAGGCCTACTCACTCACGCGGCCACACCCACACAGCCAACCCCAACCACTCGCCTCCTCCTTGAGATCCTACTCCCACGCTGACCTACCGCCGCCGTTCTGCGCCAGTGCGCCCCGTCGCACAACACCCAGGCTCCTTGTGTCAGTGCACACCACCGCACTGCGCAGGCGCGCACCATCGTGCTCCACCACAAAGGCAAGTGGGTACTATGGCACTGGAGGAGCAGCAGCGGCTCCTCCTGCACCGCCACCTTCAGCTTTGCAGATGCCGTGGTAGCGCCATCCTCCCCCTTCGCCGCCAAGACCCGACCCCGCGGATGCCGTGCTCCAACTAGTCCCGACCTCGGGCTATGGATACCGTGCTATAGTCCCTGTTTTGGATTTTTGTCATGTTTTTTCTTGTCGTCAGATGATTGGAATCATATTAGATGAGTATGTTCATGCAAAAAGAATGTATCTTTGGGTTGCCTAAACAACTTCTAGGTTTATTATGCATGAATGTATGCTTGATTTACTAGGTGTATTTCTGTTCCGGACAACTAAAAATTGAAAAACCGAGCCAATCAATTTCGGTTAACAGAGCGCCCACCCTGACCTGCTCCGGATCTACAAGTTGCCTTCTTCCTTAAGCACGCGAGCGGACTAATGGATCGCTTCCATCCTCTTCCCGTCTTATTAGGCACGCACATGCAGCTGTTTGGCACACACAGCTGCAACACTCGTGTCCTCTAAATTATACTCAGTCATATATACTTCATCTATACTTCTAGTGTTTCCTATATATTTCCAATATGTTCACTATGCACACCTACTCTAAACTTCTAGTATGTCTACAGTCAAATGCACTTTATAGTACACCACTGTGGATGTCCTAACCCGCTGCATGCACAACCAGCACATGCGTCAGTAGCGGCGAGCGACAGAAGAACAAGGGTTTTCATCAACAGAAATCGAAGCGGTTACATTAGATTTGTTGTGGATTGGATGATGGAAAAAACTTACTTCTTAGATTGGTTTTTCCATTTAAAGATGATAATTGGGATATGCATGTTGTGTTTATAATTTATTAGAATCAATACATATTATGTTATTTAAGTGTTTGTGCACCGAATTATGTTGGAAATTTTACAATTATTTACCAAATTAATAAATGAATTTATCGAAGTACATATGAAAAGTTGCGTACGTCGTACTCTTCGATAAAATCGTAAATCTGCAACTGACAATAAAGAGATCCGACACAGGATGCCGCATAAAAAGAAGTAGAGGAGGATTCCGCAGGACAAGTTGCGATAGCCTTGTTTTAGGTGAAGAATCCTACAACGCCCGTCCATTGTTTCCAGCTTGGTAAGGCCGTCTGCAGTGGCACGCTGTAAAACATATTGTATATACTGTAGTACAATAAAAATTTAGAGTACATATTGTAAAAGTCGAAGGAGAATAGTATATAGAGTACGCTTTATAGTAAGCTGACGCGGATAGACTAAATGTAGGAGCACACGTTCCAACTTGAGATAATATAAAAGTAGACGTCTGCATGGACGACCGTGGTACATCAGCGTTCCGGCGGCGCCCTGGGAGTAAGAGGTGCAGAACTATAGAAGTCCAGAAGCAGGCTGCAGGCAACTGAAAAGCCCTAGCTAGGGGAGCTGCACCTGCCGAACCGTCCGTCCTCCCCACGCGCACGTCGCTCGTGGCCGACACGTCTCCACCCGCCCGGGGCACCCCGTCCGTGCGCACCCCAAGCGAGGCCACCCCTGATCGTGTCCGCCACGAGCCACGACTCGTGTGCCCACGAGGGATTCAGCGCCGAACCTTCCCTCCGGCCGTCCCCGGTCCCGTGGCGCATGTGCGTGCGCCCGCTTCACGAATAGGGACCTGTGCTAGACTGCTACGTACAGTACAGATCTTGGGCCCGGGCTGCAGCTGCGGTGCCCGATAGTGGCCCAGGGAACAGCGCCGGTGGCCACTGCTGCAGATTTGTTGGAGTTCTATCAACATGAAAAGCCGGTTCACTGTTTTGCTTTTGTGTGTGCAGGCTTGGCTAGTCATCTCCCTCGCCCAAAAGACCTGGTGAATCACGCTTGAAGAAAATGCATGTATAAAACTGTTTACCGATCTTGCAGATAAAAAGACTGAATGAACTGTGTCCATCTTCAGTTGAGGACTGCATATTTCTGTGCAGCGGTGGTATCTATCGTTGAGATGTTATGCTTATTCATATCTCTCCTCCAACCATCGTGCAAAACTTTGTAGCTGAGCTCCTCACTATGACAGATCGAACGTGGAGATCCTCTGCAATCTGGTTACGTATGCTGTTGCACTGCCATATATGAGCCTGGTAGCTGAAATTCTGTATACGTGCTTATAAAATTTCTAGCATTGATATACAGTACGTGTTTCTTCCTGATTTACATTCCTTGCATTGATATGTGTGTTTATTGTCCCCTTAGTTATCGATGAAACCTGTTCTATCTTCAGTTACTGACCACTCAACAAAATTTTCTCAGAACTTAGCATCATCTGTATTGTTTTTTTTTTTTGACAGAAATGTGGCAGGTGTTCTGCCGTTTCATTATAGCAGAGATAATAGCAATCAAACTCCACAATCCTGAATGTTTAAGATTACATAAAAAATAGACTGATCAGCTTAGGCTGCATCAACAAAAGATACAAGGAATAGGGAGTAACTGAAGATACTATTACCTCCCCGGACTGGGCCAATAATTCTATTGGAGGGTTGCTGTGTTCTTGGTTATAACCACACATGTCAGCACATTATAAGAAATGAGCACAAAAGCAGTAGTACTTGTTCTAGGTGGGTTGGCTTCTCCCCTTGCTTCCGGCCGGGACTGAAAACGGTCTGTGGCTGCGGTTGGACAGCGTGGGCGTAGGTGCGACGTCGCTGTTCAGTGAATCGAATTCAATCACCGAAATGTGATTGTCAATGTCCCACCACAAACATGTGGTATTGAGACGATAATTTATGCAGAGGACGGAGTAGTTCACCACCCTTTCTTTGAAAAGTAACCAAAGCGCACGCACACTCTGACCGTTTCCAGTTTTCTCCGAGTCTGACTGACGCGAAATGCCAAGACAAAAAATTTACATAAGGTTACCATGAGGAGAAAGAGGACGAAGAATATTATGTCATTGCTACACCTACCCGCTTCGATACTGAGTAGCTAACATTTGGAGGTAGAAAAGCGTGTGTTTCCATTGATGTTGCAGCCCGGGAAAAAAAATCTGCTACAGTAGTACTCCCTCCTTCCCAAATTATTTGTCATTAGGACAAACTTTTTAGTTCAAAATTGAACTAGAAAACTTGTCCTAACGACAATTAATTTGGGAAGGAGGGAGTACCAAACATTGAGACCACAATTGGAACATTCATATGCACTTATCTCAAAGGTATATCCATTGCGGATGAATTTTTAGATGGGAATGTAACAGTTACAACACGTATTATCAAGGTAAAAAAACAAAATTAATTACTGTACTCCCGGCAATGATGGACGAGTAGGACGACATGACCAGAAGAAACCAACGTCCCTACTCGACGAATTCTCCTCGGAGCGAGCTGTAGAGAAATACTTCCTCCGTCCTCATGAACTTGTCGCTTTGTAGTTCAAAAATGAACTACAAAACGACAAGTTTATGAGAACGGAGGGAGTAATCACGAAGAGGAAGGCGGCGCGCGACGGTTAGGAATCGGAATCGGATGATGAGGTAACGGTGGCGGATGATGAGCCGGCGGTCATGGGGGTCATGTCCATTGGGTAGCTCCCGAGCACCCGCAAGAAGGAGGTGAACTCCTGGACCTCGGCCAGCGCGTTCTGCGCGCGGGGCTCGGCAAGGGAGGCCTGGAAGTCGACGTAGAACATGTACTCGAAGTGCTTGGCGGTGCCGACGTTGGCGTCGTCGACGAGGCGGATGGGGCGGTGGCGGTGCGGCCGGCTCTCGATCTTGGTGAGGCTGATGTCGCGGAAGGCGAAGGCGGAGAGCACCTTGAAGAGCACGGAGGTGCCCTCCTTGTCGTGCGCGAACGCGAACACGATGCTGGTCTTGAAGGGCCGGTCGGTGCGCGGCACGACGGGCTCCCGGGCCAGCATCACGAACCGCGTCACGTTGCCGCGGTCGTCCTGGATGCCGTCGGCGAGCACCTCCATCCCGTACAGCTCGGCGGCGCGGGACGACGCGATGGCGGCCGTGTCGCGGAGCCCGTTGGCGGCCACGTACTCGGCGGCGCCGGCCGTGTCGTCGAAGGCCTCGCGCACGACGTTGAGCCCCATCTCGGTGAGCGTGTGCTCGCACTGCGCCAGCGCCTGCGGGTGGCTGACGACGCGGGCGAGGCGCTCCTTGCGCACCCCCGGGAGGGCGAGCAGGCAGTGGTGCACGGGGAGCTGCACCTCGCCCACGATGTGGAGGCGGTGCCGGAGCAGGAGGTCGTAGTTGCGGTGGATGCTGCCGCCCAGCGAGTTCTCCACGGGGAGCACGGCGCGGTCCGCGATCCACAGCTCCACCGCCTGGAACGCCACCTCGAACTGGTCGCAGGGGACGGCGTCGCAGCCCGGGTACGCCTTCCCGGCCGCCTTCTCGCTGTACGCCCCCGGCATGCCCTGGTACGCCACGCGCAGCTGCGACCCGTGCATCGGCGCGGGTGACAGGTCCGAGATGCGCAGCGGCTGCGGCAGGTTCTTGTTGGCGGCGGCACCGTTCATGCCACTCATCACCGGAATAAGGTCCAGCACCGCCCCGTTCTGCGGCGGCGCCGGGGAGACGTGGCCGTTGACGGAGTGCGAGCCGAGCGCGGCCACCTTGCTCGAAAGCACCGCGCAGCTGCTCTGCCACTCCGACCGGCCGCCGCTGACCGCGCCCTGCAACGAGCACCTGACCACGCCGCCGCTGGTCCTCCCCGGGGCGCCGTGGCAAGCGAGCCTAGGATTCTGGCCAATCGGCGCCTTGATCAAACTCGCCGCAGCCATGGCTTAAAACCTCTCTTCCTCTGTTTCTTTGCTCTATTTGGTACGTACAAGGAACCGTGCCTGGTAACTGGGTAGTAAGTTTGATGAAGCTTCAAAGCGAGAAGCTGAGGAGGTTAGGCGGCGATGGGGTGCGATATATAGGTGGCGCGGATTGCTTGGCCGCTTGTGGGGTTGGTGGCAAGGTGGGGGCGCGCGGGCTCATGGACTCGGCGGAGGACGAACGGGGGTTGGTTGGGTCAGCGCGCGCGCCAAAACAAAACAAATCTCCGCCACTTCACCAACCAACCCCATCCCAACGCCACGCACGCGTTGGAATTGAACGGAACGTGCAGTGCAGTGCCCCTCGCTCTGCTTTCCTTCTTCGCCGTCACTTCTTGGAATGGCCGGAAGACTAGACTAACCCTCGCAAACGTGTAGAGTGTGGGAAAATCGTAGCAATGCTTAAACCTCTGCTATGATGTCCATTTGCTTATACCTTGATTCTTTTTTTTTTTGTAATGAATGAGGAACATTTACTAGTGTGCTTTGGTTTTTTAGAGGCACTTGCGTGCCCATTTCCTACAATTTGAGTTGAGTTGAGCTGGGCGTACGTGTGACGAGGGAAGATTGAATGCTGATCATCATTTTTATTATTTTGAAATATCAACATTGAGTGGTGACCAACATTGAAATATGATAAAAGCTCTCGTGTTGATCCAGTGGCACCTAGCCATGGAGCCACACCTGGAAGCGGATTCACTGACGTATTAGCTGTTGATGTAATGAATGGAATGGAAGCTAGGAACTACTACCATCTTTCTACCAATAGATGGACATGTTCTGTTAGTTAGAGAAAAAAGAAACGGGGCACGAGGACCACGCTAACATGCATCGGGTTACGGTCGATATGTTAAGTCCAAAGATGAGGATAAAATACAAGCAACACCAATGATGCACGAAAATCGTGTGCTCTCATCGTCTTATGGTGTGAGTACAAGGGAGAATACAAAACAGCCTTCACCTCAAAGCGGGTCCTATAACACGCTAGATTTTTATATCGTCCTTCCGTTTTCCTTTCGATATTTGGACAGCGATTAGTTTGGGTTATCTTTTTGCAAAGCATACTAAGCCACCTGCCCGGCCACTCTATTCGTTAGTCTAGCTTGATGAATGTTTGTTTAATTAAATAATTAAGGTTAAAATAGTATTATTATTGGAGCTTAATTAAAAGGTCTTGAAAGATCGACCGAACACATAAGTTTCCAGACTAAAAATGTTTTAATTATAGACTCTTCAGTATCAATATGTAAAAACGGAACAAATATTTTAATCCACAAATAAGTTAAAAAACTTGAAGAATCATGGACTTACAAATGAATGAAACTCAGTTTTTCTAATCGAAGTTGGTTTTTATGGTTCCATGCATGTCAATTCTATAAAGTTTAGTTCTGAATGTTCAATTTTTACCCACCTTGGGTAAGCGCACCGCACGGAATGGCTCGATCGCACGGGCCGGCGGAGGCTTTTAGAAGTTGCTCAGCTATGTTTTGGCAGAACAAAAAAAAAATGAAGGAATGACATCTCGATTATGGGCCTTAAAGTCAAAGGAATTATACTCCCACTTGGTATATTTCCGTTTGGTGCGCCACCAGTTATTATATGGATTTCGATCGATGCTTGTAAGCAATTTTACAGGCTCAGATTTTCGCTTCACCGTTGACCACCACTCGCATCGATGCTGTCTGCCTGAATCGAATACGGCGAAGGGCCAAAGACGACACGGAATGGGATGCAAGAAAATTACTATAAAATGTCAATCACTGCAGGGGACAGTACAGAATAGTTCGTTGTGATCTCTAGCTTTTTATTGAAGCTTAGTAAGTGTTGTTATTAGAACCAAGAGAACTGGCAGGAAATAACGCCATGGTTGGTTGATGGCTCTGAACGAAAGCCCTTCCAACGAGAGGAACACGGATGTGCGATGAACTCCGTCAAGGAGAGTAGTTTCCGGGTCGTTTCAGACACGCGTTCCCCTGTTCGTTACCCCCCAACCAGCCCAATGTCGCCACAATTCCCCCCCGCTCCGTCCGTATGGAGCTCAACAAGTCGTTTTTTCGGTAGACTTTACAAGTGAAGTCATTTTGCCGTACGCGTATGGAAGTATGCAACCTATCCACCTGCCACCCGAGCTCATCCGCGTGAAAGGGAGATTAATTTAGTGGTTAAGTACTTTGAGTAACACTACTTAAATCCTAAGTTTGATTCTTGGTGGGAGCGAATTACAGGTTGAATTTCACAGTATTATTACCGTCTCGTTCTAAACAATAGGTTGTAAGTATCTGTATTTATACTTGCTCGTCCATCATCTAAAAAAACGTACTCCTTTTATGAACGACGTGTATATGTTCGCGTCTCTTCGCTGCTGCGGAAGCAAACAAGTCGGGGGTATTAAAAAATTTGAAACAAAGCGGAATCACAATGACTTCGACGATCAGTCAAGCAATCCCGCCGGGGCCACGTGCGGACGCAACAGCGATCGCATCAGTAAAGCAGGGAACACGTACGACCGAAGAAAAAGACTGAGACCGAGCTGCATGCTGAGGTCGCCGGCCGGAAGAACGAGGAAACCGCCACGCAAAAAGCTCGCGGCGGCGCGCCCCCGGCCCGCCGAGTACGAGTAGGTAGGTGGACAGAAACGACGGTTGGTGCTTGTTGACTTGCGAAGCTGCTTCAGCGGCAGTGTCCGCCGGCGTCCCTGTTCCTGCGTGCGCGCACACGTCCGGTCTGGCCACCGTAGCGAGGCGTGGCGCGCGCGCGTTCGTGTGGACCGCCCTGACTGACCAGGCATCCAACTGCCCCAGCAATACGGACGTTGCTGCCATCCCAGTCGCGCGCACGGGGGGGCACCCCTGCACCGTAGTAGTATAAGTTCCACTACAGTTAAACATGGTGCCGTTCTCCGTTCTGGCGCCGCAGTGACCCGTTCCGAGGCGGGGCTTTTGCCGCACGCGCGCCGAGTGGTGCGGGCGCGTGCCGCGTGACAGCCTCCCTCCCGCGCTAGTAGTCAGTAGGTGAAGCGGACACGGAACCAGAAAAAAAGAATCCGGACGGCTCCCGTGGAGAGATGATAAGGATGGCGCCGGCGTGTTCGTCGCCTGCGGCGGCCGTGGGGCTGCGCGGCCGTTCCTCGTTCTCCACAGCGTGCCTCTTCCGTAGTAGGGTCGCCGCGTCTATTTGGAAGGGGAGGAGGAGGAGAGGAAGAGGGAGGTGCGCCGTCTCGTGCTGCTCGTCCGATGACTCAGAGGGGCCCCGCGCCACGGCGGCGGCGCCTACCGATGGATCGATTCAGCTCTACTCCCAGATCGAGAGGTACGTATGCGATGGCGATGTCCAGTTCCGATGCTCCCCTACCTTCCGCTCTATTGGTTCCAACTGCTGAATCGGGCAACTCAGGGTGATCACGGAGGCGGCGAAGCAGTCCCGGGAGGAGGGCTGGGGTTCGACCGGAGACTGGACGGAAATCGAGGTGCGTTCCGGTGGCCGCCGCTGCAATTTTGCCCTCTGTGAAGAGCCCGACTGAATCGGCCAACCATCGTTGCTTGCTTGTCATCATGATAGGGAGCGTGGGTGTTGAGACCCAAGTCCTCCGCGCCCTCGTTTGTCATCCATTTCGTTGGTGGCATTTTTGTCGGGGCCGCACCGCAGGTCACGTACCGCTTCTTCCTTGAGCGTCTTGCGGACAGGTATGTCTTCAAAGAGCGTTGCCCAGCGACCCAAAATTTAATCTGTTTGTATGGGGTGTATCAATGAAATGATTTCAAACATCCGGTGGTGCCTTTGAGGTCCTACATGAAAAGTTTAGCCTCCCATTTTATGACATCCATGTGAATATTTGATGATTATTTTATTCAACAACAAAAAAATACTCAGAGCAGGACACAGAAGCTTACATCCCAAGTGCAAAGCTCGGGGAGGAGTTAACTGTTATTATCTTAATACCTGAATATTATAACCCCTACTGCTTTCCTGTAACAAAATGCTGATGTATCACATTGTAATCTAGGGGAGCTTTGGTGATTGCTACACCGTATACTAGTGGCTTCGATCATTTCTTTATCGCAGATGAAGTCCAATTTAAGTTTGACAGGTGCTTGAGAAACTTGGATGAATCTGTAAGTACAACTTTTCAACTAGTGGCACGGGATCATGCCCATAATACTGAGTGTGTGAACTATTATTCAGGTAAATGACCTTCCAACATTTGGTGTTGGGCATTCATTGGGATCGCTCGTCCACTTACTAATTGGTAAGAGTTTTACCATCATTTGGTTTGCAACTAACGTGAGGCTTTACTTGTTAATCACTACAACAACACAACAACCAAGCCTTTGCTTGTTAATCACTAATTTAAAATTTAAATTTAACTTAATGTAATTGTTTAATCAAAATTAGAATATGTTTCTTATACCCTGTATGTATCAGGATCAAGGTATGCTGTTCAGAGAAGTGGAAATGTGCTAATGGCCTTCAACAATAAGGTCTTATTTTATTTAAGCTGCATTGTAATTACAAACATGAAGTGTAGCATAGCCCTTCCTTCCTTCCTTCCTTCCTTGCCAAGGAAATATATTAAGATAAAATTTCATCTTTAGGTAGGAGTGCTCTATCTGGAATATCTTTTTCTTTTATGCAGTACCTTAGAACTTGGGGCAAGGCGTAGGAGAACCAGATATTCCAGATTTTATCAATTTTTTACAACATTATCCGTCTATTCTGGACTATTTTGTCCTACCGGTACCAAAGTTGAAATTGTGTATTGGTCCGTCGTAAAACATACCTGTCAATCTATAGCATTTAGCATGTGACTCTTTGAATGTGGCATTCACATCTTATTGTTATAAACCATTTGCTTCTAGATGATGGATGATATTGTGCCATCTTTCTTTCTAAAATCTGACAAGGTTGTGCAAGCATTGTTGTTTGTCCCAATTAGTCCATTCTAGAAACCTGCTACTTCTACTGCAATGGTAGTAGATTTTTACATTATTTCTTTGCAGGAGGCAAGCTCGGCAATCCCATTATTTTCACCTGTAATTGTACCCATGGCACAAAGTTTTGGGCCAATATTGTCTCAGCTGACTTCATATCCAACAGTCCGTTTTGGGGTATGATATGTTTAGCTTTTTAATGTAAAATTCATTGCTTCGAATATCCAACACATTTCGTTCAGTGACTTTATTTATATCCATATTTACACATTCAATGCTTTTTTTTTAAAAAACTGCCTCCTGACTTGTCTTGAAGATACATTATCTTTATTACACAAATATATCAAACATGAAAGTATTGGCAACCAGTGAAAGTAAATGTGGCTTTCAACTTTTACTTGATACCACAAAATGTGCAAATCCATCTTTTAGTTTGTTAGGCATCCCTAATCCAAAATTTTAAGCATGGCAATGTGCATATATATATTTTTGTTCTTTCATTGCTTCATATAAAAAACTTTATATTTCTTCTCTTTGTTTTAAACTCTTGTCTATATTTACTTTTCCTCAACAACAATTAGGATTAGCTCTTGTAAGGGTGTAATTGAGGTTCCGTTTTAGACCTGAGCATATTAGGCATAGGGTCAATCCGGCCAAGTCTGTCCCAAACAAGCCCATTCCAGTGCCCCCATCGAGTTCTAATAGACAGATATGAGCAGAGATTTTTGAGCCTGACAAAATCTTGACCTGGGTTCGAAACGTTATTTCAGTTATTTTACATGTGAAAAGATCGGGCAGCCTGAGCCACAAATTGAGGATTCAGTGCGCTTATCATTGTGCACTCTTTGGTTCTCCAAACATGGATCATTCTTTCAGACGTTTTTTAATATTATTGATGACATTGCCCTGAACGTGAAATGTGTATTGCTGACCTCAAGAATAAATGGTAATCTAAGATTATTATAATTACTGCATAACAGGCAGAAGCAGCCATTAAGCAACTCGAGAATCTAAGCCCTCCTCTAGTTAAGCAACTTCTTCCCTTGGTTCAACAACTTCCACCGTTGTATATGGACTTAGTAAAGGGCCGAGAAGACTTCATTCCAAAACCAGAAGAGACACGTCGGCTGGTATGTTAACACTATTCTACCATATATTTTGGAGTGTTATCAGACACTGCATCACCTCCCATGTAAAAAGATGTTGCTAGTTATTGTAATACTGAGTGTAAACCAGTCTACCTGTAAAACTATGCCTCTCCTGAACTTTACTCTTAGTTAATGAAATAAACACAGACAAAAATCATTGTCGTGATTTCAGTTTTTCTCTGAAGTGTCAGTACTTTTCTATTGGGATTATCAGACTATTATTGAAAACTTAATTTTCTTACCAATAAACATGAGTATATTTTAGAAAAGGATCAGGGAGTAAATGTTGGTGAACCCAACTGATCTATTTGAAGCACACTAGAGCGGACAACGATGGAGGGGCATGGAATTCAAACAAGATGCAGAGTGAAATCTGCTTTTCTGTTTGATATAAGGAAAGAGCTCTCATTGCCTGAGAAACGTTTCCATAAAGTGCTCTCATTGTCTTGTCATTTGGTCACCCAGGATCCAAATAAATCGATTTTGCCCCCTAATCCCCCTGAACTGTAAAACTGGATTTTAACTTTCAAACCATACCAAACCAGGTTAACATGCTCTCAGGCGGTTGAGGGGTGGTTATGCTAATTTTGACTTGATGCAAAGATTGCCTTGTTTATTTGTATATAAATGTCCAGATATTTCACTTCCAGTAAACTATATTTTGGCACGGTTCGTTAAAGGATGTACTGCCAAGAGTAAATAACTAGCACAAAGAAACTCATGTCTGTGTTATATTTCAATGTTTTTGTTATGTTTATAACTATAAACATCTCATGTTTCATTTTATGATTTCTCTACACATTCTGCCTTGTTGGGGCAACACTATTCTTTTACAGATAAAATCCTACTATGGAATTTCTCGAAACCTCCTAATAAAGTTCCAAGATGATCAAATCGATGAAACCTCTATTCTTGCACAAGTGCTAAGCTCTGAATCAGCCATTAGCTCGCAGCTTGATATGTCGATTCGTTCACTTCCTGGAGATCACGGTCTACCATTACAACAGGTGATGTCCTGTTCTCAAGTTTTCCGGGTTTTAGAGCAATCTCCCAAAGGTATTGCTACATTTACGAAATTGTTGTTCTGTTTCAGATTCTTCCTGACGTCCCACCAGCAATGGCTGATGCAGTGAACCGTGGAGGTGAACTATTGGCAAATCTGACAACGGGCACACCATGGGAAGCTGTTGCTAAGGAAGTAAGTAGCAATTTAGGTACCGACTCAGGTATTCTGCGAGCACAGATGTCAAAGGATGTCAACACACTTGTGGATGCAATTGTTTCTTGGATATCTTCAAATTCCGGTTCAAGGCTATTACGTTCATGATCACCCACAATACTTACTGAAGTGTCAATACCAGTGAACATCATCACAATTCTACGGACAGATGTATAAAATTTAGATTGTGTGGCGGCCTGGTATGTTAATAGATCCGTATCATACTTCAGAAAATTTGATTGTATGACTGTACTTAGATTAAAAAGGTTATGAACTCGATTATATTTGTGAATGAAAAGAATATCTAAGGAGCTATTTGCATATTTGACACTCTTTTGTTGGCTTTAACAATGGGAGGGTGGTCGGACCGACGGAAGGCACCGTGGGGCGGACGACCCTTGTTAAATTAAGAATTAGTACCTCATAAGCCAACAAAAGGTGGCATATCAATTTTTTCATCTAAATAAATTAATTGGAGCAAAGTAGGATAATTTAGATCTCCAGAAGTATAGAGGCATCTATAATTACAATTGCAGAGGGACCTTCTCCATTATTTCATCGTGGTTGTTGTTTTGCTTCACCCCACCATCAGTTTTCAAGACCTCAGGTCCTCACCACGATTGAAGATGATTATATGAATGTTGAAAGTATATTGTAGAAAGCATTGGAAAAGAGACATGTGTGAATATGCATAACATGTTTATCTAATATGGCTATCATTGAACCTATGTAAGTTTACATGTTTCGATATCATCTAATATTTCATATAGATTTATGGCTCTGGTGACAACATACCAACAAAATTATTGGTGAGCAGGTGTCATGTGAATATCCTTAATTTGTTTATCATTCTGATCATTATCTTCAAAATCATTTCTTTTGTATTTCAACATATTTTATTCAGTTAGTATTTATTGCTGGACGCAGGGGCACTCATCTACTGAGGAATTTAAGCAGAAAGCCAGTCCATACTCCATAGGAGTATATCAGTACAGCTGAGTAGTACATTGACAAGACTAATCGGAGAGACACGCAGTGGCCACTGGCCAGTGAGTACTGACTAGCGGGCTCGTGCCGTCACATGCCGCGGTGGAGATCGATCGCGGTGGATCCCGCGCCGTGGAGTCGATGGAAGTTACAGACATGCCCCGATGTCCGTCCGGTTCGATCGATAGATCGATCTGGCCTTGCAATTTGCAAGCAATGATGGAACAGCAACCGTCTTATTGGATCCTCCGTCCCGTGGCCAGCTTGCTTGCTTGGATGCATGCTACACCACGAGAAATGGTCTTGACAACGCACCCGCTGCGGATCGTAATTTGGATTTGCATCTCACACTGGCTCGTCTCAACATGGATCCTATCCTATCCTACGCAGGGACTACCAAGATGCGTTCACCATCTCGATACGCTCTCCGGACACGACGGATCCATTGACCACCCGATCCGATTGTTACGGTGGAAACGAAACGGTAAAATATGGGTCCTCTGATGAACGTGGTTTTGCAGGGGATCCGTTGCCATCAACGCGAGCTGCCGGGTTCGGCAGAGCATGGAGCCCCGCACGCACAGACACGGAGATGCGGACGCAGCCCCCAGCCCCACGTGCTCCGCCTGATGGATGATACAGCCTCGTCGCGGCCCCCAGCCTGAGACGACCAGGACAAAAAGAAACAGGCGGCAGTGGCGCGGCGGAGCTCAAGCGGACACAGGGCCGCAGAGCACCACGCCACCCCTGCGTGCCTGCGTCGTCCTCGCTGCTCTGCTTCTCCTCTCCACACCCGCCTGAGCTCCTCCATTCCAAATCTGTCTTCATCCTGCGCGTACTTCTCCAAGTTTGTGCGACCAAAATTTGAGCGCTAGCTGCTGTGCCAAGGAAGCGGCTCGAGGAGCTAGACCAGCGAGCCTAGACCAAGCAGCAGCGGCAGTGATGCCGGGAGTCGTTGTCGCCTAAGCCAAGGTCCAACGTTCGGCAGCCCGGAATCTGGGCAGGGTGGCAGCGGTTGAGGAGATCGAGCCGGTTAAACAATGGAGGAGAAGGCGGCGGCGGCGGCGGCGGATCAGGAGGGCACGGCGGTGTACTGCAGCGAGCACCCTTACCCGCCTGGCGCGACAGCGGCGGGCCCCGGCGGCATCTGCGCCTTCTGCCTGCAGAAGAAGCTCGGCATGCTGGTCTCGTCGTCCAAGTCCAGCCCTTTCCACCCGCCGCCGCCTCCCCAGGTTCCCGCCTCCCCGTCTTCGCCGCCGTCAAGCCAAAACGCCATCTCTCAGCTGCCGCTTCACTCTTCTGGTGTGATCGCGTCTCACGAGGTGATGCCGCCGCAGAAGACGATGAGCTCCTCCTCGCCGGCCATCCCTGCGGCGGGCGGCGGGCTCAAGAGGAGCAAGTCTGTCGCCCCGCGCCCGGAGGAGCCGCTGGCGCCGGCGCCCGCTCCGTCGGCGGACAGCCCGCGTAAGAAGAGCGGCTTCTGGTCCTTCCTCCACCTGTCCTCCTCTTCCTCCTCGTCCAGCAGCCACAAGAGCGCGTCCTCGACGGCTACGGCCAACAGCGGCATTGCGACGGCGGCGGCAAGGAGAAACTCCGTGTCGGCGGCGTCGGCGTCGCTCGGGGGGCGGCGGCTGGAGGCGATCGTGGAGCCGGAGGAGAGCCCGGGCCGCCGCAGCGAGGGGTCGTCGTCGTCGTCGTTCGGGAGGAAGGTGGCGCGGTCGCGCTCCGTGGGGTGCGGCAGCCGCAGCTTCTCGGGGGACTTTCTGGAGCGCCTCTCCAACGGATTCGGCGACTGCGCGCTCCGGCGCGTCGAGTCCCACCGCGAGCCCAAGCCCAAGGCGGGCGCGCTCGGCCACCTGGGCGACGAGTACGAGCAGCGCCACCGCATCAAGTGCGCGGGGTTCTTAGGTGGCATGGGCGCCGCGCCCCCGCCTTCGTCCTCCTCCTACTGGCTCTCCGCGCCCGTCGACGGCGCGAGCGGCAGCGGCGGCGGACCGAGGGCGCGCAGCTCGCGGAGCCAGTACCGGAGCTGGGCGTGGGCGCTGGCCGTGAGCCCCATGCGAGTGCTGATAAGGCCGTCGAGCTCCACGTCCAGCAAGAGCATCATGGCCGCGCCTCACGGCCGCAACAGCGGTATATCGGCGGTGGCGACCAGCTAGCTCCGTCGGTTGCAGAGACCGATCAACGTCCGCTGAACTGAATCATGGCACCTCTTCCTCGGTGTTCTCGTGTCACGTCTCCTCAATTTGAAATGTTACCGTGGATCTGGCTATAGTTGCCTTTACATTCCAGTTGGCCAGGAATTAGTCAACAATCTGTTTAGCTCCGTATTGTTGACTATATACAGCATCTGTGTTCAGATCGATCCGGATTCTCTCTATAAAGTTCATCGCCTCTTGATGATCTCGATGGTCGCATGGTTTGTATGCGACCCAGTTGTGTGCCGTGTACCAGTGCGATCGATAGATATTCGTGCGTGTCTTCCGTGTCCTTCTACTGCTACCGTGCAGCAGTAGTATGATTCATGATTTGGCGCCGGCAGATACAGCTGCTGCTACATGTGCACGCGCACCGATCGATTTTGACATGCGCTGTCCGCTGTGTGGGCCGTCGTGCACTGCATGCCAGTCGCACTCGCGGGATCGGTCCGTCAGGCTTGGCATCCGGCAGGTTTCGGATGTAATTTTGCACCCGCGGTCAGACCCGCACCGCATCCGACATTTTGCAAGCTCGAATTTAGTTTATCACTCTCGCGAGGTCTGTCGGGCACGCGAAACAATGTAAGACCATCTGGATATATGTAAATTTAGAAGATTTAAAGTAAGATACTGTAAAAATAGAGGAACATAGGTCTTTAGAAGATGCTTTAGAGTACGCTGATGCGGATAGGCTAAAAGTAGTTTTGACCCACTACAACCCAACCCAATAGTGACAGTTGTTTATTCCGAACCCACTCATAACCCTAGCTTCAACACCGCCCGAGGCCTTGAACTGCAATACTTCGAATCCTATCTGCGAGGTGCTCTCGTCTCTTGCGTCCCACCGTGACCCTACCCTGCGACCCCGTCGCCTCTGCAGCTTGTTGCCGTCGCCGCTGTTGCCCCCACCATCGTCGTCTGCCTCCCACGACACCACGTCGCCTCCTACCCCCACCCCGACTGTGTTCGTCGTCCCCTCTTGCAGGACAACAACTCCGCCACACGCTACCTTCGAAGCTTCGACCGTCTGTCAATCGCTGGCCCCACGCCCTACGAACACAACGAACGTGCACCTCCGCCTCCCGCCCTCTCGGCATCCAGCTTGCATCCTCAGAGACCCAACCGCCACCACCCCACAAACCTGACGGGTACCTGAAATCTGTCTGGTGCAGGTGTCATTTTTTGCCCGCAGGTGAATGTTCAAATATGATTTTCACCCGCATATATTTTCTATTCGAAAGGTTTACTCTACCCGAACCTGACACGTTACCATTCCTATTGTTCATGGGTTCGCTACCGTGATAGGGCCGCTCACCTGCCTGGTAAGTCTACAGTTGGGCATATAGATGTCCAACGTTCATATCGGGCATAACCGGCCCAAACACAGCTGGGCTCGAGCCTTAAAAGTCTTAGCCCAGCATGGCCCATAAATGAACCAGACTGTGTTGAGCGGCTCGACAGGTGAACACACCGGCTCGGCTTCATTTTATGCGTGTGGTGTTGTGCCGGACCCGAAACGGATGGTGCTCGGACGAACCGGCTCGAAGCCCATCTATTTTAAAATAAATTAGAATTAATGGAAAATATAGTATACGGGATTATATGGATCGTGCCGGACCGGATTTTCGCGGGCTAACCGGAGCATATCACTATTCCAGCCGGACCGACTTTAAATGGACGGATCAATCCGACGAGTCTGAGGTCAAGATGGAGCACGATCCGGACTGGGCTTGAGACAAGCTCGATCTCGAATTTTTCGTGCTACGTCCTCGTGCCGAACTAGGAGTATTTTTACGCAGCTTCGAGCCGGCCCGATTGGTCAGCTCCATTTCACCACCTATAGCTGGGCACGCGACCGCGAGAGGCCGTTCACCTGGCTGGTGGGTCTGCTGCTATGCTTGACTGCGGAACCGGCCGAGAAGATTCCCTCCCCTCTCGCTCTCCCAAAAATAATGACGTCGTGTACGACTTTACGTCCCTGGCAGGACCACGTCCCAATTATGTACGCGTCTCGAGTTGCAGCCATGGCTGAACAGCACGACCGAGCAAATTTATCCCATGTTATCTTCCTGTGTAATTGTTATTTTTAGGATAATAATTCTAATTCTAATTTTATAATGTTTTATCAGTTTGAAATTAAATCATAATATTTCTTATGGACGGAAGAAATACTAGTTTTTGTTACAACCGAACTGCCAAAATCTCGATTCGAAGAAACGGAACTGCCAAAACTTTGCGCAAGGAACAGACCAGGAGTGAAAGCTACATTCAATAGGCTAAATTGCAACTCAACGGTGCGTCGCATGCGAATCAACAGTGGCCTACGTAGCGATCATGACAAACGATAGTCTTTCGATCTGAAAATTGAAGATAAATGATAGCCTTTCGATCTGACATGACCTAAAGTACTAACACCACCGTTATTACAAAAAAAGTTATCATGGTTGTTGAACATGACGATGTTCCTTGCCAACGCATAGTCGTGGGAGGCAAATAAACAACAACATTATCTACGCGCCGCCGCCTATAAAGAAACGCAAGCGCCGGCCGGCCGGCCGCAGAGAAGGCGACAAGTGTTCACGGCGCTGAATCCAACTGCGCGGGACGACCGGCATCTCATTCAAGAAGATGCCCGTCTGAACCTGGTATCATGCAGCTCGTTAGTTGGAACTAACACGTCGCCCAGCAGCTGACGAAGGGCTGCTATAAAAACGAACAGGTTACAAGCTTCGTCTACAGGCACGCAGCAGACGGAACGGAACTACCGATCCAGGTCAGGATAGAGCCATGGCAAGCAGCCCCGATGATGTTCCACCCGCTGCAAGAAAGTAAGAACACGAGCGAGTCCGTATTATTTGGCATTTTGCGAGCGAGTAATAGTTGGTCTTACAAAGCAAAGTCTCTGTAATTTGTTTGTTTCTTAATCTTACGTGCTGCATGCTGCGCCTGCTTGCTTCACAGGATGGAGGGAAAGGTGGCGGTGATCACCGGCGGGGCGAGCGGGATCGGGGAGTCCACGGCGCGGCTGTTCGTCAAGCACGGCGCGCGCGTGGTGGTGGCCGACATCCAGGACGAGCTCGGGTCCCGCCTGTGCGCCGAGCTGGGCCCGGACGCCGCCAGCTACGTGCACTGCGACGTCACTTCCGAGGACGACGTCGCGGCGGCCGTGGACCACGCCGTGGCGCGGTTCGGCGCGCTGGACGTCATGTTCAACAACGCCGGCATCGGCGGCGCGGCGTGCCACGACATCCTGGAGAGCACCAAGGAGGACTTCGAGCGCGTGCTGGCGGTGAACCTGGTGGGCCCGTTCCTCGGCACCAAGCACGCGGCGCGGGCGATGCTGGCGGCGCGCCGCGGCGGGTGCAGCATCATCGGCACGGCGAGCCTGGCGTCGGCGGTGGCGGGCGCCGCGTCGCACGCGTACACGTGCGCCAAGCGCGCGCTCGTGGGGCTCACGGAGAACGCGGCCGCGGAGCTGGGGCGGCACGGGATCCGCGTCAACTGCGTCTCCCCGTCCACGGCACCCACGCCGCTGGCCACGGGGTACGTGGGCCTCGAGGGGGAGGCCTTCGAGCAGGCCATGGAGGCCGTCGCGAACCTCAAGGGCGTGCGCCTGCGGGTGGAGGACATCGCCGCCGCCGTGCTGTTTCTCGCCAGCGACGACGCGCGGTACATCAGCGGACACAACCTGCTCATCGATGGTGGCTTCTCCATCGTTAACCCGTCCTTCGGAATATTCAAGGACTGAGAAGAAAGACTATTATTGCTGGTCCGGCCGGCAGTGGTTTCCTTATCCTTGTGCATCCGCTTCCCAGGCCGGTCTCCCTTTGAACCGGGGCTGTTCAAATCAAAACATCAAACTCGTAACGTTAAGCACACCTGCGTAAAATGAACTAGTCGATGATAAATAAAAAGATTCGGATGGAGTACTCGCTAATACTATTACGGTGCTTTATTGAAAACTTTTGGAACGCCGGTGCTGGCGTGCTGCTTTGCATCTCCGATGCTCTCACATGCATTCTCGCTGATGAAATGAAAGAGATGTGGCGCCAACGCAGGCCACCAGCCGCCGCCCGTATAGTATTAGCGGTTTTCTTTGACAATGACAACATAGTGAAGATTCCAAGGTGAGCTATTTTTAGTAAGCAGGTAGGAGTACAATAATGTCGCCAAGCTAGCCGCCAGAGCCCAGAATTTCTCGGCGTGTGACGTGCGACCCATGGAAACTGCCCCGTCCGTCCGCGCACGACGTCTGAATTGGACGTCCAACGACGCGGCGGGCCAGAAAAGACGGCCCATGTAATCCACCCGACGACGGCTTTGGGGTTTGGTGGAACGGAACAGAGCCGAAAAATTAGGCGAGCTCGCGGGTCGCAACGCGCACTTGGCTCTGCTCGGCTGCTCGGAGCGGAGCATCCAAAGAATGGGATAAAGCAGCAGCAGCAGCAGCAGCCGCGGCGTCTCTTTCCCCCAAACACTTCTTCGAAGCATCCGAGAGAGACGGGAGCGAGCCGCCGGGCAGCCACCATCCAACTACTACTACTACTACCTAGGCGACCGAGCGTGCCGAGGCGCAGCTAGCTCTTGGATGGAAGGAGCGGGGCAGAAGGGGGAGCGGCCGCCGCTGCTGGTGGTGGCGTCCTCCCCCTCGACCTCGACGCTGGCGGCGGCGGCGCGGATGGGGACCAACAACCCGCTCGCGGAGCTGAGCGGCCGCGTCAAGTCGCTGGAGGTGGGATTGCGGGCGTGGCTGGCGAAGCAGCCCGCCCACGTGGAGGCCGCCGTGGCCACGGCGGTCGGGGCCGTGCAGGGCGGCGCGCTCGGCGGGCTCATGGGCACCCTCGCGCCCGACGGCGGGGCCGCCGCGCTTCCCATGCCGCAGCCGCCGCCCGGGGTCGACCCCAAGGCCATGGCCTCCTTCAAGCAAGCGCAGGTCCGACTCCGACCCACTTTTTTTTTATATATATCTGAAATGTCACGCACTCATGTTGTAATAATATTTTAGCCAAAATTTAGGATACAAGTGCTCAGAATCCTCCAGAACTTCTCAGAAGTAATAGGACATTGACCGTATCTAATTGTATGAAAATGAACGCGTTAGGATAATTGGGTTTGTAGTTTGCCCAGGAAGCAAAAAAAAAAAAAACTCCGCATTTCTTTAACTAAATGTAGATAGACGGCTTCTTTTTGTTTGCTTGTTTCGGCATTTTTCTTTCCAGTCAAAAGCAATCGCTCTTCTTTTGATTTAAGGCAAACTGTCCCCCAGAGCGTTCCTTTATTCTTCGTAAAAACATATTCATCGGTTGCTTTGCAAACAAAAGGGAAATACTGTCGCATTGGGTTTCAAAGATAAATCTGAATTATAGGCTTTAGCGGGTGGACCCCTGGTGCAAGCGAGGAACTTTGCGGTCATGACGGGTGCCAACGCAGGCATATCTTGTGTTATGAGAAGGATAAGAGGAGTGGAGGATGTCCAGGGCAGGTATGGGTTCCAAAGTTCTTGTGTTCTTTTTTTCGCTTTCTATTACTTTGGACATGTTTGTTTAAATTTCTAGCCGATTTATTGATCAGTTTTGGCCCTTCATGATTGATGGTTTCTCATTTGTATATAGCATGGCAGCAGCTTTTGGTTCTGGTGCATTGTTCTCCATCGTGAGCGGAATGGGAACACCAAATCCAGTAGTTAATGCAATTACAACTGGTCTGGGCTTTGCTGTATTTCAAGGTGGTTTTTTCTTGGTAAGAATCTGGAGGGGTCTTAGCTGCTGAAAATTGCCTTGTTTCTCAGTGAGTCTTATCACTGTATTTGGTTTCATGTTGACAATGATTCCTATACGCTTGTGGGTTGCTATTTCAATAGCTATGTTGTATTCTGATACACCTGTGTTGTACACTTCTGCAAATTTCTGCCCAATAAACCATCACCAGATTACAACTGATTGATATAATTTTGATCTATAATCATCGAATGCTTCTAAACATCGTCGATCTACCTGTTTGGCAGATCGGTCAAAAGTTTTCACAACCAAAGGGTGAAGATCCTTACTATTCTCATGGAAGAAGCATGTTGCAAAAGTTAGGCCTTCAAAATTATGAAAAGAATTTCAAGAAGGGCCTCCTTACTGATAGTACCTTGCCCCTCCTTACTGACAGGTACCCATGTACTCCCTCCGTCCCCATGAACTTGTCGCTTTGTAGTTCAAAAATGAACTACAAAGCGACAAGTTCATGGAGACGGAGGGAGTATTCTTTTTACCAAGTCCTAGCTATGTGGCACAAGATGTGGAAAATCCTAGGTATCTTGGTGCTACATAACTTACTGTGTCGTGACCTTATAGTTGCAAGAACCACAAGTAATTTGAATGGAAGTTGAGTTCCTATTGGCTTGGTTCTGGTCCTGCTTCTGATGAACATTGAACTGTTGTGTAGACGAAGTTCCGGGGTATGCGTCACTTATTTGTGGTTCTCTTGCAACTTGTGCCACAGTACCTGAGGCCTATGCAATTTATTTTTAGTTCATTCGAGCTCTCCCGCAGACCATGATAATTCAGATAGTCAGATTAATATGATCATAGGTAAAAAAAATCCTTGTTGTTATGCTACTATGCGCTGACCAGTTGCCCACAAAAGTTTAAGCTTTTGAGGGCAACTGGTCAGTGCATAGTAGCTTAACATGGTATCAGAGCCGGAGGTCTCGAGTTCGAATCCCGGGGGACGCAATTTATTAAAAAAATAAAATAAAATTGCAGCCGACTTCTATTCCACGTATGCGGCCCAAAGGAGCCTGCACGTGAGGGAGAGTGTTGAAATATAAGTGAATTACCTATCATTCCTTATCAACTTAAGCTTTTGAGGGCAAACTGGTCAGCGCATAGTAGCTTAACACTTGTATTACTGAAATTACATGTTTTTCATGCCAGTGCCCTCAGAGATGTCAAGATCCCTCCTGGTCCCAGACTCCTCATACTGGATCATGTTAAAAGGTCTGGAATGGTCGATAAAAAAATCTGCTTTCTGCTATTTAGTTTATTTTTTCTCATCCCCTTTTTGTACATTTTGCAGGGATCCTGAGTTGACAAGACCAAGTTAAAATGGTCGCCACTGCATGGCTCTGCAGTTTTTTCCTATCCAGTCACAGAAATTGGGTTCTGCAGAACAATTTAGCTATTCAGGATGAGCTCTTCACACCAGGATTTCGTTGTACTAGTAGTATGTTAGTAGAAAAAGGATTATGGTCAGTTTGCATGTGTCAATCCGTATTAAGTTACTGGAAATCACTCTATGCTCTTGTAATCACATAATTTGTTGTTCTCCGTGGTTATTTGGTTTTTCTCTGCATACTAGTTTTGCAAAGCGGTCTTCTGCTTGTGGTTTTATGCCTTGTTGGCTTGCTCCATATAATATATCCTGCACTGCTTCGATCATTCTACAAATGCTACTTCATCCGAATCTTTTAATTTGTCACCGGCTAGTTCATTTTTGTAGTAACCGGCGACAAATAAAAAGATTCGAAGGGAGTATAATTTTCGAAAATGGGATAAGTTTTTACTAGCAATGAAGTACAGTACATGCGTTCTGAGCTAAGTGCTAAGACCACACCTGATTGGAGCTACGTGCCCACGGTTGTTTGTAAAGGGGCATTGGGTAAGTTATTAGAAAACTTGCAACCTGACTTCTTTCTAAAAAATATACGTACTGGGGGTAGCTAATCCCCCAAACTTGCAACCTGGCTTCTTTCTGAAAAAATATACTAGGAATACCTAACCCCCCCCCCCCCCCCCCACCCCCCCCAAAAAAAAATCACATCCATCAGTAGCATTTCAGTACCTAACTCCAGTATCCTCTAAAATGAAAACAAATTAACGCTCACAATTACGAATGGAGCCTATCTAGCTCTTCCACTCTTAAAAATACTCCGTTGGATGGAACTCTCTCCTCTGAAACAAAAGCAAATTAACGCAGATTATTATGAACGGAGCCTATCTAGTCTTCCCAAAAACTATGGTTGGATTTTTGGGCCTGTAGTATTTTTCTTGGGCTTAACATTCTGAGCATATGGTTACTGAGCAATAAGTTTTTAGGCCTGATGGTATATTTTTTTCTTGGCCTTATAAATCTGAACGCAGACAATGTTATTTCTTTTTTTTTTCAAAAATGGTATTATTTTAATCAAAATTTACGAAATAGATACATTCAAACAATTACAAAAATATGTACCCCTCGTTCCCTCAAGAGGCAAGATTTAAGTTCGTCTGTTGGAGGGACGATTCATTTGAAAATCTGAAATGTATCAAATCTGAAATGTATCGCCCCCCCCCCCCCTCCCCCTGCGCTTGCTAAAGTACAAGGACACTTTTGCAGACGGGTCTTCGGAGTAAACTTCGCCCGGTGGGGAGGGCGATTCATTTCAAAATTTCAAATGAATCGTTCCCCACGGGGTGAAGTTTTCCAACCCTTTTGCCTATTTAGAGACTCACATTCCTCCTCCAATCTGTAAAAATCAAATCATCCACATTAGTTCTTCAATCTTCACACATTTCTTGCTCACCCCCACATTCTAGCTGTTATGGAGTGGTCTACATCACCACCAAATAAAAAGGAAAAGAGTGAACATCCATTATGGATTAGAGCCTTTGATGTTTTTACGCGAACATTCATTGCCGTTTTGTGAGGTGTCTCGTTTTAGGGACACATACGGTCTGAAAACTGTGGATATACGATAACTATCAGTAGGACCTCCTCATAGGACGACACCATATTTTCCCAATGTTAGACGACAGGTAACATTCAAATCTCATCTCTCACAATATCGTATTCATATTTACATTACATATGTATGTAACAACACATTTAACCATGCAATTGCCACCACATATTTGTGAGTTTGTGGACTATATGGACAACGAACAATCATAGGAAGACAGTGAGTTTGTGGACTATATGGCCAACGAACAATCATAGGAAGACATCCAGTACGTCCAAAACATGGCTCGACATGCTAGCTGGTGCTTCTTTTTATAACTTGGATTTTGAGATGAGGATCTAGAAGATCAGGAGGGCGAGGGCTCAGTAAGAGGAGCATCGTCGGAAGGCATAGGAAGAGCACCAGCGAGTGGAGGAAGAGAAACATCACCGAAGGAGATGGAGGAGAAATACATCGTTCAGGGGCACGAGAGGCTGAGCAGGAGCGCTTGCGCGAGCGGCTTAGTGCACGGTTTGGTTAGTGATGAAGTGCATTGTACTCACGCCATTTATTCGTCCATGTATTTTATTTTTATGTGTTAGTGAATTATGCTAGCCGGAATTAAATTATGTGCGTATGGAATAAAAAACACGTGAAATGCACTAATACATATATATATAAATGCATACACATACATCATAAAATAAGATAAACATATTGTTTGTACATGAAAACATAACATATGCGATAGCATAGTTCACACACAACTACAAAATTTGTAGTTAGCCCTTCCAAGAAAGTTCGCCTCACGAGGGGGCAAACCATTCCGAAAAAAAATTGAATCGAGTACCCAATTTTGTAAATTTCAATTAAAGTAATACTATTTTTTAATTCTTCTTTCCACGTTTACCCAGTCTCCTGTCTTGGGCCTCATTTGAGGCCTAACTGTTTTGGTCTGGGACTTTCCATCACGTGTGTAATTCCGGGGTTAAAGAACGGCAGTCGGCAAGCTCTCACGCATGCAGAAGTTGGCGTCGCCGCAAAACCGAGTGGCAGCTTACGTGATCGTGTCTTTTCACTTGCACGATGCCATCTACGTATCTGAAAAGACTCGCCGAGAGATATCGAAACACACTACGCGTTCCAAGCGGCACCAATATATGCATCTGAATCTGGTCTGACGGACGCGCACCACAATGTGCACGGCGCACCACGTCCAGAAAAGGAAGGCGCACGCGCGCGCATCAGCGGCACGACTTTGTGTCTCGTAATTCTTCGTTCCTTATCCTGCTGCTTTGCACTGTCGAATTGATGGCGCTTTTCGTGGATCCGCCGTATATTTGCAGGATCTGATTGCGTCCGGATTCGTGGAGAAAGATAGAAAATAAATGAGACATATCTTAGTTTAGAAAGAGTTTAGAGTGTTAATACACATTTGTGTTCATTCGATATATATCATCACCAAGGTTGAGATTAGAAGAGTTGGATGTGCAATTCAGTGACAACAAATGTTCTTAAGAAAACACTCATATATTATTTACGTTTGAATCGCATCTCCATCTGCTCTAATCTCAGTCCTTATGATAGATCGAATAGGCACAAATGTGTATTAACATATTAGCATCATAAGACCATTTTACACTAGAATATGCCCCAAAAATAAATATAACACAAACTCTCCCTTGATGGCCACCCACATGCTATTAAGGTGTCAATGTGCGCACCTACGCATGCTCAAATCGACTACAGTGTATACAGTGGTGAGGCCACTATAGTGCCGTGCAATGTTGAGGCTTCATTTGGAAAACATAAAAGTCGTCGTTACTGGCATAAAACTTCTAATCTTGTCAGTACAAAGGAACAATGCGAGAGTGACTGCCACCCATTGACAGCCACCTTCTTCCCCAGTTGGGTCAAGCTACATGTTTGTTTTGAGCAATATATGGCATATGGTCAATTCTGATTGGCCTAGCTACTGAATCATTCCGGGTATGCACACCCTCACGAAAGTGATCGCATATGGTATCGTGGACTAAGCAATCGCTGTACTGTACAATCTATGCCTTGTAAACCAAATAGTTAGAACCGATAACAAAACAATATTAACACAGGTATTCTGGTTCCAACTATTTGGTTTTAGTGGAAGGTGGGGCCGGGGAATCATCCATACACTTCGGTTGAGTTTTCGAAGTTTGTGTTTGAAGCTGACTTCATCAGTTAGTGTTCTACGCCTCACTACGTAGTTTATTTGTATAAGTTAGAGCTTACCGCCACCAGTGCTTTCAGTGGTACTCTCTAAAGTCATAAACATGATGTTATTTCAATCAAATTTTTGAAACGCTCAACCAGGTAACCAAACTATTAAAAACAAGTATCCACTTTGATTGCAAACTTGTTCGACTGAGCGCTTCATACTTTTTTTTTTTTGATCTACGGATGGTCTACTGTCAATGGTATTTTACATATTTGGTTTCAAAATCAGAAGACCAAGCGGTAGATTGAAAAATATTACTTTTTTAGAGACAATCGTGTTTCAACCGCAATTTCAAAGGCTAATTATGATTTAGACAAAGGTTTTTTTTTTCAGATTTTGCATTTTACCACAACTTTTCCACTACCAAATCGCTGTTTACCATGATTATGTGACTCCATTAGAGGCTGTCGAGTAAACAGAAAAAAAAAACGGAACTTAACCAAAATACCCCTCCCCACCCGATTGTGGAACAGGGCCTGGTCTTCCAACCACGGGAGGTCAAGGGCGGCGCACCCTAGCCGGCGTTGAGGTGGGCGTGAAACAATGCACGTCGGTACTCCCTCCAGCCTCCTTCCTCCCCACCCGGCGCGACATGGAATGAGGATCTAGATCACAATTAGCCTCTAAACTGTGGCAAAAACACAATTGGCCCTTTTTTTCTATACAGTGCAAGGAAATAGAGGACAGGGTCATACTTTGGGAGATCATTTTCCCTGGCAAATGATATCTTCCAGTCGACTATTGCTTCAGGTGTTAATATACAATTGCTAATTATGTTAGTTGTTACTTCTATTAGTTGTAAGGATTATGTTAATTATAAATAACCAATCATATGAATCGTGTCAGTGTACAGATCATAGAAAAAATATTAGTTTTGTTAATAATAGGAAATTAATTGTCAATTGTAAGTATTAATTGTTAAATAATCGCTTAAAATTTAGTTTGATTTGAGGCGTGTGTAATCTAGACAGCCCCCTTTCCCTTATTTAATACATACTCCCTCCGTCCCTATGAACTTGTCGCTTTGTAGTTCATTTTTGAACTACAAAGCGACGAGTTCATAGAGACAGAGGGAGTATATATTTGTGACTGAGGTGCTCTTTTTTATTTTTGCTTATTGCCAGTATGCAGTACGCAGCATATATTTCTCTACAGACTTCCTACCCTTCTTTTGGGCGCACGTTGCATGCTACCTCAGTTTCCTTTCCTTGCACTATACCCACACACGCCAACAACCAGACAATCTTGAAATCTTCCAATCGACCCATCTTTTCTGTCAGATGAAGTGCAAACTCACAAGAAAACCAAACGATATGTCCATATGCACACACGAGGAGCATTGGTTGCCTTGACTAGATTTATGAAGCAGGACTTTGAGTGTTCCGGCCGGGTACAACCAGAAAGAACGAAATGGTGACGACGGTGAGTTTAAACAAACACTACTTCACGTACTCCCCCCGCGCGCCACGCCGTCGGCACGTCGCCCCCACCCTTCTTCCCCTATCCGTCCGCGTCATCGGCCACCCGTCGACGCCATCCCGCGCACCCCGAGCCGCTTCCCCTATATACATGCACCGATCCCTTCGTCCCGCCGGATCAATTAAGTGTACGCAGCGCACAGGTCAAAGGCGTGCGTATTGATCGCATCCGAGATAGTACTATAGATCGCACCCTTTGGTATATATCATCATATATACGTGACGTGCGCGGCTAACTTGCAGCCGCCGGCGGCCATGGGTGCACCGGCCGCTTCTTCCAGCAGCGTCGTGGTTGCCACGGTGGTGGCGGTGGCGGTGGTTTCCTCCCTGTGCGGCGGCGGCGCGCGCGCGCAGGACATGGACAACGAGTGGGCGCGGCCGCCGTACCGCGGGTACTTCCCCGGCTCGATGCTGCCGCAGTCGGACGTGGACCTGCTGGAGTTCCCGCTGAACCTGGAGTACCTGGAGACGGAGTTCTTCTGCTGGTCGGCGCTGGGATACGGCCTCGACGCCATCGACGCCAACCTCACCGGCGGCGGGCCGCCCTCCATCGGCGGCCAGTCCGCCTCCCTCGCCCCCTTCGTGCGCGACATCGCCACCCAGTTCTGCTACCAAGAAGTCGGGCATCTCAGGTACATACAGTAAACCAAAGCTTTCCGACGAAGGATTACTATCTCTGATAAACTACTACTACTACTAGTAGTGTAGAAAACGATCAACACACGTAACTATAAGGATGCCCCGTGTGTGTATGTTTACGCGCGCGTGCAGGGCGATCAAGCAGGCGGTGAGGGGGTTCCCGCGGCCACTGTTGGACATCAGCGCTGCCAACTTCGGCAAGATCGTGGAGACGGCGCTGAACGCGACGCTGGACCCGCCCTTCAACCCTTACGAGAACAGCGTCAACTTCCTCATCGCCTCCTACATCCTGCCCTACGTCGGGCTCACCGGCTACGTCGGCGCCAATCCAAAGCTCTTCACCCCTCAGGCCAGAAAGGTACGGTCGTCGCGCAACACGCGCATGATCGTTCTACTCAAAACTATAGCTAACATCACACGGCAAGCGTGCACGGCGCCACGCTTTATTAACCCATGTCCTGCCGGCCGGCGCGCGGATTCTTAATTCTCACTGTACGTACGGTAATTAAGGTTAATTAACGTTGTTTGCTTGTCGACGTACGTCGATGTACATCATCTTTGCTTTGCAGCTGCTGGCGGGGCTGCTGGGGGTGGAGTCGGCGCAGGACGCGGTGATCCGGACGCTGCTGTACGAGCGGGGCATGTCGCGGGTGGCGAGCTACGGCGGCGTCGGCGTCGCGGAGCTGACGTCGCACATCTCGGAGCTGCGGAACACGCTGGGGGGGAAGGGCGTGAAGGACGAGGGGCTGATGGTGGCGCCGGGGCAGGGGCCCGAGGGGGTCACCCTGGGGAACGTCATCGCCGGCGACCACCTCTCGCTCGCCTACGACCGCACGCCCGAGGAGATCCTCGGCATCGTCTACGGTACCGGCAACCCCTCCCAGCACGGCGGGTTCTTTCCCCAGGGTGCCGACGGCCGCATCGCCAGGAGCTTCATGGCGTGACGACGTCGTTCAAGTTGTTCCTGCGATCTGTTGTAGAGTGTACAAGTTTGTGTGTTGGCAAGTACTCCCTCCGTTCTCAAAAGTTTGTCATTTTAGAGTTTATTTTTGAACTACAAAGCGACAAAATTTTGGAGACGGAGGCGTTGCTGTGTTGGAGTATGGGTAAACTTGGATAATGGGCATGCGAAATAAAGAATAAATTAACAATAATGCACAATATTTGCAAAGAAAAATCTGTGTGATGGTTCGCATGTTCTTCGAAGTACTGGTTCTGCTGCATCAGGTGTCGACGTTCTTGTAGTCGTATATTTGGAATCATCGTTGATGCGTGTGCCCCTTGACTTCTGAGTATTTTATCAGTGACTCAGCACTTTGTATTTTCGGATTAAAAAAAGATAAACTCAGCATTAACTCTCTGCTTTTCCGGGCACCGTTTGCATCCTTGTCTGATCCTTAGACCATCCGCAGCGGTTTCCTCTAAAACTTACTCTATTTTTCTATACTTCCAGTATATCCTCTATGCTTCCAGTATTTCACTCTGGACACTTACTCTATACTTCCAGTAATCTACTTTATATATACAGTCCAATAAGCTTTACAGTGAACCACTGCGGATGGTCTTAGCGGAAATTCAGAAGGGTCAGATACCCGAGAACAGAAGATATGTTCTAGTATAGGATTAGACCGCCGCAAAATAGGCGAAACATCCAAACGAAGGGTCCATTTGCTGAGGTACTATAGTTGACTGATGAACCTTGGGCTAGCTACCAGGTTCTAGCCATATTGACGTGGGTCCACGTCATATGTGCGCAAGCAATTAAACGTACTCCCCACTTCCCAAAAATCAAAACGACAAACTTTTAAGAAATAAGTATGATATACGTCTTGTTTTTGGAGAACTGACACTATGATGGCCTAAAAGGAACGGCTAAACTTATTTTTTAAGGAGCTGTTTGTTTGCCATAGTTTATATTCGTAGGCTTGGCTACAGTAAAGCACAGCCGTTTTTGTCAGGCCGGTGAAGCCATAAACTCTTAAATCTACTCACTCCGTCCCCATAAACTTGTCGCTTTATAGTTCAAAAATGAACTACAAAGCGACAAGTTCATGGGGACGGAGAGAGTACTATGAAAAAAAAACTGATAGCCCAAAAAACTTGTCTATAGGTTGTAGCCCATTTCGCTTATCAATGCGGTTGAATGGGCCGTCCCATTAGTGGGCCAAGCGCTCTTGCGGTCGAAGGCGCGCTTAGAAGCTGTGTATAGGCCCTCTCAAATAAATAAAAAACTGTGTATAGGCTTATCTAAAAAATGAAACTTTATATACATAGACGATGCCTAATATTTCTATTCGAATCAAAAAAAATAATATGAACTCATCCTGTGGTACGTAATCTGACGTCTGAACACTAGTATAAGCGAAAGGTGGACGAACGTTTCCCGGTCACAGGAACAGGGTGACATTATTTTCCAACTCGCCAGAAGAACTTCCAACAAGTGATCCGTACTCGAGACGGCTTCAGAAACCAGCAAAACACCTCAGGTAGTACTAGTCGCTACGTACGTGTTGCTTTCGTCCCCGACGGCCAGGATTGATGCCCTCGTTCCCCGACTAAAAAGTCCTGAGATAAATAAAGTTTAACCACACACCGGTCATCAGATTATTCCGTCTGGCGTTCACATCTCCTTTTCAAAAATTCCCCACCACCACCGGTGCAGTACTTTGCTTCAGGCTTCGCGAAGTTGAGGAAAAACCATGTGCGTTAGCGTGATATTAGTAATCTAACGACTACGATGACACCTACTCAAACCGGTGCAGTACTTTGCTTCAGGCTTCGCGAAGTTGAGGAAAAACCATGTGTGTTAGCGTGATATTAGTAATCCAACTACGATGACACCGACTCAAACAAAACACACAACTCTGCGAGCATCTAGTATGTAAGAAAGTCGCAGCTGTGACGGTGCCTCCAGAAGTGGTTAGATGAACGAAGAGAATCATTTTGGTTTTAACCTTGGAAACATGAGGCATATATAGGGATACCTCACTGCTGTGTACTCCCACCGTCCTAAAAAGTTTGTCGTTTGTAGTTCATTTTTAAACTACAAAGTGACAAACTTTTTGAGACGGAGGAAGTCCGTTCCCACGAACTTGTCGCTTTATAGTTCAAAAATGAAATACAAAACGACAAGTTCATGGGGATGGAAGAAGTACGTATTTTAAATTCAAGAGGACAATTATTCATATTTATAGAGGTGACTTTAGTTGAAGACGCAGCTTTATTTGAAGTGATATTCAATTCAGAGAGCGACGGCCGGGGGATCTGCACAGTGCAGCAAGGGCCGGGGGGCGAGTATCTTTGACAGGACTGCATGCATGGTCCTCTGAAGGTGGGCCTGGGGCTAATAATGCAGGGCCGCTGCCGGAGGAAGATGAGAGCCTGCTGGTCGGTGGTGGTGGTGGGGTTAAGGTGTTGACACCATGTATCGATCTGGTGCCTTTGGACGGAATGGAAGGGAAGAACACCGCGCCCACTGATGGACTTCTGATGAGCAGCTAGCGATGGAGGAGGATTGCTGGATTCTCCCTTTTATTTTTCTCGATCGAAGTATGAGAAAGGTCGTCGTGGGAGTTCTAGTCTGTGGTCTCTGCACTGCACTGCACGCACGGGGCTCAGGAATCATTCCGACGTGCTACAGATGTGGCGCCGCGTGCACTGCAGAGTACTGTATTTGTCTCATTGTCTGCTCAGACAGCCTTTTCTTATAAGCAAAGCATGGTTTACATTTATTTTACTCCCTCCGGTATCAAAACAACTAAAAATGAACTAAGAGCGGCTGTCTGGACGACAATCATTTTGGTACCGGAGGGAGTATTTGATTCGATGAGGCATGGCATGGGCACTAATCTTTGTCGATCAGCTAGCGTCGTCATGGCACATGAGGTGTCGTATCTCATCATATAGATATCGCGCGCGCATATTCCTGCATTCTGCCCCAGGATGAATGAAGCACGACGAGCGACGCGAAGGCTACCTACCTTGGCGGGGTGCGGAAAAAGTCGCACACGGTCGAATCACGCACGAATGGAAGCTTTCCACGGCACAACCGCGGCCACGCAGGGTGTGAGCCCTGAGGTGAGGCGGGGAGAGAGAGTTGGGGCGCCGAGCACCACGAATCCTCTCCTGCCCTGCCTCGATCGAGCTTCCCCAGTCCCCGCCCGCCCCACCAGCCCCGCGCGTGCGTGCACGCGACCCTGACGCGGACAGATCGAATGAACGCCGGTGCATGCTGACTGGTAGACAACGAACTCGATTATTACTACTCGCTAGCTGCTGGCTTCGCTCGCGCGTCTCCACCAAACCAAGAGAGGGGAGTCACCGTGCCGTGCCGGGCGAGGACACGGGGACGGAGTCGATACGGGGGCGTCCGTCCTCGAACCTCCGGCGCCGTTGCAAAGCCGTGGGCTCTCCGCTGTCCGCTGCCCACGGATCGGGAACAGAGAGAGGAAAAAAAAATCGCCGGCCGGATTGAGGACCGCCATGGATGTGTAACTAATCCACTGGCCCCTGCTTCGGTTGCGAGATTAGTTAGTTTGGGGAATTATTAGAGTATGTGAGCGCGCAGCCGGTGCGTACTGCGACGGTACGTGGGGCCCGGATGTCAGTGAGCGGGACCCGCGGTGTGGGCGCGGGAGAGGAATAATCCTGGGGCCAATCCTGCCCGCGGCCGCGGTGTGGCGCGCGGGAGAGGAATCCCGGGGCCACCTCGATCGATATAGAGTAATACTATAAGGCGAGGAGTGCTCGGTTGTGTAACGCAGTTTGCCGCTCCGGCACCTACCTCGCCTGCTGCCTTCCTCCTCTCCTCTGTTCTGTCTTGCTCCTGTGGCCATCAGCCGCCTTCACTCCTGGTAAGTGCCTAGCATATCATTTCCCCTCCAGTCTAGCTAGGAGAACTAGTACTACTATTCTACATCCAGCTCTAACTTTCATTTTTTTTTGATTTTGTATGTCGTGTTTGTTGCACTTAAAAATCGATTACCAAATAGAGTAACTGCCTACTGAGCTGCTTCTTGAGTAATCAGTTCCTGTGTGTGTCAGTATTAATTGGATTAGTTCCATCCAACGAACGATTCAACTTTCAACCACTGGAAATATTGTGTTTACTAGCAAAAAGAAATCTTGTACTTAAGCACTAATAAGTTCACGCCTCGTAATTAACGATGGATGCATGTGCAGGTACTAATATATGGCGTCCAACTACGTGGACGACACCGCGGCGGTGGAGGAGGGAAAGTTCTTCCATGGCCGTGGGCACGGCACGACGCCCACCGGAGCGGCGGCGGCGTCGCCCAATACGGTGCGGAGGAGCAGCTGGTCGTCCGCGTCGTCGGGCCATGGCCACAGTCACGGCGCTGCCCCCAAGTGCGTCTGCGCGCCCGCCACTCACGCCGGGTCCTTCAAGTGCCGTCTCCACCGCACCACCACCAGCAGCTCCACCCACGGCCACCACCTGTCGTCGTCCCCTCCGTCCACAGCGTCCTCCACCTCGTCGTCCTCCTCCCGCACCGTCGCGGCGTAGCTAGTGACGCGACTCACTCGAGCACTGATGATCTCTCGGAATCAAGAAACGAGCGCAATCCTATCCCCACAGGAAGGAAAGAGGAGTGGGGGAAATACTACGTATTAGGGGAACGAAGCATTATATACCGTGTGTGACAGGGGTGGAAGCTTATTATCTGTTCCTCCCTTGATCTTTTTTGATGTCATCGAAAAAGTAATCAACGTTTTTCCTTTGCCCGTGTTTCTTTAATACAGTAGGATAGATCTCATCTCGCTCGAATGTCATGTCCTTCCTTGCATCTGATCTGAGGAAATTCCCCTGCTTCTTCTATTACGAATCCCGCTCGCCTGCTTCAGTACACCCTCCACCTCAAACGGAAATGCTTGGTCGTAGTAGCATGTGCCATGGTGTTCTCTTATTTAATTACCGATTCCGTAAACTCAGCTGTGATCTTGATGCGTTGCCTGTTTTTTTCTTCATCTGAGAGTCCTTCAAAACGCATCGATTACTTTTTCCGTTCCAAAAAGTTATCAAAAATAAACAAAAATTAATTACAAAACTAGTAAAACTTTTTGAAACGGACTGAGGGAGTACTTTCTTCTTGTGATCATTGATCACAGGAGTGATTGGCAGCACAGCAGCGGGCGGCGGTGGTTGAGTGGCGATGCTGCTCGCGGTCTCGGACGAAGAGGCAGGCGCCAGCACACCGGCCTGCTGAAGCGACGAGGCAGGCGGCAACGCACCTGATATGCGGCCTGCTGCTGCTGGGCCGTCAGATGCGCCCGCCAGCACAGATGGTTGTGCGAGGACCGAGCCAGGAGGAGGTCGAGAGGCTGGGAACCGGAACCCGTGATACGGTGGACTGGAAATCAAAGCCCATAGCTGGTTGGGCCGCTGGGTGAATGGGAAGTCCATATAAAAAGTCCTGCTATTGCTGAGCGCCACGTGAATCTTCAGGTCTTGTCAATTAGTGATAGTACCATCTTTCTCTGAAGACACACGAGTTGTTCATCTCCAGACACAGACGTCCCTTCACAGGCGATGCTCAGTTCAGTCCACGTACAGCTCCTACCTGCCCTGGCTCCTAAACTGACACGTCCATTTCAGACATAGATGCTCTGAGTGTGCTCTGCTTGACGGAGCAAACCTTTAACACAACATGGACTCGTGGTGAATTCATGGCACAGATGAACAACCAATGCGCGACGCAGGGAGTTCCAAAATGATGTAGGCGAATCCAAACTTCAGAGATGCAGATGCGGGTGCAGTTTTCGAGCCCTGAGCCTTTTCTCCGCTGCTGCAGTGACGGATCTAGGCGATTTTAATTTAGAGTATGTCAATATTAATAATCTTGGCAGTTACTGTTAAGGAAACTAGCTAGCCGCCCTTTCAGCGCTCCAGTGGACGAGTGTCAAGCGATATAAAACGAGTTGGTGAAAGAAAGCAGAATTATCGTAAGGGTTCCACTCGCCCCGCTTGCTACTACTCCCTCCGTTTTTCAAAGATTGTCGTTAAGACAGCCTGTTTCAGTTCTATTTTAGTTGTTTCTTTTGTCTGAAACGACAATCTTTAAGAAACAGAGGGAGTATTTTGGCACCGTAACATCATGTTCGTCAGCTGCCCGCAGTTGACCATGAGCAACACTAGCTATTTGGTACGTAGAGGGTTTCGGTGTGGCTGTATAATCCCCTTTCTTTAGCTGACAGTAATCTGACGCAACGCGACGTATAGTTGTATGACTGATTTGAGTGGCCGTGCAATCGTCTTTAACTGAAAGCGAGTTGAATTAAGCGAGTAGGTTGATCTGAGTTGCATGACAACTTTGCATTGATATATTTATGTGAAATAATATACTTCCTCTGTTTTAAAAAGTTTGTCGCTTTGTAATTAAAAAATGAACTACAAAGCGATAACTTTTTCAGGACGGAGGGAGTAACGGATATCCTAAGCTTTGGGAGAGTGGGACAGTAGGGGTAGGTGCGCAAGCAGAGGCAGATTCCGGTCACACGCTTATCCCCCGCAGGAGAAGAAAAAAACGACATCTTGAGGTGGCGAATGACACGGTTAGATTTGGCAGATCCAATCAGCATGCAGGAAGTAGTCAGATCTCAACTGAAAAAGAAAATCAAACAAGATCGAGAACCGACCGGGTGGTGAGTCTGTTTGTTGCTTCCCTCACTCGGTCACCTGTCCTCCATAGAGGTGGGAATTGGGCCGGGCCAAACTCGGGCGGCCCGAAGCACGATGCCGCGGCCCGAGACCCGGCCCGGCCCGACACGAAGACAGTTCGGGCCGGGCCGGCCCGGCCCGAAACACCGGGCCGTGCCGGGCCTGGTTTTTGGGCACGACGGGCGGCACGGCCCGGCACGACCAAGTGGGCCGTGCCCGGGCCGGCACGGCCCGAAAATGGCCCGAAGGCCCGAACTGGCCCGACGGCCCGAACTGGCCCGACGGCCCGAACCGGCGCGGCGGCCCGACACGTCTGTTCTTGAGTTTGCAGGGGTTTTTTATTTTGATTCCTATTTAAATATTCAAACTTGTATAAATTTCGCAAATTAAGTCCAAATTCAATGATTCTTTTTTTTATATTCTTAAAAAAATACTCTCTACCACTTGGAACAATTATTTTCAAACTTGTATAGATAGTTTTGTACTTTTTTATAAACAACCAAAACAAATCATATGTACATATTCTTCACTATTTTGTAAATCTACAAAGAATGAAGATGTTTGTATCAAATTTTGTTTTGTATGTGTATGTTCTATATTTCTACATGTATGCATTTTTTATAATTTTTTTGAGATACTTCAACATGTGAATATTCACATTTTCTCTCTTTTCACTCAAAAGCTAATAAGCATATGAGACAATCTTCAAATTCAAACACACTTTCATTCAAACAAAGTTCAAAAATTCTTTAAAAAATCATGGAGGTTGGTGTCATCATTAAAAAGCCTCACAAAAAAATTCACTCACTAAATCGATGTATTATTCAAGATATAAAAATAACAAAAACTCCACAAATCCCTTTTTTATTTGTTTTTTTTTTGTTCTGATCAATTTATTATGTTTCTCAAACTCAAGTTCATAGGACACATGAAATACAACATCCTTAGACTCTAGTATTTTTTCCAGATTTTTTTGAATTTTTTTGTCCATGTATTGCATAAAAAACTCAAAATTCAATTTTCTTTGTTTTTTTATTCTCTGCAATATATTAATATTTTGAATGTGATTTTTTTTAAGAACATGTAATTCAACTCTTTCTATCTTCACAAATTTTTTCATATTTTTTGAAGTCTTTTTGACTATGTATTCAAAAAAAAATTGTGCTCAATTCAATTTTTAAATGTTATTGGGCCAGCCCAATAGTGTTGGACTGCTGTTGGGCTGATGTTGTTTTTTCATTTTTATTCAAACTTGAAAGTTCAAACTTGTATAGTTTCTTCAAATTTGGTCCAAATTCGACGATTTTTTTTCCTAAATTATTCAAAAAATATTCTCTATCACTTCAATATTTTTACATATTTTTTTTTCATTTTTTGTCCATTTATTTCATTAAAACCATATTTTTATTAAAAATTTAATTGTTTTGAGCTGAAATCATTGATCTGGGCCGTGCTCGGGCCTGGCCCGGCACGAAGACGGCCCGTCGGGCCACGGGCCGTGCCTGGGCCTCAATTTTCGGCCGCCGGCCCGGCCGGCCCGGCCCGAGCCGGCCCGACGTGCTTTCGGGCCCGGGCCATTTCGGCCCGAAGCACGAACGGGCCGTGCCGGGCCGGCCCGGGCACGGCCCGAGTCCCACCTCTAGTCCTCCACCACCACCCCGATATATTCGCCGCAGGCCACGCCGTCCTCCGCATCCCCCCATCTCGTGCGAGCTGTTCGTCTCCTGGCTCCTGCTTCCCGTCCTCCTCCACCTCTTCGTGTTCTGCGACAGGGCCTTGGGAGACTGCTGACTGAGGCGGGGTTCAGGGATGGGGGGAGTGCAGGGGCTGCTGCTTCACCTGGCCCGATGATTCCCATCTCTCTGAACTTAGATGGATGCATCTGTACGTACTCCCTCATCGTAAATTTGTTTCCTTTTTCTTTTTCCTGTCTGCCGCCCCGCCTTAATTTGTCCCTATTACTTCTCATGCGATTTTCCATATATGCGTGCGTAGGTGAACGCTACGAAGAAGAAGGTTAGCGCCTGCGGAAGCACCGGTCACAGCCGCTGCGGTGAGGCTCATAAACAGGTGGTTAGTTTCTGCTGCGGAAGCACTGGTCACAGCCGCTGCGGTGAGGCTCACAGACCTGGTTGGTTCTGTCGCATGCGACACAAGTCTTTGAGAAGAACCAACCCCTTCTCGCTTCAGGTTAATTTTTCTTTTTGAAACAAACAAAGTCGCTTCAGGTTTATTGTTATTACCCACCTCCTGCGCCTACTTTCTTTTTTTTATTCTTTTCTGAAACGAGTGATACCCGCTTCCGTTCTTGATGAACGGAGATCATCAGAGTTTTTGTTACATCTTGTACTTAGATGTAGGCAGCAAAACGACTACTTAGAAGTGAAACGACCAGGTATCTATCCGCCTCCCCCAAGTAGACCACCAGACCTCAAGGTAGTAGCAAGTACTTGGGGGTGATAAAGGGAACCCGTAGCAACAACAGTCACAAAAGAACTTCAACACTGCTGCAGTGTACCTCCTGAGCCTACTTGTCCTGTTTATAGGAATCAAGTGTGTCACCCTTGCAGTTTTTGAAAATATTACGAGACTGGATCTTGTGGAGCTTGGTCTGCGGTGAGGCTCACCCTGTTGCATCATGTGTATTAGCTTAACGCCAAGGATTAGAGAGTACAGAATGAGTGCGTCTAATTTTTTTTAGTAGAAGATAGGATTGTACAATTCAAGTATTGGTTATAGAAATATTTGTTTTCTCCAAGAAACTTCCATTGGATTGGTAAAAGGCTAGTGATGCAACCTGCACAGGTCAAGCTTGAGATTTCTATTAGTTTCATAGCAACGAAAGGGCAAGCCTAGCACGGCGGTAGAGTCTCTTCACTCTGTCCTGGAGGTCCTAGCTTTGAATCCTCCTTTGAATAGCATCACAATGTGTGGGAGCTTTTAGCACTGGGTACACCCCTTTGTTTCATCGCAATCGGCATGTAATGGGACATGTAAATTTTCCGTGCTTATAAATTGTTGAAAGTATTGTCAAATTAAGTTTCTAATGATATCACCAGACTCGAGAAGCAGCCTTGTTCATATGCCATCAGTTACAACTCTTGTTTACTTAAAAAAAAAGAAATAAATTCCTTCTATTGCAGAGTATGATACCTGAAGTTTTTCTTTTATAGCAGTTCTATTACTAAGCATCTTTTTGTGTTGTGATACAGCACTTGTATTTTATTTAAATATTTTTTGCTAATGTTGCAGGTTTGGTTTGCATTCCCATTCAAGTATAAAAGAAGCGGTACCTGGCATGGCATTTGAATAGCATCAGAGCCTTGAAAAGAAAGTGTTCGAGCAACACCACATTATACTGGCGTTATACTTCTATACAGAAAGATGGTAGACGAAGAACTGTTTTATAAGAGCACTAGTGATCACATCATCAGCTCTGACGAAGAAGATACGCTTGTCCAGAGTTATAGCAATCTCAATGTTAGCTTCGGATACCACTGTGACTCTTACCAGAGCTTATATCTTGAAAATGATAACGAGAGTGGTATCTCTCCTAAAGAGAAGTTTGGAACCAGTACCATGATGGGGTCACAAAATGGCTCATTTACTTGTTTATCCGGTGCTGCAATCAGTGCAAACTTCACACTAGCCAATACAAACATTTGCAAGGGTCTTATTGGAGAAGAAATTTTGCCAGAGCTCGATTCTCCAAACTCTTTCAGAAAAATTATTTCTTCACCATCGATGTCAAGATTGGACTCGTTGTCCAACTCATTTGGCAGCCTCGCATCTACTGAGAGCTCCATATTTGAAATGAGTAAAAATCATTGGAGATCCAGCGCTCCGACAACTGTATTATCTAATTTTCTGACCAGTACAGAGGTGAAAATGGCTGGTGGAGCTGCTGGAGAGGATAGAATCCAAGCTGTGTGCTCTGAGAAAAATGGATGGTTGATTTGCGGGATATATGATGGATTTAATGGGAGAGATGCAGCTGATTTTCTAGCGGTAACTCTATATGATAACATAGTATATTATTTATACTTGTTGGAGTGTCGAATTAAGCAACTAAATAGTACAGATAAGTCTCCTGAAAACTCTCTTAATGGTATCAAGAGTGAGTTAACACTAGCCATGAAAATTGCAGAAAATGAAGATATAAAGTTTTCTGAGACATTTCGGGCTGGTTTGCTGAATTGTCTTGCTGCTGCTGTTGAGCAAGCTGAGAATGACTTTTTATCCATGGTTGAACAAGAGATGGATGATAGACCGGACTTAGTTTCAGTAGGATCTTGTGTCCTAGTTGTGCTTCTCCATGGAACAGATTTGTGCATCTTGAATCTTGGGGATAGCAGAGCTGTACTTGCTTCCATGCCATATGCAGAGAAAAACACCTTAAAGGCCACTCAGTTGACGGAGATCCACTCACTTGAAAATCCACTGGAGTACCAAAAGCTTATAGCGAATCATCCCAATGATGCTTCAGTAGTAATGGGTAACAAAATAAAAGGAAAGCTGAAGGTTACTCGTGCTTTTGGAGTTGGCTATCTAAAGCAGGTAACACGTTACCTTTTTGTATGTGAAGAAAATTTATGACATTCATACAGTTGTAACAAATACATATGTATTTATGGCAATTTGCAGAAAAAGTTCAATGATGCGCTAATGGGCATTCTCCGAGTTTGCAATTTCTGCAGCCCACCATACGTTTATACAAATCCACACACATTGAGTCACAAAGTTACAGATGATGATTTGTTTGTTGTGCTTGGTAGTGATGGCTTATTTGACTTCTTTAGCAATGATGAAGTTGTTCAGTTGGTTTATCAGTTTATGCATGATAACCCCATAGGAGATCCTGCAAAATATCTTATTGAGCAACTCTTACTCAAAGCGGCCAAAGAAGCAGGTATCTTCCGATATATGTTATTAATTTTACTGATTAAAACTTCAAACAGTGAGCTGGTAGACATTATTGTCATGCCTATCAGTAATTACACATATTTTCCTGTTGTGTTAGATACATTGGCATTGATTTGATCAGTAGTTGTCCGGATCATACAGGTCAATCAAAGTGACTTAAATCTAACTCCTGACTATACTTTCTTCTCATGTGTTACCAGCTTTAACTGCTGAAGAACTGATGAGGATACCTGTTGGAAGTAGGAGAAAGTACCACGATGATGTGACGGTCATCGTTATTACTCTTGGAAATGCTCAGAGGACGATGACTGCATCAACTTCGTTGTGAAAGAATCAAGAGTTAGACACTTGGAAATGCTATTTCTACTTGTATGTTTTCTACGAGTCCGGTGCGGTAATCAATAAACTTAAAAATCTGTATATATATATCTTTTTGGGGTTTTGGGAGTGAACAAAACCTTTTGTCAAATAAAAAGGTCCCTGTGAATGTGATGAGTGGAAAATTAAACCCTTTTAGCTTTCATTGGCTAAATATTTGAATATTTGTTTCGGAAACATTTGTTGTTTGTCAACCCTGAAGTATGGATGGTGTGAGCATGCTTTGAAGTCTCTAGATGGTAATATGAAAATATCATCAAAATTTGGTTATTGAAAATATCAATATGTGGAATACTGGATCCACAAGCCAGTCCAATGCAGACAGTCTGTTGATATATCATCAGCCACCAATCGAACAAAGATATTATCATCACCTCTGACGCCACATACCAAACTTCCCACATGTCTATGGTACTTTTGTGCTTTCTGATTCACAATTCCATGTCGCTGCAAGCAGCCTTGCAACCATTTCCTACACTCTGCATGCAAAATTCCCAAGGGGACAGCGACAGGCGGCCAAGTCTAACCTGGAACACGGAGTTCTTGTTCTTGGTACTTCAAGCATGACAGCGACGTCCTCCTGAAACAAAAATCGCAGGAGAAGACAACAAAAACGAAAAACCTCCTAGATAGATGTGACCAAGGAGCAACCATGGGAAACGGCATTAGAAATTCCTCTTTTATTATTATAGTAGCCTCCATTAATTCATGCTTCCATAGATAGCGCTGTGCAGCGCTGGACCTTTCAGGTCGCGCCATGAAACTGGCTGTTTTGTTTTTGTAGCATTGTGGACTTCACACTTGGCACAGGCCAATAGCTGCTTCTGAGGCAGCTGTCTTGTTAAAATTGGTTAAAGGTTAACAGAGATCTTCCGTGCCTCTGGTACCAGCTGAGTGACTCACCTATATACATCAAGTTCAGCTTCTTCAGTGTAACACTCTCCTCCTCTGTGCTTAACTAGTTCTCAGTTTGCTTCATTCATTAGGATCTTAGGAGCTGTCGACGAGTCGTTAGGAGTGTGGTGAGGTCAAGGCGAGGAAGGATGGACGTGTTCATCCACGAGGATTACGTGAACAAGCGCAACGAGTTGAGGAGGGAGCAGAGAAGGCGGAAGCAGCTGTGGATGTTGCAGTTGGAGGCGGCCAAACCCGACGTCTCCCGGCCGGCGCCGGCACCGCGGGAGAGCCCGAGGGTGCCGGAGCAGTGCGTGACACCGTCCGGCGCGTCGTCATCGTCCAGGGTCATGTCCCCGACGGCGATCGTTTCGTCGCCAGCATCGGCAGGGGGGGAGACAGCTGCCTGGCTGCCGGAGCATCATCGCCTCTTCGACTGCCTCAAGCCGTACTAGCGAGCTAGATCGGTGACCAGAGAGGTGGTGGCATGGCATGTCGCCGTGTCCAGCGCCGAATAAACGTGGAGAGGTATGGTGGTCAGAGATCCGGCGATGTTGCAGCCGGTGTAGTAGTCGTGTTGCGTTCACTCGCGAAAATGGTTCGCTTTTTAGCACATTTTCTTGAGAAGAAGGCAGCTTTCGTTCGCTCAGAAAGTTCAGTTTACATCAAAGAATCGCAGGTGGGTCACTGACCGACGCCCTGGTACTATGAAGCACGACTGATCTGATGTTCTACTCGATCTCGATGAAACACGTTGCTGGAAATAGTAACATGTTGGGCTGTGCACCCTGGGCTGGGCCTCTAATTAAAAAATCCAATAGTTTACTAACTGAAACAGGACTGGAGTTCGGAGTGACCCCCCATTCCCCACTGTTGGAAGTGAGGAGGTAATGAATAGCCAACCCAAGCAAGAAGCATGATGCGATATGCTCGTCAACGAATTTGCTGTATCAGAATCAAATAGGTCATCAAACTCAGAAACTTCGCGCTCAGGTGTTTGAATTCATGCAAATTGGTCAGCGGATGTATGGCCAAGCCGGTATATTGATTGGTGCTGCAAACAAGGTTATTACGTTTTACTATGCGTTGGAACGACTAGTTAAACCCAGGTTCCTCGCTCTTTCCCTAATGAGACTACAACATGATCGGGCTCTTCTAAACTGATATGTCCTCGTAAGATACCGAGATTGCTACTTCACTTGAGGATAGACAGGTATGTTCATCACGGTGGCTATTTCTGCCTCATAGCACAAATCTGCTTCAAATGTGTCATTAGCCATGCTCTCAATCAGGGAGTATGGGAAGCACTACAAGTTGTACCAACTTTGAACAATTGGCTATGATCCAAGATTCAGAAAGAAAACAGGGGAGCATTCTAAAGATAATGCTGAAACCACAAAGCTTCCATTTACACCTTCACTGATAGAATGAAACAAGACTCACGAGTTCAGACTCGTACTTTAGCTGCGGCTTCCTTGATTTGTTCAATTGTAAACACCCCAAAGAAGCTGTCATCTATGACTGCGTTGATCACAGCATAGGCAACATCATCCACGCTCACAGGGGGTGCAAGGATCAGGTCAGAAGCAGGCAACGAGTTCAATGGTTTTGTGAAATTTTCAACGGAGGAAAGTAGCTTCTCCAATGGTTGTCCTACAATGTCGAGCGGGATCTCAAAGCCATCTACTTTCCGTTTACCGTAAATGAAGCCTGGCCTCAGTACAACACCTACAAATAAGGTAGATTTAACATATGAGCATAATATGCAAAGGAGAAGATCTGGAGGTGAATAGGGTGGAGTACAACCTGAGCCTGGGTATTTGGAGAGGACTTCAGATTCAGCCTTTCGCTTTCCAGTAAAATAACCCGAGGTAAGAAGAAAGGATGGAAGATTGTAATCGTGAACAGAGATCAAAATGAACTTTGGGACTCCTGAAAATGAAAACAGGAGAGTTGATGTCACACCAGATGTGAGATTTTCAGAGTTCCAGACATGGTAGCAGATTCCTGTAGTTTAGGTTCCAGTAAAATTACAAGAATATGTGCTAATTGCAATAAATAAACATGTTACTCAAATGGCATGTAGGTTTGCTAAACTTTTCCTTTGTGTTACCATAACCCTAGTGTTAACAGGCAATTTAGCTAAGCGGCTAAGCAGATAAGACGGGATTTAACCACAATATGGAATTGCAGAGACTTGTCAAAGTCATGATTTATGGAATCATTAGGGAAAATGTCAGGTATCCTAGAGATACCAGATGAAGAGTCCCATAAAAGCAAAAGAACATGTGTTTCTTTGCGCCTGTTTGAAAATTTTTAGTTCAGTCGCACCTCCAGCGTCAGGTTGCCAATATAGATCAATTTTGCATTCAAATTGGTTTATCACTGTATAGTGCATTACATACTACATACCATATTCTTTTGCAGCATTTACTGCTTCAAGATTTGCTTCACCATTTATCCTTTTCATCTGTTCTTCGTTGCCAAATCCACCAAGGGTAGACACAACAGCAGTAGCCCCAAGTAATACTTCATCCCACCTTACGTAGAAAACATCTCCTGCGTTGAATTAAGATGTGACTGGATATCAGAGCGCAAAATATGGAAACAAAAAGGCATTAGAAATTCGATATCACCATGTGAAGCAGTCATATATTTGAAGGAAAAAGATTGTAGAGGGCAATACTGAGATCACAAACCCAGTTTAGCCTCTATTTCATTGCGTTGAAAGCAAAATTATTTCGGGAACAAAGAAACATGTAATTAGACAGTGAACATAGTCAAAATAAAGACAAAAGCTTTGTGTATCTTGGTTCAGAACAATTTGGCATTCAATAGAATATATTTTTCTTGGAAGCATTCAATGAATATATTTTCCTAGAACGTAGAAGCCAGAGGAGATCAATCTACTGTTAGATGTTTTATCAACAAATTATAAAAAGATAATTTAATACTTAAACAGAATTCATCTAGAAATTCCTTTAAAATGTCAAAATGGAGAACAACAGAATGGTGTTAATGTAACATTTTGTTGTCAGGAACCACTGGATATTATACAAAGTGTGCTTCTGATTGCCACTCCATAAGGGTAATTCTTCTTGTCCGTTGTATACTCGGTAACTCAATAAAGTCAAAACTTCCATTTAAACTAGCATAATAGCAAACAATAGTTCCATTTTAAATCAACATTGTACAGTTCAAATTACAAGTCGGGGGATTTAACCGACATGAAGGAACTAAATAGAGTATTATCCAAGTTCATAACAAACTAATATCATAGGCATACCTGCAACCCACGTGACTTGATCAACCCAGGGATCAGAGTAAGATGGTCTTCCTGACCTGCCATAAACTAATATCATAAGAAAAATGGTATTCCTGACCTATCTCACAATGCTTGTTTGATAAAATGGGATAATACAGGTGTATGACTCCATTTTTCCATCACAAGACACTGATTGGGCATTTTAGAAATGAGGGGGGGGGGGGGGGTTAAAGAAAACCAATAGATTGAAAACTAAATCGGAAGTTTCTTTAAACCATGCAGGGAAATGGTAAAAAAATTTGTTTCTGAATAGTGAATTGATCAAGATATCACCTAGCTGTCTGTACAGGGTGTACCGGTCTAAAGTTGTCGTGACATGTAAGAGTAAAAGATGCACCTGCTTAAGCTCACGACCTCAATGCCTTTAGAGACAGCAGCCTTGCAAATCGCTGAACCAACGAATCCACTTCCTCCCAACACCACAATCTGCAAGGGTTGGGAAAATAGTTGAGAACGCTGGAGAAAATCGGGTTAATCTATAACATGTACAGAACCGTATAGAACTTGGGCAGCCGAAATCCATCCAACATGCCTTCTCGGTTTTCACATCAGCGACGATATCTATCGGAGTGGAAGAAGAGTAGTCTTCCCTGACATCCGACGCCGCAAACCTACACTTGGTACGCAGCCTACACGATCAAGAGGAACCAACCAGGTCAAATTTGCGGAAAAGGAGTAGAGCCTAGCCTGCACCGGGGAGAGGGGAGGGAAAGGGGGGCGAGTGAGATAACCTGGGGAATGGGGGCAACGCGACGGAGGGGGAAGCCGACACTGCGGGCGCGCAACGGCGAAACGGAAGGGGTGGGTTCGCCGGCGCCAGCGGCCGGGCGAGCAGCGGCGAGGGGGACATGGCTCGATGGGCCGCGGCGGGCGGAGGGCGTTCCCGCGGCTATGCTTCCCTGCGACGGCACGGCGGGTAGGGGCTCAGGGCTCTGCCACGTTTCCGGTGGCCCGAGTGTGGAGTCGGAGGCCTCGCGCTGCCACGTTGCTTGCTTGTTTCTCTGTGGCTAGCACCGGCCTTGCTACTGGTGTGGCTGAGGACGAGACGGTAGAATTTCCCTTGAAACGCCCGGATCTGACAGCAATAATCCCGTGCTATGATCTTTCGAAACGACAATTATTTCGAAACAATTTTCAATTTAAATTTATTTGTTGTTAGGACAACTTTTATTAGTTTATTTTCAATTCTTTGATTGTGTGAAACGATAATTATTTCGAAACAGAGGCAGTACTTTTGAAAGAACGAGTCCAGACAAATACGATATCATTAGAAAAAAAACAATAGGAACAAAAATGGATGCTGTTAGCTAGCAGCGAAAGGGGCTTAGAAAAAGGAATGTTACTACTTCATCTCAAAATACTTGTTCATCTCAAAATACTTGTCACTCTGAGTGATACTACGTATTTTGAGATGGAGAAAGTAATTTGCGGATAGCGGAATATGATTTGGTTCAGACATAACACCGAATGGTAGTTTGACGAACTGAACGAAAGATTGTACACACTAGAGTTAAGGCAAAAATCTTCAGTTCCGACATTTTTTCAGAAAATGATGCAATAATAGTGAATTTGCAATGATTATTTTCAGTACAACAAAGAATAATATGACATGCACAGTATAAATCTAATCTGGATGAACGGTAATAGAATCAGCTTCAGTAAGAAAAACTGGTTCAGGTGGCCCGTGGCCGAACGGAAGCTATATTCACGACTGCCTGCGCCTGAAATGGGACTCTATACAACTCCAGAAGCCGGCACCTGCACTCCTTTAGAAAGATCAATTCGTCGAAATATGCGAATCTGACCTTCCAAGAACTTCAGGAACATATCTGTCAATCTTTCATGCCAGACATATCTGTCAACTTTAGTGATATACTTTCCTTTATAAGCCCTCTGGCCTCTAATAACTATCATGGTGAACTAGAATTATTGACTGCACCAAGAACATGGCTCCAGCTTCACTGGTCATTTTCCTGGCTCTGTGAAGAATATACATGCCCCCATAGCGTCTCTGCGTAAATCTTCTCCTCTTCCTTCTCTTCTTGAGAACACTCAGATAACTCAATCACATGGTCATCCTCCTCATCAGGTATATCCTCATCAGTCTCTTCTGATAAGTCCACTGGACCATTGCTCTGCAGAACACAACCTTCAGCCATGGCCTCACGCATGGCCAGTGGAGTTGCTGGCCTATCATTCTGCTTATATCGCGGTGGAGGGACTACAAATGGCAGGGCAATGTCATCAATCCCGTGCATCCTTTTACTTGCATGCTTTGACATGCCTGGTGGCGGAGAAATGAGTATGATGCCAAGCTCATAGTTGCAAATGTGCAGCTTTTGGCCACAAGGAGCTGCTCTGGATCCAGTAAGATTAACTTTTGACGGGGGAGATAGTAGTTGCCCCCATGCTGCCGGACTGAAATTGTGAGATCCACAATAAGTCCAGCCAAATGAGCGTCCACCAAGACGAGACTTGAAGCGTCTTCGAGCAACCTGGTATGGTGAATAGCTTTACTATCATAGCTGAAGTTTATATACTAACATGCTATATGGAACATTTAGGGAAACATGTGTGTTAGGAAATGATTGACTATTGGAAGACAGTGGCCAGGAAGTCATACAGGTCTCAATGGTCTCAGTCTAGACAGGTTGAGGGCAGATAACTTGCCCAAAATGACAATTAAGAGTATTAATCGTCAAAAAAGGTAAAAGCATCAGCTGACAGTTTCAGACTTAATGGTGACGAGTTTACATCATTTAAGACTTCAGAGTTCCGATCATAATTGGTAATTACTCTTTGTCACTAACATCTTCATCTGAGAACACGTATATAGAATCATCATCATTTGTTTCTAACATGTTTATGTCATCAAGCCATATAGCCTGATAAACATTTCATAGCCATTATTTAACGATAACCATTACTTGATATATAGCACGAATACAACAACAAAGCCTTTTGTCCCAAACACATTGGGGTAGGCTATATAGCACTGATACAACAACTAAATAAATTTAAAGCTGTTAATCCAAATGTATTCCCGAAAAGACCATACCTTAACATGCATAGGATGCCCTATCCTGGCACATGAATGCGGGATTGCATCATGAAATATGCCAGTAGACCTCAATCTTTGCCATGTTTTCTAGCAAAAGGAAGTGTGTTACTTGAGACAGAATAAAGCCATATGCCTTCTTACAAATAAGCTATGACATTTTGGACAGGGAAAGACAGCGCATGGACAAGTACTCAGCTGCAGTAGACCTAGTGTGCAAGGATTTTATTAGCACTTGCTTCAGCAACGAGAGAAATGTGTCCAGTCCATTTCAATGTGCGAATTTATAGAATAAATTAAGGTAAAGCATGCAAGCTGCTCATTGACTATGACAAGTCCAGTCCGTTTCAATGTGCAAATTTACGGAATAAATTCAACACGTCCAGTCCATTTCAATGTACAAATTTACGGAATAAATTCAATGAAGCTTCATTCCAAGGAAACTGACTGAAGTACAAGCTGCTCATTGATTTGTAAACCATGCAAAAAGTCAAGTTGTGAAAAGAGAATATCCACCTCAGGTAGAGAAAGCAGATATCTGGACAATTGAATTCCACAAGCACCTTGTTTCACCCTTTCGATTGTTGGAAATAAAAGACTGATCGATGGCTTATTTAGCTCATTCTTTGCTGTCCAGCAACCCCACTAGGAAAATAAAGTAACACTGGAAATGGTTATGTCTATCACGATTCACGAAAATGTACAAAAAAAATCCAGCAATTTAGTACAGCCAGCCGTCAGCACCGAACTGGTCAGGCATTACCTCTGGATCAGACTCTTCAGAATCAAGATCCTGATTGGATCGTTTACCGGTGGCTGAAGCAAAACTTGCAATGAACTGTGGATTAATTGAAGTCCCAATGGACGAGGCACCTATACATATTTTAAAATATAAGCAAGAAACCATAAATGTGGTAACTAATTTCAGTTATCTAAGTGAATTGTTTTCCTTACAGTAAATGAAATCAGTCTCGAGTGTTTCAGGCCATTTAATGTTTGACAACACCTGTTTTGATTAATGCAATTGCAGTTAGTAAAACTTGGTTTGTAAAAGCAAATGGAATTATGGGCCAAATTGACTAAGCAACTATGCTGTCATTAAACAACTTAAAGGGTGTAAACAAAGAACGACATGCAGTAACTGTAAAATTTCATTTGCTTCCAATGCATTTTCTGTTCTAGGGCTGTTTCAAACACAGATTTCTTTCACTGATTTCCCTGCAGTTGAACTGTTCATTATTAAAATCATGCGTTCCAAATGAAACATCAAAATTTTCTAGCATCATATAGCATGACATGTGGACATTCAGCAGTGTGGGGGAAATATTGAACATGTGATTGTCAAAAAAAAAAAAATTGAACATGTAATGCAGGGGTTCTACTCCTGCATCATTTTTAATAACAATAACAAAAGCTAAATGTAATAAGCAGTACAAAGAGGCAATAAGCCAAGAATATTAAAGCTTCTGCATAAATTGTGATGAAAAAGAATGGGTAATTATGCAGATAAACTAATTAACCAGATGATATGGAATGGCAGGTCAGCTTTAAAACTCCAATTTTCGATTTATAAATTGTGTGCTTTACCAAATCAAGCATATATTTCATTAGAATTACAAACCTCTTCTAACCGCCAAAGTCCAAGGCACCGGTCCAAGGATGCTACTAGAGAGCACAGTAGTGGAAAATGATCATCAAGGATTAGCTCTGAAATTCGAGAAAATTCTGGACCCTGAATTTCATTGACAGTGTTAAAAGTATGCATGGACAGGCTTCACGTATGAACTGCAAACGTATGGAAGGGCGTGTCCTAACAACTTCCCGATGTACCTTTGATATATACAGGAACAACTGCACTTTTGAAGTAGTTACTCCAAAAGCAGCTTCCAGGGCTTCTCTGGGGTAGATAAATCCAGAAAAACTGAAGAAACCCAAGTCACTGAGGGGTGACACCCACTTTGCAACCTCTCTAGGCAAAAATCCAAGTTGGACGGAAGCTGCAGGGCATCGGACATGGTTAATGACCAGATCGAAAGGGTAGCAAATATGTTTTTTTCTATATGTGAACATGAAACACAAGGAACACTTCAAGTTCAAGCTTGATAAATATGCAAATGTGAGCTATGCATACCTTCCTCAGAAAAATTATCCAGATCAGCAACATGGACACTGACAGCATTAGCATCTGCAGGTATATTTGTGTTCCTCTTCAGGATAACTTCTGTAGTTCCATGCATATTTTCACGGCATTTTCCAAGATATGCAGATAAGGCTTTCAGTTGAGAACCAGCATCAGAAGGTATATGAAATCGGTGGGATATACCAACTACAGATGTTTGGACAGAACCAAGAAACATTCTGCGTGCAGATTTATTATGTAAAATATGTTTTGCCTGCAAAAAGAAAATAAATGGCTTGTAAGAGAATAGGCCATCATAACTCAGGATAAAATTACAACGATGAAGAACTCAAGCAATGGTTAGTTAATGGCTGATAAACAAAGTTCATTGGACCATGTGTATCTTCCTGAAAAGCATGCAAATTATAAATAGCATATATTTTGACACAGAACATTTTTATATGTTTGATTATTCTTACTGCAATGTGATTAACAACAGAATACAATGTAATATATCAGGAAAACTAAACTTACTGAAAGGAAATAATTAAAATCCAAACATATAGGACTTTGCACATATAATCCTGGGACTGAGGCAACGAGGTATCCACCAGCTCCTTCAAAATCATACTTAGCTATCTCATTTATCCAATATGCTTGGCTAGGCACTTCGTGGACCAAGGATGCTATGAATGAGGCTAACTGAGCAGCAAAATCAGATTCCTGTTTTTCAGCTGCACCAAATAGAGCTGAATAGTCCAGGGATGCCTTACGAGGGAAGTCTTGCCACCACACCGTGTTTGTTATGAGGTGCCACTGCATAGATTATATTTTACTTTCAGCAAAAGCATAGCAGCATAATTATTAACAGGATAAAACACAAACTAAGCCTTTAGTTAGTAGCAAAACTCTGACCTGCCTAGGTACTAAGTTAGCTGAAGTAACAATAACGCGGATGCTGTGTTCTCTCTGTAACACTATGAGCTTTGGATGGTGGCATGCGACACCTTGGTTCTTCCTATCCTTTCCAAATGCTATTTCTTCAGGGAATCGGGGGTAACTTGAAGCAACAAAAAATCGACATCAGTACTTCAGAATAAACTTTCCTTCTTACAAGAAAATTACTCACTATTTAACTAAGCATATAGCTCACCAAATGCAAAACTAAGTGCCTGACTTGCCTGCATCTTATAGATTCAAACACTTAAAGATCTTAAAACATCATAAAGATGTTTATACAGTTCCACCAACCTCTTGGTGAGTGGTGGAGATAGTTGTACTTTGTCCCATTCTCTCTTAAATACAAAGATATACGGCTCTCTTGCGTGTTTGAAAAAAAAATCAAACAGCTGAACAAACAACTGATAGATCTCGAAAATGTTGCTTACACTAATAGTACATTAGGATGGCTCTCAAAAGGGGTTGCTGTTCTACTGTCACGGCTTGCACTCCAGCATCGTTCCTTATTGTGGCATGCTATTGTCACCGGCAAGTGCAGAGGAATCTTACAATAATCCAAAAACCTGTGAGCCATTTAAATATTAGATTTCCATGACGAATACAATCAGAAGTACCGAACGTAACAAATGATTGGGGGGGGGGGGGGGGTATGACATCGGAGAACAAACTCACCAAGAAATATCTGAGGTGAATGTTGCGATAAATACTCGCAACAAACTTTCCACGGGGTGGAGAAGCTGTAGAAGAGTCACTTCGCTGTGTTGTTCAGCTTGCGTATCACTCCCAGAGCCCCCCACAAGGCGGTTCAAGAAGAATGTACTCCCATCTGAGACGTAGCAGCCTTGATTGCGATACTGCTCCTCAGTGGCGTTTGTGAATTTTTCCTGTTCTACGCATCCATTGCCGCACCCTTTACTCTCTTGGCACAACTCAACAACATCAGCGTGGTGTTCCAATTTGTCCTGCTCAGGATTACAATTCACCTCAACAACAGGACCAAATGCATGGTTCGGGCGCAATTCGGCATCACCATGTTGCCTGGATTCTTTACCGCTGGCATCTGCGCTGCCGATTCCGGAAAAATGCGAACCCCTGAAGAAAGAAAGGGGATCTTCGCTCTCGGAGATCGCCCTGAGCCGTTTTCGCAGCGACTCCGCCCTCAACAACACGATCCCCTCCTCGTGAGACCTCGCAACAGCTACGTCACCACCCTCACCCCCGCCGCATGAGACGAAGCTTTCAACCACGAAAGCGTACCTGGTGCCGCCCCGCAGCAGCGAGACCTCGTCGCCGACCGCCAGCAAAGCCGGGGTCCCCGCGCGGAGGAGCCGGCCGTTGACGCGGGCGCTGCTTTCGGGAGTGGGGCGGTGGGTGAGGCGGAGTTCACAGCCAGATGTGCTGAGTAGAAGGCCCTGGGCCCGCGGGCGGCGGGGGCGGCCGGGAAGGAGGCGGAGGCAGTGGCCACGGCGGCGGGAGACGGAGAGGGAGTAGAGGCGGTCGGAGCGTAGGACGAGGAGTGAGGGGGAGGGGCCAGCTAGGCGGAGGTGGAAGTAGCCAAGGTTGCCGGAGGTGGAAGGGAGATCGTGAGCCGCCGGCGGCGGCATGGAGGGGGAGGCGTCAAGGGGCGTGGCGGGACGGGAGCAATCAGGCCGCGTTTAGGCGTACTACAGTAGTATGTGAAGCATGAAACTTGATCGGGCCCAGTTTAGACCATTACTCCTCGTGATGGGGTCGGTCGCGTCTTCAGGGGAAATTTGATGAACTTTCCTGGCCCGTGAACACTTTGCAAAGTGTTTCCTCTGATCCGCGTCTCTTCCTCGTGAACTTCTTCCACCCTGACCCTGCTATGCTAGCTGGACACCGACGCTATGATATGAGCCACGGCCGGCACCACTGCATGCAGCCGCGATCGAGCAAGAAGGAAGGAAGACACAGAGCAGGAGCAGGGCATCAATCAATCGTCAGTAATCACAAATGATGGGCAGCAAGCAGCACGAGCGCTTTGGATCGAGCAACGGGCACCGGCAGTGAGTTGCGTCTCCGCCGTCCGTCCATACACGGGTCCACGTCGCCATCGCTTTCGCGCTCCTCCACTTGGACGCGCGCGGTCGGCAAGCTAAGCTTCACCGTCGTCACCCTGCTGCGCGCGGCAAAGCCATCAAACAGGCAGGAGATAAAGGAGCAAGGAAATTGACTTCCATTCCCATCCGTGCCACCATTCTGCTTCTCCATGCATGCGTGGTGCCAAGCGAAGGTGGCCACTGAACTTTATCATCATCATCAGCGAGCTAGTAGATCCATAGACGATTGGTAGGCAAATAGAAAAAGATTATTCCGAGAATGACGAAATACGACTTTACTTTGTCTGAAGAGAAAAGATCCCGACATTTCATGACCAATCCCGACTTTATTTAGCTGAGCCAAAAGCTCATCCCGTGGTTCATGCGATGCGATGGCTGGGGTGCAGTTGCGGTGAGACAGGTCAGGCAGGCACGACGGAATGAATCCACGGGCGGTGCAGCTTCCAAAAGCACTTGAGTTGGGCTTGCAGGCACAATAAGCTTGGGAAAAGATGCATGCATCATTAACTGTGATCCATAAAAAATTTCATTCAGATATCTTTCCCTCTCTCCATACACGTCACTTTAGCAGCAACTTTTGGCCCGAACAAGATTTGTTTGTTCCTTGGTTGATGGTTCTATTAGTCAGACGAGCAAGAAAGGAGCTATCATGAACGTAGTGCTCCACGGCCCACCAAGTGACGATCGAGGCGTGTGATGAGCGAGTGCCTGCCTGCCCCTTCTTTTCCGTAGCACAAGGATCAAAGCGAAGCGCAACCACGAAAGAATGCATGCCGCCGGCGTCCGTCGTCGCCTCCTGCCGCAGCTGCGCCCCGGCCGGCCGATTCTGTTTGGATAATTATTCCGCCCACCACCAATCGATGTGGACCGATTGTTGCTATGGATGATGCTGCTTCCTACTACTCCCTCCGTTTCGTTTTAATTGTCGTTAGGACAACCTTCATTAGTTCATTTCTAGTTCATTTGGTTGTCTGAAACGACAATTATTTCAGAACGGAGGGAGTACTATATTACTAGTATTGCCTTTGGCTTTCTGCTACCGGCCGAACTAAATTCTCTCTCACACACACACACGTCGCGTTCATTTCTTCGCCTGCCTCTCGAGTCTCCATCAGAAGAAAAACGACCAATATAATGCTGGTGTCCAGCATCCAACACGACACATCAACACCTACAGTAGTAAATAACAATGGCAGGCAGCTGGAGTGCCTGACGACGATGCGAAACGAATCCATAATCGTGGCTGGAGAACAGTCGCAAGTTTATGCCCGATCGAACCAAAGCTGACTGAGAAAAGGTGGCAGATATGGACAATGCGCGCGCGAGGACCAGATGAGGACTGGGAAAATAAGGCATCATCGAAGCACGGCACGGGTGAAGCGACAGCCGTTGAGTGTTGCTGCTGATATGGATTCCGCTCTCCTCCGCTTCCTTTTTTTGGCTTGTACTCCCTCCGTCTCCATGAACTTGTCGCTTTGTAATTCAAAAATAAACTACAAAGCGACAAGTTTATAGGGACGGAGGGAGTACTCCGTAATTATCATGATTTATTACAACAAAGTCGACACTGGGATTGAGAAGCCTTTTTCTTTCGCAGGGAAAAGCCGGCGCGCACATGATGCCCTTTTCCAGTCGTGGGATTCAGTTCGGTCTCGCTAAGCTAGAACAGCAGGACTTCGAGTGCTGCTGCCGGGATACTCATCATAGCACTAGCTACTACTACTAGTAGGAGTAATACATTTGATTCTTTATCGCAACGAAAAGATACGTGCAACTGTAGTGCCAAGCACGGCCGTCCGCATCCTTTTATTTTATGTTCTCATACCCTCCCTCTCTCTCACTTTAATCTTGTCCTCCTCACTAAAGTACTCCCTCCGTCCCAGCCAGAGTGTATTTCTAGGATTCAAACACCGTATGAAGATATAGACACAATGACCATAATGTCCTCATTCAATGCATATCAATCTCATAAAACATTCAATGCTTCACTCATGTGATGCTAGAAATACAAAACAGTCTCTGACAAAAAACTGACAAAAAACTGCCGCCAATATCTTTTCCCGCCTGTTGAAAACATTCACCGGCCAATAAACAACAATATGAACTGAAAATTTGCAGGCGCCAAACTTGTATTTGAAACATGCTACATGCCTCTTATAAATAGGTGAGATACATACTCCTGTGATACTCTTTTCTTCACATTTCTCTCTTCTTCACGTTACAGTTTCTACAATCCCTTTTCCACAGTAATGATTTTTGATCTAAACTCAATACCACCAGATGATGAGCAGATCATACCTAATCTAAATGAGATACCAGCTTTGGGAGACGAACAACAAGTGTCTGGTGCTAGCCGGCATGCAGGTACTCATACCTAATATGAATATGTGTTTAGAAACTGCAAACATATAATGATTTCTCTTCTTCACGTTAGACTACTCCTACGGTCCTATATTTTCACATTAATGATTTTTAATCTAAACTCAATATACCAGATGATCAGGATGGACAGTTCATACCAGATCTAAATGAGATAACAACTTTGGGGCATGAACAAGAAGTATCTGCTGCCAACCGCTATGCAGGTACTCATACTTCATATAAGTATGTTTCAGAAACTGTAGTTGTAGAAGTATGTGTTGAAACCTCATGTATTTCTATTTTTACTATCTGCAAGCATATAAATGATCTCAAGTTAATATTGTATATAAAAAGAAACTAAACATGAACTGTATTATACATTTAAATAGTTTTTTTGTTCATAAAACATGAGTTTCTATTTTTATAGACATAAAGTTTCACTTGCAGCTTATGTTGAGGGGAGTGAACAAATATATCATACTGTTGATCTAAATATGGAAGTCATAGAGGACTATGATAATGATTCGTTTGAACATGTTGCACAAGAACTACATACTGACCTTCAAGAATTGGATGAGTCAAGTGAAGGAGATGTGCCTGCACACGCAAATGACTATATAAAATACAAGAATATGACTGAAAAACAGAGACAGGACATATATGAAGCATTGCTCACCCATAGCAATAATGGGAAGTTAAAAAGAAACTCCACAACTGCGGTTGCTGAAATGTTGAATGTAAAAAGGTACATTGTCCAAGCTGTGTGGCGCAGAGTAAAACAATGTACAGTAATGGGAATACCTGTAGATGTCAGATCAAAAAAGACAGGTAGCAAGCCAACTACATTTGACCTATCACATTTTGTAAGTAAAGTTAGTAGGCACTTTGAAGGAATCACATTTTGTATGAAATTCGCAACACAATATGTAAGGAAAGTTGCATGAGTGCTTGAACATTATAATGAAAGCAAGTCGTTCAACGGTACAAGTAGCAAGATTCATTACACACATATTTACAATACTAAACGATACTAGTACATACTATGTGATTTCAGATCACCACCAAAATAACACCATTGACCATTCATCACAGACCATCAAAGTCTAGATTTCAGATTACCACCAAAACAACACCACTGACCATTCATGACAGAACTCCAAAATCTAAGTTACTACGTTCCATATCACCAAAATAACACTACTGACCTCATAATCGTAATCAAAGTGATCCAGATGGAGGCAAATCAAAGTAGATAGGCAAATAGATCTTAAGCATACTCATAAGCGCTTCACGATCGACCTGTTTCAGATTATCAGTTGCTTGTTGCTGATCATCGAAAATTATGGCCTCCACCTTCCCATCCATGTATTTGACTTTATCTTCTTCCTCCGAGCCTTCCTCTGAGTCTGGAACATAGGGGTCGTCGTCCTTGTTGAAGTGCACACGGACCCATCGATCGTCGCCTCGGATCCAGCCGCGCCCGCCTTCAGTCTTCACGGTGCGGAATGTCCGCTTTGGGATCCCGCTGATGCAACCCCCTGTAGTGTCGCAGCGACGCTTCTTTGTTTTTTCTTCTTTCTTCTGAAGCTCCAAGTTGCAGCTTGGCATGGATGAGCGTACGTCGCCGCCGTCACCCAGCTCTGGCCAACACTCGCGTTTCTTCTCTGACTCCGACGGGAAGCACTCCTCCTTCAAGAGAAGTGGCGCCACCACAACAGGATACTTGGTTTCACATCCTCCGAATGCTGTGCTTTCCTCGTTCACTCCGTGCTCCATGGCTGGGCGCAGATTTGAGGGTGCGAGCTTGATGCAGAAGGGGAAAAGGCAGAGAAGAGGAAAAGGCGGAGAAACAGAGGTGCGGGCTGGGAAGAAAATGTGAACAACAGTAGGCATTGAATACTGGAGGATGGGAGCACGTATTGGGAAGAGGAAAAGGTCTGCATTGAAGAGCAAAGACGTGAGTCAATAAACATGGCAGAGGAGAGAGTAGGTGAACAAATAAACTTACAGCGGGACAATGTTTTGACGCTAGGAATACACTCTGGCTGGGACGGAGGGAGTAGTAAGCGACTCATCTTGCTCCACATCCTAGTGAGGGCTACTACTAGCAGTAGCTAATTATTGCTTCTGTTTCGCTTTTAGTTAGCCACGTGTTGTTCACCACTGCAACTTTGGAACGGTGTGAGGACAAGATTGTGATGTCCAACTCGGCAAGCGGAACCTACATTATCTCGTGACGATGGAATCGGCGGTCACGCGCGCGGCAGCTACAAAAGTGATGGTAGTATGTACGGTTCCACGCATAAAAAAAGAGATGCAGTACGTACGGCCGAGTCAGGGTAGTACTTACTTAAACAGCGGTGTCAGCGAGGGCTACCAAGGACGGACGTACAGATGGGTACAAGAAGCTGGCAGGGCGAGAGCGGAGGTGCCGGCGAGAGGACGAGCCAGCTACAGTACGTAATAGGTCCAGTCCTTCAGGCACCTAGCTGACACAGTACTACTTAGACGAAAGGAGAACGGCACATCCAGCCAAGCTACCACCGGCATCAGCCAAGGCGCGCAGAGGAGCCAGGCAAAGCGAGCGATGGCAGCAGCACCGGACTGGACGGGCAAGCACCAAACCAGCTACTGTGGCTACGGGCGGCAGATGAAGTGCCCGCTCTCGCTTAATTTTGTTCCTTTTTCTATACATCGATCTCGCGTCTCGTCTTTACGTGTGCCTGTCGTACTAGCAGCCTGCTGTTAGCACGAGTCCGGTCTCCGATGCTTGCTGTCCAGACAAAAACAAAAGGGCCGTGTAAGCTAGTAAATGGAGATGATCACCGGTTAAAAATAAAGCGCTCAAAGTAGAGTCTCATCTGCCAGTCACTCCTCACCGAGATGACAGTCTTTGAGCGTCCTCGGCGGTTGATCATTCCCGAGACTAGACTAGCACTTGCCTTTCCTTCCCCCATGCATTATTATCCCTCCTTTTTCTACGTACACGTTTATGGTTTTCGAAGAAGCGTTTCCGTGCATCAATGGCGGAAAAGGCCGGAAGGGAGGGAGGAAGACAATGCTGCGGCGGCGGCTTTGACCAGACGTGCAGGCACGTGAAACACAGAGGGTACGTACTAACGTATGACTCTCAATCTCTTCGAGGTGGGTAAGCGGTAGCCCTGCCCCGTCCGTAGGTCGTATATTCGGCGGAATCGCGTGCAGATGCCGGGTCCAGTTCAGTTCCGTTCACCACGGGCACGGGAAGCAGGGAGTTGACCCGGCCGCCGATGGCCGTTCCAAGGGAACCGCATCCGAAAAAAAAAAAGAAGAAAGAAACGTCCGCGCAGGCGTCGCAGTAAGCCTAGAGCTCTCGTTCACGGTGAAAACGCCCGGGCCTGACCACTATGGCAAGACGCACTGGGCAGGTCAAAATCTTTACCTACAACGATCTGCTCCGGCGGTAGCGGCACGCCATTCATTCGCTGCACGGCGGACGGCAGCTGCAGCGGAGGAGGTGAGAGGACACAGTTCAAGCGGAGGAGGTGCACATGGAGAGTTTGCAGCAATTCCACTCCAGCAGAATCTATTTTAACCCCAAACAAAGACAATCAGAGTGGCAAAAAGACGCAAATCTATGAACACTAACAAATAAAGTTAGCATTTCTGACTTCTGAGTACAAAAAACATAACAGGGTATAATAATTAGCCTAAAGATGCATTTACGAGAGTTTCATTCTCCAAACACGCAACAAAAGCGTCCGGTATCACGTTCCGGCCACGGACGGCGGAGGCAGCGGAACGTCGACGAGGAACTCGGCTTCTGCTAGAGACGGCCGGCCCGATGCGATGAAGCCAGCAGGCTCAAGACAGCAGCACCTGGAGCGAGCCGTTCACGGTGGCGGCACAGACGGGGCACGACGTCGCGACGGCCTCGCACGCGCGGCACAGGCACAGGTGCCGGCACGGGAGCAGCAGGACGCACGGCTCGCCGGCGCCGCGGCAGGACTTGCACGACGACGGAGCTCCTCCTCCCCAGCTGGACGCGTTGTTGTCGGCCACGCCCGCCGCCGTCTCGAAACAGCACGACTGCGCGTCCTCCGCAGCAGCACCTTCGCCGTCGTCAGCGTCGGCGAGCGCGGCGGCAGCGGGCAGCAAGAGCAGCTGGTCGAGCGTGGCGCGTAGGCTCGCGGCGACGTCCTCGTGGCTCCTGGCGACGCCCGCCCACGCCTGGACCTCGGCGGCCGTCTGGCGCACCAGCTCCTCCAGCTCCGCGTTGCGGCACCGCGCGCGCTCCAGCTCGGCCTCCGCGGCGCGTAGCCGGCCAGCGGAGGAGGCGCGATCCGCGGCGACCACGACCATCGCGCGTAATAAGTGTCGCCGGTGCGCTTCCTGAAGGCCCAGACGCATGCGCTCCATCTGTTTTGCAGGATCGTACATCAGAACAAATAGTAGAATCAAACACCATTCCACTGGACCACGCAATCGATTCCAATGATCAAACACTGAACGGAGGGAGACGAAAGAAGGACGAGACCGTACCTGGAGCCGCACGAGCGCGTCGATCTCAACCTCCTGGCTGTAGAGGAGCGAGATGACGCCCTGCGAGACCGCCGCCCGGCGGCCGCTGGTAGACGCCGCCGCGCCGCATCCCAGCGCCCTGCTGCTCTGCAGCACATCGCCGGTGAAGAACACCTGGCCCTGCGGGACCGCCAGGGGCGGCAGAGCCAGTCCCTGCGGGCCACCGGCGCCCTCCTGCTGCAACCCTGGCGCCGCCGAAGCCACGCGAGGCCGCTTCCTTGGCAGGAACCCGCCGTCGTCGTTTCCGTTGCAGGTGAGCTCACTGCGCTGCTGGGCCTCGCCGCCGAACACGGCGTCCCCGATCCCGCCGGCTCCGAGCGCGTCTAGCAACACGCCGCCGCCGCCGAACGCGTGGCCAAGGTCATGCGGGTAGAAGGCGTGGGAGACGCACTGATGCGCCTGCACGGCCATCGCGCCTTCGTCTCGGCGAGAGGATGGAGGAGGATGAGGAGAGACGAAACGGATGCGTGGCGTAAGGAGCGGAAATGACAAGGTCGTGGGGTGGGAAGCCGGCCGGGCTGCGTTTATTTATACGGAGGAGGCTGCCCCGGGCGGTGCAGTGCGGGGAAGCCGCGCTGGGCTGCGTTTATTTATACGGAGGAGGCTGCCATGCCATGCCGTCGCTTTCTACACGGCTTTAATAATTTCTCCCGTTTTCTGTACTACACGCTGGAAGGCTTTATCTCATCTTGTGTGTCGTGTCGCCTTTTGTCCCATTTATTTTTTTCTATGTGCTTCCTATTACTCGCTCCGTCCCTATGAACTTGTCGCTTTGTAGTTTATTTTTAAACTACAAAGCGACAAGTTTTTAGAGAAAGAGAGAATACTTATCTTGATAAGGCCGTTCGTTTTGATTTTGTGGGAGGTGAGTATGACGCAAGATGTCGGAGTGGAGTGGAGTAGTGGGGTCGACGTGGGCGCATCATGGAAAGGAGGATCCTGACGACCGACGTACTAGCTTGGTCTCTTTGATACTACCCTTGTACCTGTACGTATCCGCTCGCGGTTGGTTCCGTCGTCACTTGTGCAAAGTTTGCAGCACTTCAACCAACGGATACTACATGTGAGCCTGATTTTTATCTGCGTCGTGGTCCCACCGTCAATCAGGAGGACCACTCCAACACCGGCGAGAAATTTAGCTGCCCTGCTTTTTGTTCAACGCAGCGCAGGCGCCCGGGGCACACACAACCTACCTACCGTCGTCGCGGCGTGCCATTGATGAATGGGGCGCACCATCCGTGCCGGGACACCGGGTTGAATACGGTTCCCCAAACGCCAAGTGCGTGACCATGAAGCCCTGCTGCTGGCCTCGATCGGCAGAGTTTTTTTTTTTCTTGAAACGCGGATCGTCGGCAGAGTTATTACCCATATCTAGAGCGGCGGGGACTACAGAGAAGCGGTCGTGAGACTATCCATACATGTGTCTCTAAAGTAGTAAACGGTGTATCTAATATGCTTTGCAATGTACTACGGCACGAAAACGGTCTGATACTTTATTTTGGTTCCGACACGCCTCTCAAGACGTCAGTTACAAGCGTGAATGTCGCATCTAGGCGAACAACAACTTTTTACTCGGCGCCATCTGAAACAGGAAGAGCGTGACTAGCAGTAAGTGGCCCCGCCTAGCACCGCATGGATGGACCAAGCGCTAGCCCGCCGCTCGGCCACCGGACATACACCTCGCTCGTTTTGCCGTACATCACGGCCCACGAGTCGGGACCCGTGACCAGTGATCCACAGGAGACACCGCCATACATACTGCAGAAACAGGCACTGGCTTTCCTTTCACCCTCGGCCCCCACGAGCGGTACGTATTGGTCCATCCAATTATCATTACCACGTCCATCCGTGCCATGTGTGTTTTGGCCTGGCCTGTCGTCGTGCTGGGTCCCGGCCGGACTGCCGGGGGACGGTCGCGATCTCACCCCATAACGCATGCAGCGCGATCGATCACAATCTTACTACTCCCTCCATCCCATATTAGATGTCGTTTTGGACAAAGGAAAGAACTAAAAAAAACTGCAGATTGATGTCTTAACGACATCTATTATGGGAAGGAGGGAGTAGTAATAAAAACAGCGGTTGTCCATGTCCGGTGGTACCAATGGCAACAGCTAACAGCTAGCAGCTACACTGCCCGCACCGCACCACCAGCTGGCCCACCATGTCTATGTGCACCACCAACCCCACCCAGTAAGTAGAAGCATGCATGCTGCTTTACTGATTGTGCGTGCAATGCATGCGCGGCTGCAGTGCGGTACCCCCGGCATCGGCGTCGTCCACACGGCGCCCGTGATGGGGCCGGGCGAGCCGACACTACTCCTTGCGTCGTTGCATGCATGCATGAACCGCGCGACACGAACCGCTGCTGCTACATGTACGGCGCTTGGGTGGCACGAGCAGTAGTGCTTGCAGTCACATCCTCCGTGCCCCGGCCCGGCGTGGCTGACCCTCCCATCCCATCCCTTGCAGTGTCCGCGGGGTCTCTCGCATACATACTCACATGGGTGGGCCGTGCGCGTGTGGAGGGATGCTCCACGGCGTATCGCATCCACTGAACTAAAACGCGCACAAATTAAAGAGGGCCTACTACTGCTAGAGTGGCTGGGGTGTGTGTGAACTGTGCGCGCACAGCTTCTTGACGTGCTAGCTAGTGATGGCCCTGCTGCACCGTTTCGGGGCGCGTACAGTACAGGCACATCAATGATAGCTTGTGTAGCGTTTATATATGTTGCGTGAGCGACAGCGTCTTTGACATGAACCGCGCGCGGCGTGGGAACAGACGAACAGCCAGCCGGAGATCATCGGATGGGATGGCAACGGTACAGTCCTGCGGCGACGCTCTTGGTGCGTACTATGTGTGGACCAGCCACACACTGCACGCGTTAGCATGCAGCGTAGTACACTCCACCCGGTCGTCTCGTCCCTCGCTTTTCCTGCCTGTGCGCCCTGCGTGGTGCACGGTCCCTCCCCTACTAGGCCGCATGCAGGCCGGCGAGTAAAGGTGAGTCCAGGGAAACCCACTGAGCACCATGTGCGTGGCTGCAACTTATCCCGTCAGGTCAAGTCCTCTTGTGCGTGTCGGGGCTGGCGGGCGCTTCAAAGGCTTTCTTTGGTTTGCGTAGATTTTGTACGGATTCAATAGTGGATGGGAACATTGGTGCCAGCGAGTAGTTAATGTACGGTCAACATTCAGCATGAATCTTCGTGCATGGCAGCCTTGAAAGGAGCCAAACCAACCGTGGGGACACGACGCGGTTGCCGGTACCCCGCGCCCACTTGCCTCTCGCTTTCCATCTCTCGTAGTCGTAGGTCTGCCTTTTGAAGCGTAGTCAGGCAGAGCGACTAGCAGGCATTACCAACTGCGACTGCAGGTCTCTGCGCCGCGGCCCTCCGACGTACAGTACTCCCGTCGTCCCACGGATCTTGTTCTTCCCATCAACATCCCATCCCTCCATCAATCCACCCAGTACCAACTACCGCTGCGAGCGATCAAGTGTGACGGGCCTCGTCCCTAGCCTTACAGATGAGCTGCGGCAGGGCAGGGCCCCAGCATTGTGTGTGGGGAGCAGTCAGCCTGCCTGGCGATGGGTGCTGTTGCTTCTGCCCTGGCTCGGTCTCTCTGTCTGGTGCATGCGTGTGGCGGTGTGGGATCAGCTGCTGCTAGCTGGGGGACTGGCCGGGATTCATGATGGCTGCCTCTGCCTGCACGTCATCGTACCAACTGCGGCGAGCGAGGTTAAACAGGGAGGGTGTGAGCAGCATGGGCAACCAGGCGAGGCAGCAGAGCAGAGGCCGTAAGGACTTTCGGAGCCATGCCTGTGTTGGTGGTGCGTTGATGTGTATGTGCTGCTACAGATGCAGGTCCTGCAGACCGCTGGTCTCTCCACGCGCAGACACAGTGATTGACGTGCGAGCAATGCACGCTGTCCTGCAGATCCCGCTGAATAAGTTTGGGAAATTTATTTTAATTAGTTCAATCATATTTTTTTTCTAAACATCATATGTACATATTTTTAGTATGATGTATAATCTGCCACCGTCGTCGCGTCACTCGTGTAATATATTCTGAATGTTAGTAATTAATAAACCGAAGGATACGTGACGGGTACCTGTTGAATGTCGTGGTCTAATCTCTTTGTTGTTTTCCAGCGGACAAGGCGGGATTGCGAGAGCCACTTCAAAATCATCATGTCACGACGACGACTGATGGTGGAGAGACGCGCGGTGACAAAACCGCGCGCCCTGCATGCAAGTGGAGGCACGTCTGTCGCTGGCCTGCAGCTGCAGATGCACCCCCATCCTGAATTAATCCTGATGATGTCGAACAGTACGCGACACCGACCGGCCAGGGCAAGTTCGGAGCACCGTGCATGTGGCCGTGCGATGCGCTCGGCGCCCCACCACGCACGGCACGGCACGGCAGAGATGCCATCAAAAGGAGGGCGGCACCATTCTCCACTCCTGGTTTTTTCTTCACGTCGTCGTCGTCGTTGAATCGCTCGCGACGTGAAGCACTGGATGCTGTTAGCTTTTACTACAACTTTGCTGAGTGGTCACGCTAGCTCACGCACCTTCCCCCACGATACGCAACAAACAGAACAGCAAGAGCTGTGCGTGCGGACCGCTGATTCTAGCTACGACTCCGATCGACGCATCTTTTTGACCCCTAGCTATTACTCCTACCCATCTAGCACTATGCATGCGTGTGGACGACGGTCCTCGCTCAAATTCCGTCCTGCAGTGTTCCGTGCCTTCTGCTTTTATGCGTGACCACTGTTTCTCTGTACTATATATCTGTGTGGTGCGCACTCGTCGGCCGTCGAGCTGATATGTATGCATGCATTCGAAATTTCTAGCATCGCGGACGATTGCTGTCAGCATCGGGCGAGAATTCTCGGCATGGTTGTCCGGTACCCAATCCTGGCATTGTCGTGACCGGTCGTACCGCATGCAGCGTGAGGTCTGATGCTTGATCAACGGTCGGGGTTAGGGCTGGCTAAACAGGCCGGGGGGGGGGGATTAATGGGGCCAGCAAATCCATCCACGGGCTTCGGCCCAAGTTTTTACGACCCATCAATTATTGTTGTTCTTTCACTTTTATTTCTGCTGGGCTGGGCTGTGAACAAATGGGCTGAACGTGGGAGTAATGAGCCGATCACTGTTTAAATGTTTTTTTTTTCACATTTTCTATTTATTTTAGTGGCAATTATATTTTTTGAATTATGCTTCAAACCCGAGGCTGTATACTTTTGTAGCAGTGAGATTTTTGTAATAATCTGAGTCTGTATAAGTACTTTTGTAGCAGCCGAAAATGTTCCATTATCTAAAAAAACTAAGAGTTTTCATTTTGTATTAGATGAAATTAGGTAGATTTGTGGGCATATGGACGCTTCCAACGCCCAACGTTGTTCCGTTCCCTGAATCTTTGCTCCCCCACCCCTCCCTCCCGCCCTCTCCGTCTTCCCGCCGCCATTTCAAACCCACCTCCGATGGCCACCGTCGCCGCCGATGGCGACGCCGACGTGCCCCTCCCAAACCCAGACGACCTCGACGAAAACGGATTCCCCGCATCACCGTCGTCTCCCGCCGCCGACTTCTACCGCAGCGGAACCGACTGGTCCACCCTGCGCGCTCCTCCTCCTTCACTGCTGCCGGAGGCCGCATCGGGGGTGAAGAAGAAGAAGGGAGGAGGTTCACTCATGCAGAAGAGCCTCTTCCAGGCATGGGGGATCCCGAGGCCGCCGCGGGAGGGGGTCGGGGTTGGGGATTCCGCACTCGTGCAGAGGAGCCTGTTCCAGGCGTGGGGGATTGAGAGGTCGCGGGCGCAAGGGGTCGGGGCTGGGGATTCCACCGCCTCCCCCTCCCATTCCGGTTCTTGGCCGGGAAGGAAGCGGCGCCGAGGAGGCCAACAGGAGTCAGGGGAGGTAAAGAAGCCGCTTGCCTGCCCATTCTACAAGAAGATTCCCGGTAAAGTCGTCTCGTTTCATGATTTGACGTGTGTATTTGCTATCGACGGAAATTAGTTTGTTATCATATGAGTTTTGCACAGACCGAGTGATATAGTCCATCCCCCCACCTCCGCCGAGCCATTTACTACTCCCTCCGTTCTGAAATAATTGTCGTTTCAGACAAGCAAATGAACTAGGAATGAACTAATGAAGGTTGTCCTAACGACAATTAAAACGAAACAGAGGGAGTATTATAGAACTTATATCGTCGGGCTTCTCCCAAATGTAACACCAGCACCTGAGAGATGGAGAAGAGCAATGATACTTTAATCAGGCGTCGGGCCAGCGCTGGCGGTAGCCGTCTGGCAGCAGTTGGAGCACGTGCCGCATTCAGCGGCGGGAACAGGCGTCGGGCCGGCGGTGGTGGGGAGCAGGCACCGGCGGCGGACCCGACGGTGGCAGCAGGCACCGGCGGCGGACCAGACGGTGGCAACAGGCGTCCGGCGATGGTGGGAGAATGTGTAGCGTCCGGTGGTGGTGGGAGGAACCACAGGTTGCGTGGCATCAATGAAAAACATCGAGTTTTACTGATCCTTAGGGTTGAAGGACCGTATTGTCATTGTAAATGTTTAGAAAATAGAAAATGAATAAAAAAGTAAAAAATGCTAGAATCATATTTTAACGGTGCGCCGACGTTGTAAATCCCATTTTCTCGAAACCCATAAAAGTCCTATTTGAGAGAAGCCCAACGATATAAATTTTATAATAGTAAATTTCTCCGCTTGGTGCCGGCGGTGGTGGGGAGCAGGCACCGGCGGCGGACCCGACGGTGGTAGCAGGCACCGGCGGCGGACCAGACGGTGGCAGCAGGCGTCCGGCGATGGTGGGAGAATGTGTAGCGTCCGGTGGTGGTGGGAGGAACCACAGGTTGCGTGGCATCAATGAAAAACATCGAGTTTTACTGATCCTTAGGGTTGAAGGGCCGTATTTTCATTGTAAATGTTTAGAAAATAGAAAATGAATAAAAAAGTAAAAAAATGCTACAATCATATTTTAACGGTGCGCCGACGTTGTAAATCCCATTTTCTCGAAACCCATAAAAGTCCTATTTGAGAGAAGCCCAACGATATAAATTTTATAATAGTAAATTTCTCCGCTTGGTGCCGGCGGTGGTGGGGAGCAGGCACCGGCGGCGGACCAGACGGTGGCAGCAGGCACCGGCGATGGTGGGAGAATGTGTAGCGTCCGGTGGTGGTGGGAGGAACCACAGGTTGCGTGGCATCAATGAAAAACATCGAGTTTTACTGATCCTTAGGGTTGAAGGGTCGTATTGTCATTGTAAATGTTTAGAAAATAGAAAATGAATAAAAAAGTAAAAAAATGCTAGAATCATATTTTAACGGTGCGCCGACGTTGTAAATCCCATTTTCTCGAAACCCATAAAAGTCCTATTTGAGAGAAGCCCAACGATATAAATTTTATAATAGTAAATTTCTCCGCTTGGTGCCGGCGGTGGTGGGGAGCAAGCACCGGCGGCGGACCCGACGGTGGCAGCAGGCGTCCGGCGATGGTGGGAGAATGTGTAGCGTCCGGTGGTGGTGGGAGGAACCACAGGTTGCGTGGCATCAATGAAAAACATCGAGTTTTACTGATCCTTAGGGTTGAAGGGCCGTATTGTCATTGTAAATGTTTAGAAAATAGAAAATGAATAAAAAAGTAAAAAAATGCTAGAATCATATTTTAACGGTGCGCCGACGTTGTAAATCCTATTTTCTCGAAACCCATAAAAGTCCTATTTGAGAGAAGCCCAACGATATAAATTTTATAATAGTAAATTCCCCCCCCCCCCCCCCCCCCCTCCCCAAAATTTCGGTAAGACAATCTCTCATGCACCTGCAAATTGAATGAACCTAGGCACGCCATTCACAGTGGATGCATTCCGGTATGGAGAAGTTGAGGGTTGTTCTGCCTATTTCCTCAGTCATTTTCACCATGATCATTATGGTGGATTAACCAAGAAATGGTGCCATGGCCCCATCTACTGTTCTACGCTCACTGCTCGCTTGGTGAAGATGTTCTTGTCAGTTGACTCCACGTAAGGCTTTTTTTTTTTTGTGGTTTGGTGGTGATCTCTCTACTCTTATAGCATCAGCATGATTCTTTTGGTTTGGTGTTTGCAGTTATGTTTGTCCCCTGGAGCTTGGTACTGAATACATCATAGAGGGAGTGACTGTTACCTTGCTGGAGGCCAATCATTGCCCTGGTGCAGCGCTAATCCACTTCCAGCTCAGTGATGGAAGGACATATCTCCATACTGGCGATTTTAGAGCATCAAAATCTATGCAATTGCATCCACTGCTCCAGAGAGGTCGCGTGAACTTGCTTTACCTGGACACGACGTATTGCAATCCCAAATACAAGTGCGTCTGCAGTCTTGAAGTTTAGGCATTTACTCTTGAAACATTTCTTTGCTGAGCCTGAGCTTGGTGCTTTCTAGGTTCCCGTCCCAGGAAGATGTTATTGAATTTGTTGTGAGGACAGCTCAAAGATATCTGCAGAAGCAACCAAAAACCCTGATTGTTGTTGGGGCATATAGCATTGGAAAAGAGAATTTATATCTAGCAATATCTCGAGCTTTAGAGGTATTTTACACATGAGACATCACAATTAATTATGGAACACGTGAGATTTTGAGTTCTCATCCGATTTATTTTAAATTATTCACGAAAGGTCCCTATATACACTGATGCATCAAGAAGACGAATTCTTCACTCTTTTGGCTGGCCGGACTTGTCCAAAAGGATATGTCCATGCATGGAAAGTTCACCACTTCATGTTCTGCCCCTTGGATATGTAAATCATGAGGTTTGGAGAATTATCTCCTTTAATTTTTGTCAATTAAGTTCTGAGCTCTCTAAATAAAAGTAGTGTTTTTCAGAACTTGAAGAAGTACTTGGAGGCTGTGAACCAGAGATTTCTAGCTGTACTGGCTTTTCGACCTACAGGTTAACGCAATTAAGGGCATATTTGCGTGAATTTAATTTGGAAATATGAAATCATATAATCCTTAGTTTTGTCCCTATTCTTTTATTAGGTTGGACTTTCTCTGAGGCAGCAGGAAAGGAGCTTGACCTAATAAAACCAAAATCTAATGGCAGGGTCACAATCTACGGTAGGATTTGTCAACTTGTTCTGATTATGTCTTTAGCTATCATTGTTTGCTAAGGAAGATGTGAATAAGCATAAAAGCTAGTTAGTTTACTACGTTCTGCAGGAACTTTTTTTTCTGTCAATCAGCCGAGTTTATGTCTCTGATTTCAAAGGTGATATGTAGACTTTCCTTTCTCTAATTGCATTCTGATTTTGTTGTCTGATGTTCTGATCTTCCATGCCTAGTAGAGACTGTCAAAACATCCAAAAACCCAATCGAAGGTGCAGCTTTGTAACCTACAATACAAATTTCTGTGGTTATTTGCAGCTAACTCGTTTTGGAGTACCCTAATTTCAAATTCACAGTCTAACTGCAAACTGATGATTCTATTTAGAGCCCCCTTCTTGTCAAACATGTATAGCACGTGCATGATAAAAATTTGGCATTCCATATTCACATATGAGTTCATCTGATTCGGTTTCTTCTCATTGTAGGCGTGCCTTACAGTGAGCATTCAAGTTTCACTGAGCTTAGAGATTTTGTGATGGTAAGTCCCCCAATTTGGTGTTACATTGTTGAAGTCTTTGCTGCATTATAACTATCGGTCACCTTTTGTTTGGATAGTTTCTGAGGCCGCAGAAGGTAATCCCCACTGTCAATATTGGCAACATGGCAAGTCGAGATAAAATGCAAGCATATTTCCGGGAATGGCTGAAGGGCCCGTGATGCATGAAGCTGGACCAGTTTTATCTACGGCCACCACACCTTTGGATTATTTTGTTTGGTATTACCCTACTCCAGTTAGCTTGAATGCTCATAGTTTCAATTTTTTCTTATTAAAATTTAATAAATGCCTATTTATGCTTCCATTCAATTGCTCTCCAAATATGTGAGCCGTTTGTCTCTCTTGTCTGGGTTGACGGGCAATTGGTTTTGTGGGCCGTTCGTCTAGCGGTTTTGCCGTGCCTGGAAAGCTTTCGAAGAAATGCACAGGAGGGAAGGTGCGAATGCCCACCGCCCCGGTTCGCTGCTGCTGGACGCCTAGTCGGCTCCTAGGCGACGCCTCAAAAACGCTGGCAGAAATATAGACCACTTCTTTCGCCAGCTCCCTTTGAATGAATTGTTTTCCTTCATCAACTGTGTGGGCTTGTTGGCCTTCACTGATCCTTCCAGACAAGGGTGCTGAGCAGCTGCTTTTGTGAGGTTGGGTGAGGTAGTGTTTTCACTAGGTACAAGTGCCACTTCAATGTACACTGTGGAGCTACACACATTATTGTGGCCTAGTGCAACTCTCTGCAATTTGGTTCGCCGGGACATCTGTTGCTTGAATTTGCATGTTTGTGGCAAATGACCCTCTTCAATATACGTTCGGAGACCTTCAATATGGAAACATCAAAAATCCTTGGCCTCTTCTAGTTTATCACTGAATCCGTAGTGTGCCACGCACCGGAATATCCTGGAAGTTTTTGACTCAATATTTCGAAGAGGAAGCACTCTAAGACTTCCGCGTGAGGGATAGGAAGGTGTTTGATAGAAACAAACATTAGAACTGAATGAATAAAGGAGATTTTCTCAACAAAGTCAGGGAAATATGGGTGAAATACCTTGTACGAGTTCTGTGTAGAGGAATCCTACCCCAATTTTTTTTCACATTATATGCCTGAATCAGTTGCCTCAGATCTTCATTTGTAACTGTATGATCGAGCTCATACCGATATTTCTTTACATGGACATAGTGCCACACAGTCATCACGATCACCAACTGTTGCAATCACAACTGGCAGGTATCCATCCCTTCAAAGAAAATAAACAATTTGCACATCCCTTCAAAAAAAAAAAACAATTGGCAGGTGTCCTCCATCTGTAAACTTCTATAGAACTGAAGAAATGTAAAGCTGCCCCTCGTAAAATTGTGAGGTGTGGAGTACATTGACCCTGGGAAAGAAGCTCAATGTTTCATGTTTGTGACTTTTGAATGATTGAAAATGCACCAGATATTATAACCTGGCTAGCAATGATCGCAGCAGCGACTGCAATTATGAAGGTGGGGCAAAACATTGATCCTGCAATCAAGTTATTGCTTGATTCAACAATGTTCAGATTAAGAAGAAACCATCATCCTGAATAGCTTACCTGGAATTTATGTGTAGATGTATCCAAAACGTGCTCTGGGTGTTTACGTTGGAATACACCTTGCCCCGATATATACTAGTGATACCGCTGCGAATAGAGCGAAGCTGAAGCTAATAATATGCACATAAGTCGATTGCTGCTAGGATATGAAACCTCGTGCAAAGCATTATTTCCTGCATCCAGATTGTTTCATGATTTTAAGGATAGTCATAGAGTAAATATGAAACCTTAACCTGACTTCTGGCGTATCCATTTCTGAAAACGAGTCTTAGCTCTTGCCCTAGCTTTTGTAATAGTACAATAGACAGTAGATTATTAATTAATTTTGTTTGATTCCTCTTCATATATGACTTGGGAACATCTATCTTTAAAAACATGCACAACACACCAGCACTCCGAATCTTTTATTTCCAGCATAGCACCCTTGCATTTGATGGGCACCAAACTGTACAGAGAATTAAAGAAAAAAAAAAGCCTTGCAGCCAAAGAAAAGGCCACTCAAACATGCTTCGTTATTGAATTGGCAGTAGCAGTTTTCCCGTTCAAATTAAAACTCCACGAAAAGACACAGCTTATATTTTCACAAAATTCTTACTCCCTCCGGTCTTTTATATTTGTCGCTTCCGACACAAAGAAGAACTAAAAAGACATTGCCGTGACATGTCCGAATGACAAATATTGTGGAACAGAGGTAGTACTATATTTCATATGTGATCCCAACTTTGAGCAGCTGATCTTTGGGAATGGACAGTGCCTTGTGCCCCTCGGTCAAGTTCTTCCTCAAGAATGTGTAGATATAATTGACAACTAGCTTCTTCAAGATGGAGGAGTTGGGAGCTGCTGACACATTGGCCTCTCCCATGAGATACACCACCCCTCGCTCCACCTCTCTGTCGATCAACTGCTTCTCCTCCTCAACCGTCTGGAAAGTGATCCGCCCCGAGTGGCGTTGTTGGATCGCCTCCTCACCGTGCACGACAGACTGCGTGGAGGACCTCATGGGGTGCCTTGTTGCCTGTGCTTCTTCAGAAACTGCTTCAGAAACAGTGCTGCTGGTCTCGTCGTCATTCTTCTCCGCTTCTTCGTTCGTCGCAGCAAAAGCAAATGCACTTTCCTCCTGGATGAACATCTTGAGACGATCCACAAGGAACCCTGCAAACTCCTTGGGCTCTTCTTCCATCCTGTCGCTGTACCCGTAGCGCGCCACGCACCGGAACATCCTCTGCTCCCTGGGGCCGACCTGCCTGAACACGAACCGCTCCGCGGGAATCACGTGCGGGATCGGCAGGTGCTTGATCGACATGAACACGAAGACGGAGTGCACGGACGGTATCTTCTTGATCAGCCGAGGGAACACCGGAGGTATGCCCTGGATGAGCTCCGTGTACAGAAGCCCCAGCCCGGGGATCCGCCGCACGTCGTTCTTCTCCATCAGAGCCGTCATCTCATCGGTAGGAACAGCGTGGTCAAGCTCGTACCAGTATCTCTTGACGTGGACGTAGTGCCACGTAGCCATGAGCGTCATGAGGACCAGCGCGAAGCAGAACGGAAGGTACCCGCCGTCGACGAACTTGGACAGTATGGAGGAGAGGTAGACCAGCTCCGTGAAGCCGAACGCGACGTAGAACAGGAGGATGAACACGAGGTGCTTCTTCCATATGAGGAGCATCACCACGGTCATCAGGTGGGTGGTGATCGAGAACGTGGTCACCACGCAGATCCCGTAAGCGTTGCCGATGCTGGTGGTCGTCCTGAACGCGATGGTGACTACGATGCTCGCCAGCCCCATCATGAAGTTCACTTCGGGGATGTACACCTGCCCCTCGTACTTCTTTGAGGTGTGGATCACTTGAACCCTGGGCAAGCAACCGAGGGACAGTGCCTTGGAGAGGATGGCAAATGCACCGGAGAGCATAGCTTGGCTCGCAATAATAGCAGCGAAAATCGCCACGATGAAGGTTGGCCAGAACAAAGGCGCTGCAACATATATACAGCAAATTAAGCGAGTCAGCAGTTTTGTCCCTTGCCTTGCATGTTTATAATTAAAGTAAGGCAGGCACCAACAATATACTACTCCCTCCGTTTCATTTTAATTGTCATTAGGACAACTTTTATTAGTTCATTTCTAGTTCATTTGGTTGTCTGAAACGACAATTATTTCAGAACGGAGGGAGTATATGCAAAAGAAATAATTGCAGTCTCCCCTAATTCTTTTAATACTGTACCTGGAATGGATTTGTAGAAGGTGTCCCCAACGTTCTCCGGAAACTTCCTCAGGTATGCCGCCTGCCCAATGTAACATAGTGCCACTGATGGGAACAAGATACCGTTGAAGCTGATCTGCAGCAGGAGAAAATACATGCAGATACTAGTCTGTAAGATGCTTTTATTTGTCCAAGCTGGACCTGGGGACGAATATGATTCCTACTATACTTCTGGAAACCAGATGCAGACTTAATTGAGTATGGCAAACGCACGTTCATTTAATTTACGCCATGCATTACCTGTACAGCCCTGATGTTGAAATGCCCCAGGTCAGCAAACATTCCCTCTGTGCCTGTTGTACATACGATCGAGACAGTGAATTCAGATTACAGGCTTTAGGATCACTTTCAGTTACTAGCTCTTCCCGTTTCCAAAAGTTTGTCATCTTTTAGTTCAAAAATAAACTAAAAGATGACAAACTTTTGAAGACAGAGAGAGAGAGTAGTACATGTTACTGCTTCAGAATGAATGGTTACCTGTGACGCACAAGATAACACCACCCAGTGAAACCCATCCATCCTTGCCGTTCCTCCTGAAGTACTGTACAATGTACCACGGGTTGAAGGCCCGTAAAACGCCGACGTCGTGGACAACGAGATTGTATATTCCGATGCCGGAGATCAGCAGGAACCACACCGAGATGACAGGAGCGAAGGTGTAGCCGACCTTGTCCGTCCCGAAACGCTGGACTGAGAAGAGCATGAATAGAATTGCCACAGAGATCCAGACTACCTGAGCTGCACACGAGAAAATAAAGGCAACAACGACGGAAACTTAGATATATGCGATTGTACAGACAGGGTAATAACTGCCATTGATCACGACATTTCTTTTTTTTTTTCTGCACGTACTCTGATTCAGGCTTGGTGCTTTTTCTCTGATCCCGCTCACTGCAGAGAGCACTGCAGAACATCCATGAACAAATTAGCTAGAGTATTCTGCAAATTAAATTGCGTTTACGACACAATCAAACTACTATTGCTAATTAACTCTCAGTTCATGCATTGTTTCTGTTACTACCAGATATCGAGGGCGTCAAGGTTCCATCACCCATCACCATAGACGTGCCAAGGATTGTGAGAGTGAAGAGCATGATCTTGGCCACCTTGCTAGACTCAAGCTTCTGCTTCACCCACTGCGCTCTCCTCATCTGCGAGCTAGGAGCTTCTATGCTGTAGTTTGACACCATGGCGTCCTCTGCCTGCTGGTTTGGGATCATCCGTATCTTGGCGTAACGCGATATCAGCGAATACAGTGCAAACGTGCCACCTATATATTACCGCAGTACTGTACATTATTAATATATGTTGGTGAACATACATGAACGAAACAGCAGGAATATAGAAGCCTACCATCTCCGTTGTCGTTTGCATACAGCACGATGAAGACGTACTTGAGCATGGGTATGATGATGAGAGTGTAGATAATGAGTGACAAGACGCCCAGCAGATCGTCATTGTTCTTGATGCCATTAGGAAAGGTGCTGGAGTAGACGTACAGCGGTGAGGTCCCGATGTCGCCGTAGATGACGCCAACGCTCTGAAAAGCAAGGTGCAGCGTCCGAGACCAGTTCCCCTGCATGCGTCACCGCCACCACCACCACCAAGTCTCGGAATGTTAGTTTCACGGCGGCGGCCGGCGGAGAGAAGAGATCGAACAACATCGATCTCCGTAGCAAAACGATCACCGCGCGCCGGCAGTAGTAGGGTACGTACCTCGGAGCCATGGGAGTACTTGCCGCCGGCGGAGACCTTCTCTGCATCTCCGAAGAGCGAATCGTGGCGTTTGAGACTCAGACGGTTGACCGTCGTCGACTCCGTGCTCGCCGTGTTCTCGACCTCGAGCGACATCGATCGTTGATGACTTGCTGGTGCTCCCTGTCGTGTGCCTCCGAACACCTTGGAAGAGCTAGGCCTTCTCAAGATTGGTTGAATGGGGGGACGGAGTATCAAACTCTGATTAAGCTGCGCCAGTTGCCACCTGCATCTGTTGTCCGATTCCCCAGAGAATAGGTAAATAAAAGAGCTCGATCGAGATTCATTGGGCAAGGAGCCAGCCGGCCTCTAGCTAGTGAATCATCAGCGTAATTGTAAACGGCTGGCCCCAACAATGCATACTTCAGTCAAATTATTGTCATCATCAAGGCGAATAATCTGCTTCCTAATTTTACATGCTACTATAATACAGTATCACAAGAAGGAATACTAGATGAGTGATATGCTGGCTTATGCAAACGCCAAGATTCGTTTTGGCCATTTTTCTTCGGTACATTTCGTGTGAGTTGGTTTGTTGTGGGCACAGTTTTTTTTTCCATTTGTAGCATGCAAACTAAAGTGCATACGGCTACGCCGGCGGCACGCCCGAATAGATCATACTACATGGTCTAACTTAGCTGCCAAATTGGACTGGAGTCGCTTCATTCGCTCTTCCGAATAATTCCAAGTACTTCAACATCATGTTGTTTCCAAACACGCATTGAAATAGTTTTTTCAGAACAGTATATTTTTTTATGCCATCAGAACAGTATATTCACCAACCCTCCTGAGAGTAACTGATGAATCAGAGAAATTTGAACCAGAACTCACAGATGCCCTTGGGTTGCGTACACAAGATGAGGGTAAATAAACGTAAACAATTTATTTAAGGGCTAACCAAATCACAAATTGGAGGTGCCCTTGACCACCCAAGCCCCAGCCCTCCACACTGCACGCGGGTCTGAGCACGAAACTCGCGCTTGCTGATATGTGGGCCTCACAGTTCAGGATGAAATCTCATGCAACTCAGTTTATTTTTATTTGTCACCGGTTAGTTAAAAAATGAACTAGTTTAAAAATGAACTAGTCAGTGACAAATAAAAAGAAACGAATGGAGTACTGAGTTAGAAAGAATCCTTCTGCGTACGCAATTTTTTCAAGAATAATTATATTTTTTCGTTAGTGAGTTACGATAGGTTGAGAGTTGAGAGAAAAGCAAGAACACACGCGATCTTCGAGGAAGAGAACTGACGCGACGCTGTGTATATGCTTTTGAAAACAAAATGATGCAAACAAAAGCAGAGTTTACACGAGCCATGTCTAAGGGCCGGGAAAAAATTATGAGAGCAAAGCTAAACGAGTTGTTGGCTTGCTTACCAGGCTAGAGAATGCTAGGTGAGGCAAGAGAAGGTGCCCGCAGCGGCAGCGACGAGGTCCAGCCAGCTGCCGGCGGCCGGCTTTAGCCGGCGACGAGAGGTTTGGCTCGAGCTGAAGAGGGACAAAAGGGCGAGAGTAACAGAGCAAGACCGAGGGAAGGAGGGAGGAAGAAAGCTGTGATATGGAGGGGCGCTTGCGGTGGAGTCTGGAGGCAGGGAGAAGGTTTTATTTAAACAGAAGCCGCATGCAAAGAGCCAAACGGAACGAGTAGAGTAGGGAAGCGCACACACGAGCTGCGCATGGGCAGCGGCGGCGGATTTCTGTGGAAAACAATAAAGAAACGTCAAAGCACAGTACCAGTATTTGTAGAAAAAAGGAAAAACAGTGTCGTTGCAGAGATCGTCAGAGGAGCTTCGTCCTAGTCTTCGGCCGCCAAAGACTCACCCGTGCAATAATTGATGCAAATTGCAAACCAAGATTTTACTACTCCTTGACATTCAAAATCGTGTGACGACAGGGAAGGATGGATGGTTCTATAGTTTTTATATTTATTTTGGAGTCATGCATGTTACAAAGAACTTGCAATAAGGCTTAGTTTATCAGGCAGGCCATGCACCATCTGGGGGAGTAACAACTGGTCCATGGTCGGACACAATCACCATATTGTTTGGCATCGGACAACTCTCTGTGGTCATCATTTCTTTGTGGTCATACAATTGTCACCTTGTTGCTATATGAGAACTCTTGGTGGTCATCATTATTTCTTAGGAGCATCTCTAACACATGACCAAAACACACTAAAAATAAACTATTAGGATTTAGGGTTTAGTGAGAAAAAACATATATCTCTAACAGGTCCTTTACAAAACTCTTGTTATTTTAATTTTCCCTTAACTCACCATATTTGTAGCTAGAAATAGGAGAACAGTTGACTCCCCTAATCCAGCAGCTTCTCCTAAGAGTAGCAATATCATCGCTGTAGCTTCAAATGCTGACATAACCTGATTGAAAGTATTTTTAGATCCACTTCAAGAGAAAACTATTAGAGGGGAGGAGTACAATTAGCCCTAATAGTTTTTATGTTGGTCCCAAAACAGATTTTAGGGTTAATTTATGTCTCCCGTTGGATTGGAGATTCTCTAACTTGTCCAGTGACATGTCCAACTAACCACAGATTTAATAAGAGTGCACAGGGACTGTACTGATGCAGTGCTCTACATTGGGTATATATCTTGCTAGCTCTGTTTAAATAAGTTTGTTGTTTGAGGAAATTAATGGCGCTACTGAGAGTTGACCTTGAAACATTATTGTGATTCTCTGACCATGCAATCTCTGACTAATGCATTCTCTGGAAAGGACAGCTGATGATTGGTGCTATTTTAATGGGATCCCATGGAAACAAACCATATCTGTCTTTATCCTATTCGTTTTTTTATAAGCATACGGGTTTTCAGTTTCGTACCAAATATTATTGTCATAATATTTGAACGTGTATCTTAGGCCAGCAAGTTAAGTTTTATTTAACCTTTCACGAGGTGGGGCAATCCAATTTAACTTCGTTATCACAAGTATATATTATCCCATTTGGAAGTCAATGCATTTTCCTGTCTTATATATTGCAAAACTGTGGTATTAAAATACTTTAATATTATCATACTATTTTGAAAATTGTGGTTTACCAAAAAGTATTGAAAAACATTGGTATTTTTTTCAGTTTGTACTGGCGGCAACCTAGGTTTCTCCGTTAATGTTGTACTGAAATTTTACTCTTTCTTTAATGAAAGGTAAAACACCCACCACATTCACATAAAAAAATATAGGTTTGACTTACCGTACCGCTCATTATTGCTTCAGAGATATTGGAGGACTAGATAAAATGATCGGATTAGGTAAAATGGTCAGATCTTTCTTTAACAGCTAGAACACAATTAGCTGGAACCTTAGTTGTTATTTACCTGGGATCGAGCGGGGGGCTCGAGTGCCCAGCGCGTCTGCGCTCGCCTGCGTTCGAAAGCTATTCGCTCTAGGGTGCCCACCTCTTCTTAAATCAGTGCCGCTAGCCACTCGGACTAGCAGGCTTTCAAAAAAAAAGTTGTTATTCACACAATTAGGTGGAGGGGTAATTTGATTTTATCTTGATGCTATTTTAACAGATTCATTAAGTATTCAAATAAATGATGCCGAGATATCAAAATATGATTTGTATCATGCTTATAACCTGCACAATCAAGTGAACACACTAGACTAACCATGATAGTGAATGTTAGTGCTAAATTAAACAGTTCAGTCTTACTCTTATGTATCTCGCTACCGGCGGCCAATTTGATTGTCAAGTTAGTACATGTTTGAACGTGTGCTATCAGAAAGTCTTGCCTGCTGCCGCAGAAGCAACAAATTATGAAAACGAGACAACCATGACAGAGACCATGATGCTGAATTACTGTTGATCGGCTTGCCGGCATATTCTGTGTAGTCACCTTCAAAGAAAAACTAGATACCAAGTACTTCCTCTATCTCTATAAACTTGTCGGTTTGTAGTTCAAAACGACAAGTTTATAGGGACGGAGGGAGTAGTAGCATTCTTTGCTAATGCATTGGCTTTCTTCCCTTTCCATTTAGCTTGACTTTTTTTCCCAACCCACCTACTGCGACCTCCGTTGTAATTTTATATGAGACACAGTTCAATTATAGAGATGAAATGTATAGTCTTTTCCATATCACGCCGTTTTAAAAGTAGCACACTCTGTTTTTCCTCTTTCCAAATTATCCGGGCATGCATGATTATATTTCCAGAGAACGGATAAGCGACGCTTTAGTCCTGTAATCTCGGAACACTAACGAGGGAGCCGTTCGTTCAGAACTGCCGTTGTTGCGAGACTGGCCTACCGGCCGGACTCGCCTGGTCGCTCTTATTCCTGTGTCCACGGAGCTCTCACGGCAGCTTATGACCGGCGGCCGACTCCGAAGAAGCCTGCTTAGATCGGAACTTGGTTGCTAGCAAAATAAGCCAGGGTTAATCTTGACAGCAGCGGTAAAAAAAAAACAGCACGCACGTTCGCAATCCGCTGGAGTACCAGACGAAACAACTTAATGGGCCAGCTAAAGCCGTAAAATTTACGACGCCGGCGGGCAGATTTAGAAAAAATGACGCCGCGACCACGCATCCGCGGTGAGCCCGCCCACGGCGCCGCCGACGACGACCGGCAAGCGAAGCGAGCCGATCAACTACGCATCATCGTCGCCTGCCAACGCATGCACGCTTTAATTCGACCCGTCGCGCTCGCGTCACAGGATCCAAGAGAGGGGGAAGGAGACGGGCACGGGTCGTCCAACTCCAACCCGTCGTCGTCGTCGGGCTTTTGAATGGAGTAGCTAGTATCGTGACGCCAGGACAGAGGAATCTACATGCATGTGTGCTGCTTCATTGCTTCATCACTTCAATGATCGCGCCGCGAAGCTGCTGCCGGCCGGCGCGCGGATTCATGCGCCACACGTGCGCCTTTGACTGCGCGGCGATTCAGACAAAAAAAAAAAGAAGCGTTAGCACGAGAGTGAAAAGACTGCTCGGTCTGTGTGACTGTGTGTGTGGAGATTGATGGCAGAAGAAAAAAAAAAAAGGATCTTAGCGCCGATGCATCACTGTCGGGCCATTTGCAACTTAGTATAAGTTCCAGCATTTGTCCCGTCGTTTGGACAATGGAGTTCAGATAATTTTTTCTGGACGGAATACTTTTTGCCCATGGCCCGACCGAGTCCGCCCAGGTGATGAATTCATGGCCCGATCCAGTCCGTCCACGGTGGCGCTTAAATGGGCCTCAGATGCGGCGCTCTAGGGGGATGAAATAAGCCCATCTGTCTCGGGTGGCGGGAGAACAAAACTATCTGAAGTGGGTCGGTGCTTTCTCTTTTACTGGCCCATTCTCGGACGTTCATGGCCGTCTCCCTCTCTCTCTCTTCTTTTTGATGGCCCTCTCTCTCAATCGTTTTAATGAACATTTCAGCAAACGCAACCGAACCCGAATACTACTACGGGTTTCCGTTTCGGGCATGGAATAGGTTCCATGCAACTGTCCCTGACGACTTCTCATTTCGTGTTGTTTTCTGTCAGATTTGAATCATGTACTGTAGTCGCTAGTTGACCATCCGCCGCTCTTCTGTTCTGTCGTCATCGCAATCATCGACGCAAAATAATGGAGATGTCTGATTGTATCTTTCGATCTTCTTGTGAGCATTTTTCTTACATCCGCCGTCAGTTTCCTTGCTTCTACCGTCCCCTTCACTCTGTCCAACGGAGCTAGCTGTCGTTTGTGCTGTTGTGCCGCGTCCGTTCTCTATTGAAAGTATTTTTGTTCTGATTTCAGACCGCATATATCCCCCCGGTTGACTGATGGGAAAAGAGTAGGTAAATAAGGGTTAAATGATCAAATTTTGGGCACACAATATCAGCAGCGGCCAATCATCACCTGCCGGCCCAAGAAGAAACCACACCAGAAGCACGCGGAATCACCCCCAGCCCAGGAATTTCACCGTAGACCCCAAACCAACACTAAAAGGTGCAAGCAAACAAACACAAGGATTTCGAGTCCAACGCCCGGTCTCCGCTGATGAGTTCGGGTTCCTCGGCCAGCGAGCTACGCTAAGTAGCGTTTGGGTCGGTCGGCCGGCCAGCTTCCTGGCGTCGGGGGCGCCGGCACCGCCCGCTCGCTCCCCTCCCTCACCAGGGTTCGTCGCCGGCCATGGTGCTGCGGAGGTTCTCTTGGCCGTACGGCGGCAGCATGGCATCCTTCTGCAGCAGCTTCGCAGGGTGAGTCCCACCGAAAAAGGTGCTCTCTTGGGGCCGTTGGTACCGGAAACGCGACGCCTTTTTCTCTCTCTCTCTCTCTCTCTCTCGCCCGCCCTGGGTTCAGGCGTCCTCGGCGTTCGAGGGATGTAATGCTGTCTAATCCTTTTGGCGTTCATCTTGTTGACGGTGTTGCAGGTGGAGGGAGTACCCCATGACGTTGGTCGGTCCCGAGTTCCAGATCGTCTTCGATCTGCCGCCCGGGGTCTACCAGGTGAGTGGCTGCTCGGATTTCTCGGATTTTTGTTGATTATGTGGTTCTACCGCCTGTTAGTTTGCTCTAGCAGCGAGGTCTGTGAGTTCTTGATTGGGGTACTTGTACTTTTGGCATGATTGTTTAGAATTCTCCGATTATTGTTTTTATTTCTCATAGCAGTGCCCAGGCATATTCATATAAAATTTTCTTGATATTGTGTCTTTTGTTTACGCGTTACATACATTTATGTGAACTTTTGGTGTAACTCAGTACCGGTTTTTGGTCGACGGTGTCTGGATGTGTGACGAGGCAAAACCAATTGTATGTGACGAATATGGACTGATCAGCAATGAAGTGCTTGTTGAAAACAGTGCACACCCTGACGAGGGCACCATTTTGACAACAGTACGTCTCATAAGTTTGATATTGTATTTTCTGCTTTGCATATTCTTAATAACTAATGGTCTCTTTTATACTTTGGTTATACAAACAGATGCCTCCAGTACCACAACCTCAAAACTCAGACGTGCAATTAGCAGTTTTCCGCCATCGGATTTCTGGAATTTTATTACATAATACCACATATGATGCTGTTCCTGTTTCTAGCAAGGTTAGATTCTTTCTTGAGTCAGCACTTCGCTTTAGATCACGCGAATAATATTACTTCATGTGAACATTTCAGTTAGCAGTTTTGGACACTCAGCTTTCTGTTAAGCAAGCATTTAAAATAATGCATGATGAGGTATGTGTATTGTCGTGCTTGAAGGATTTGTTCCGGTTGGAAAGAAGATATGCTTCCAGCTTCTTGCCTCATTTAAGGATCAATTGAGTTTGTTTGTCTTCTTATAGTTTGCAATTGAAAGAACAGCAAGAACTCCTAGCAGGCATTTCTTTCTGCTGCACCTGCACATCTGGAATCAATTTACAACCATTCAGCTGAGATAACTATGAAAAATACATACCTGTGGCCATATAAGGTCTTATATTATCTGTTAAGGAGCAATTACATTTGTTTTCCTTTTTATATTTGCAATCGAAAGAACAACAAGAGAAGCCAGAAGTCATTTCTTTCATCTGCATGGAGCACCTACATATCTGGCATCAATTTATATCCACTTAGACCTGAGATGACTATGAAAAATACATAATCATGCCCTTGGGTCATATTTTGCCTGTTAAACCATAATGCTCACTGTTTTTGGTATATTCATGTGTTGTCTGGACCACTAGCCGACATTTGTATAATTCTGACCTTGTTTTTCGTATATTCATATATGGTGTGGACTGCTAGCCAGCATTTGTACTATTATGACCTTGTTTTTGGTATATTCATACGCGGTGTGGACTGCTAGTCAACATTTGTACAATTATGACCATATATGTTCTTATTTTATCTATTAAACCATAACATCTTTTGTTTTTTTGGTATATTTGCATGTTGTGTGGACCGCTAGCCAACAATTGATTTCCCGTCTGCCGATTAAATAAGGTAGTAGCTTGAAATTAAAGCTTTTGTGTTTTTAGGGCCTTCCTTTAGCACCTCTTTGGGACGATAATCAGGGAACTATAACTGGCATGCTCACTGCATTGGATTTTGTATTAATCTTGAGAAAGGTGGGTATGAATTATTGTGTTTTCCCTTGAAACCATTTTAGATTGCTAATTATAATTTGATCTACAGTTGCAGAGAAACAATCGAGCTCTTGCTCATGAAGAGCTTGAAATGCATCCCATTTCTTCTTGGAAAGAAGCAAAACTGCAGTTCTATGTGGTGTCTGATGGTACTGCCATGCAGAGAAGGCCATTAGTTCATGTATTTTCCATATATTTTCTAGAGTTCTTTCGTTTGGTTTCTTGTATAAACAGTTTCAAGAACAGCACCTCTAAAATAGGAACATACATTATGCACGTGAATTTCTCAATTTTGTCTGCATCTACAATGTTAAGCTCAGTGCTATTTTGCATCAGAACTCAGAAGAATTATAGATTGACTAATGTATTAGAGGGATAAAAAATGACGCTGCTAAGGCTTGACATGGGTTCCTAATATTTTTATTTTTAATATTCTGTGTTGGAAGTTGAACATTTTAGTAATACTTTTTTTTTTCTTATGGTGCTACATGTCTTTCTTCAGGTTAAAGATTCAGATAATTTAGTGGATGTGGCACTGACTATAGTCAGAAATGAAGTATCTTCAGTTCCTATCTTTAAGTCATTGCCAGATTCATCAGGAACGCCTTTATTTAATGTTGCAACCCTTCCAGGGATTTTGAAATGTATGATATGTATAAGACATTGCCAGCACATTATTTATTGAATTGTCACTAGTGTGTCAAATTCACTTCACGTTTATGTTGATGATATTTGTAGTTCTTTGCTCGAAGCTACAAGAACAGCCTGATGGTTGTTCATTCTTGCGAAGCCAGCTTGTCAGTATTCCTGTTGGCACATGGTCCCCACACACAGGCAGAACAAGTAACAGACAACTCAGAACTTTGCAACTAAGTTCTCCTTTGAATTCCTGCCTGCATTTGTTGCTTCAAGGTATGTTGGCATTTCATATGCAGTATTCATATTATTTCAGTTAGTTCATGCGATGCAGCGAGTGGATTTCTTTAAGTCAACAAATTGCACATGTCAGGAGATTTGAACCCTAGTGGGAGGCCTCACACCTGGAGGCTCTGACCAACTGAGCTGCTGTCAGTTTGCTAAAAAATGCTAAAAAATGGAGCACTGAGGATTAACTCATTTTCAAAGTTTGTGGAACTTTTCTTTAAGCCTAATATTTTTCAACTGCACGCGTTTCATCTGACTTTAATATTGCTGTCAATAATACTTCACATCTTTCTAAAGTGAACAGCTATTGAATTGATTTATTACGTGGATATATTTCTTCCAGATAAAGTAAGCTCAATTCCCATAGTTGATGACAATGGGTCCTTCCGTGATGTCTACTCACTCAGGTTTGCATACTGTAACATGAGCTCTCGTCGTTCCTGTGTTGCTACCCTTTTCTGTTGTTTTGTACCGATGACAAAATTGGTCTCTGCTAGATGAAGTGTTCCACTGGGACTGCGAATCCACAATGCACGACAAGAAAGCTTATTTATCTAGAAATTAGTCCTTGCCTGATTTTTGTTGTTACCTAGATAACAAAGCAGTAAAGCACTAAACTTTTTAGTGAGCCAGGACCCATTATCGTGAAGGTGGGTGCGCTGAACTTTTTGAGATGATTAAATTGATTAGCAATTATGTTATGAACATCCTCCTCCATTGTCGGCTAGAGCAGGAGGGAGGCTGTGGCTAGGCAGCGGCAATGGCAATGGCGGCGGCGGTGGTGGCGGCTAGGGCGTAGGGAGGGAGAAACAGTTCTATTACTTGATTAGATCAGATTACACCCGCTCATTATATGGGGGGGGGGGGGGGGGGAGCTTACTTCACTCCTACTCAAACTCTAAATCAACTCTGAACCAAATTCAACGTCAACGATAACTTTCCTCTTACAAACTGACTCCCAAACTGATCTAACCCTTTATTCCTAAGACCCAAATTAATTCCATCTGGCCACTTTGGACAGGTGTAGACGGCCACACACCTGGCCGCGCTGCCCTCCTAGTGGTGGCACACCAAAGGCCGGTGGCAGCCCTAACTCTAATGGCAGTCACCACCGGGCTGGGCTGGACTGGGCTGTGCCCGTAACATATTATTTGTGGCATTTAAATTTAACTTTGAGGCTAATGGCATTATATTCTAGGAAAATACTTTTGTAAAACTCATGGAATCCTAATTGATACCCTTTTACCTTACTCTAGTTTTCAGATGGTGCACAAAATATTCTCGTGCCTTATTGGTTGGCCATACTGCCTTTATGAAAATTTGGGAGCTGTTAGACTTGTGTTGTACCAATTTTCTGATCATCCTGTGAGCGAACTGCTTCAATCCTGTAGGGATGGTTCGCATGAGAAGATATCATTTGTGCATTTTGTTTGTGCACCAGAACCTTGTAGGTTCATCTAATCTCGGTTTGTTTTCTAATAAAAAATACCCAAGATTCTTTGATAAGATGAACTTTTATTTTTCTGTTTTTTTAGATCTCTGTATAACATGCCACAGATATTAATTTCATCTTATCATAGAATAATCTCAATATTCTTTAGAGAATGTTAATCTTTTTATTGTTTACATGGAGTATATTATTTTTTAATCCTAACCTGTTTCCACAGTGATGTCATGGCTCTGGCAAAGAATGATGTTTATGCTTGCATTGAACTTGAACAGATCACTGTGCAAAATGTAATTTACTAATTCCTTGCCTCTTGATTTTTGATTGTTTCAGTTGCCTTTATTCTTGTTCTTGCATAATTCAAAAACTGCAGTTCTCTTATTTTTATTTTGACGAGTATTATTAAGCTCAAGAAATTTACATTAGTGTTATGTTCATCAGAACATAGAAAGGGCAGTCAAAACAAGAAATTTGTGCAGTCTGATATCCTAAAAGACAGACCCAATGCTGGAAGCTCTGACGCAAGGTGAGGTCTGGGGAAGGATTAAACGAGGCCAGTCTTACCCCTGCAATGTGCAGTGCACAGAGACGGCGTCGAACTCAGGATCTCTTGGCAGCAGTGGGATGACTTCACCACTGCGCCAGGCCTGTCCTTCTACATTCTGATACCTATAACTCATTTAATTTAAATATAGGCCGATTTTCTGTGTCTGAACATGAAAAGGCCATCTTAATATGCCCAAGTCCAAACTATGAAACTGGCTATGTAATCTCCTCCAACACTGGAAGAAATCAGACCACATGGTTGTTTTGATTCTGTGATTTGCTGGAGTGAACTTCACTGTATTTGATTTGTTGACAAAATCATCATATAAATGCCATAACCATAAGATTTCAGAACCAAACACATGAAATAAATATAATTTAGTTATTGATCTTAATGCAAGCTCTTGCATTGGCTGGGGTTCATCCTATGGTGGTAGGCTGGTAGCAGAGCCCCCACGCAATGGACTGATGGTCCAGCGCTTGATCCACCTGCAAAAAAATTGTGGATCAAAGCAGTGGAAGCAGGTAGATGTACCCAAGAAACAGAATCAAGCTTCTTTAGGCTTGCAAGATGTCTTTGTGCCAATGTGGCTGGGAAACTCTATCAACAAGCAAAATTTTGTCCACTTTACTCTGGCTGTTGCTAACGTTTTTGTATTTCATCATGCATTGCCTTTACATAAACCAGAATTGGTTATTTTCAGGAAATGTTTTCATTACTTTCCTTTACTCGTTTTTAGGCCTTGGATGTGCAATACCATGTGAATGGCCGAAGACAGAGCCATACTTGTTTGCAGACGAGTACCTTGCTTGAAGTCTTGGAGAAATTGTCTATTCCAGGTACTAATTTGTAATACATGTGCATTGTCACGTCGGGAGCAAGTTTGGATTTCAGTTTTGTGGGGAACTAGTGTGCTATTTGTTTCAACAAAAAATGTCAGATTTAAATCATGGACGCTCCCATGTATTATTATCAGGGGTGCGGCGGCTTGTTGTTATTGAACCAACTACCAGGTTTGTGGAAGGAGTCGTCTCATTGAGGGATATATTTACATTTCTCCTTGGATAGCATCAGTGTAGCCATTCCATACATGAAAGCTTCTCATACTTGATTCAGACAATAAAAAGGTTGTTGCAAATGTGGTGGTCTTGTCTTCATCTCTGGTACTTCTAACGCTACAAACTCTGCATAACAAAATAGTGTCGAGAGAAAGAACAGGCAAAGCTGCGGAAGTTTAACTTGTCTGCAAAAGGGCTTTGATCCATTACGTCAATGTTCTCTTCACGATGGAATGGGAATATTGCATGATGAAGGTGAGCAATTGGTGGTTATTTCATCGTCACACTTTCAATGCTTCATTATCTTTGGAGAGTTCATGAGACAACTTGGCACCCTAAACAAGGGAATCAATTTTATGAAGAACATACCCCTGATAAAAGTTTACTTGCCCCTTTCAAACAAAATAGTCTGGTGATAGGATTCCCATGAAATGTACAACACAGATTCAAATGTGAGATCAAATCCAGAGTCCTTGAAATGTGGGTTTACAAATCTGGTCATTGAAAATTTGCTGTGCTAGATTCAACTTCCTATGCCAGTGTTAAAACAAATCAATACCTAGCCTGCTATAGTTGTAAATAACCCCACAATGCCAAACATCTGAAAGCCTTTCCAAATTTAAAATATGGACAGAGCAATAGTATATAACAAATGACTGTTTTTTGTCTCATAATTGCCTTTCCTTGCTTCCTTTCCATTTTATCACCCTCTGCATTGTGCAACATGAAAAAAAAAAAAAGGAGAGGTGAGCTGTGCTTATGCACAATCTCTAGCGGTCTAGCTTCCACGTAACAATTACTTTCAGATTTCATTTCCTGATAAATACAATGGGATGGACCTGCTAGTGATGACAAGAAAAAAGAGATTAGCCCTTCGTCGGCACCAGATTAAGCAGTTGATATATCTGGCTAGGTAATCTATGTCGATAAAGTCCATGGATCTGTAATCCCATGTACAAAAGCAACCTCAAGGGACCGTCTGAAAAGATGGCTCTCCATCATCAGGTTCATGCTTGGCAGAGTAAAGGTTGGTGAAGTGCCAAGTATAGTGGTTGAGGCGCTGCGCTCTGTAGAAAGGAACTAGAGCATGTCGGTATCACAACGATCAATAAAAATATCGGCAATAACATTTGAAAGGTAGTCTTTGCTCATTTGCTGTCAAACAAAACCGCAAAGTACTGTACATACCTTGGGTCGTTGACAGTACTGTCACCGCAATACATAGTCTTCAAAAACCAGCTTCCACTTTCAGTTTTCCAGATGCATTCCACATTGATAGGATTCCACGGGATTAGCTCAGTGTAGCAGTGCGATCTTTATGCTGTGTGGTAATCGAACTGCAGCCAACATTCCTCTGAATAATCTTTTCATCCATCAACTCCCTAATCCTTGCAACATCTTCCCATCTGCCAGCATCTGCATAGATTCCAGCCATGGCAGAGTACACCCCACTGTCATCCGGGTTCATTTCCAACAGATGCCGGGCTGCAACCTCTGCAGCCTCTACATTCCGATGCATTCTACAGCCAGCAAGTATACTTCCCCACACATAAGAGTCCCCTTCCGTGGGCAGCTTCCCGACCATGTCCATGGCCTCCTCGATGAGTCCGGCCCGACCAAGCAGGTCAGCCATGCACCCGTAGTGCTTCAGCTCCGGGGACACATTGTGCACACTTTCCATCTCGCAGAAGATTCGCCTTGCCATGCCCACAAGGCCGGCGTGGCTGCAACCGATCAGCACCCCCAAGAAGGTGACCCCGTCTGGCTGAATTCTGTCAGCCAGCATCCGGTCAAAGTATTCCAGTACCACTGTGCCATGGCCGTGCATAGCCAGCCCGACGACGAGGGCGTTCCACGTGAACACGTTCCTATCTGGGCACGTCTCGAACAGCTCCCTCGCGGCCTCCAGGCATCCGCACTTGGCGTAGAGGTCGACCAGTCCCGTGCACAAGAACACGTTGGGCCGGGGCCTGCTCTGCTTGATATACTCGTGCACTTGCCGCCCTTTCTCCAGCGCCCCGAGCTGCGCGCAACACGACAGCACCGCGGCAAGCGCGACGTCGTCGGGCATGAACCCCTCCTCCCTCATCCTGTCAAACAGTCGCATCCCCTCCTCCAGCTGTCCGGCCTTGGCGCACCCGGCGATTACCGTGCCCCACGACGCGGCGTCCCGCACGGGCATCCTCTCGAACACCTGGAGCGCGAGGCGCAACCGTCCGGCCCTGACGTACCCGTGCACAAGCGCGTTGTAGGAGACGACGTCCGGGACGAGCACCCCGTCGAACACCCTGCGCGCGGAGTCCGGGAGCGCGTTCTTGGCGTAGAGCGAGACGAGCGCGTTGGCGACGTGCGGGAACGGGAGGAGGCCGCGGACTAACGCGACGGCGTGGAGGGAGAGGGCGAGCGGGAGGCGGAAGGCGGACGAGGAGGCGGCGGCGGCGGCGAGCGGGAGGGAGTGGCGGGTGGGGGCTACGGAGAGGCGGAGCGAGGAGCGGAAGAGGAGGAGGAGGACAGCGGCGGGGCGGCGCGCGACGCGGGAGTACGCGGCGAGGAGCAGCACGTGGGGGCGCGGGTCTGGGAGGGAGAGGTGGCCAGCGACGGCGGCGAGCGCGTGCGCGGCGAGGAGGCGGCGTAGCGGGAGGCGCTGGAGGCGGAGGAGGTCGGGAAGGGAGTGGTACGGCGGCGGGAGGCTGAGCGGTGGGCCATGCCTTGGTGGCGCCATCCCTGTTGTTACAGTACACACAGCTCAGCGAATCACAACAACAGCAGCCAAAATCAAAGGTTGTGGCATACAAGTTGGAATCACATGGAAATCATGTTACACCATTGTTGACGGAATTATCTCAGCTATAGATGTTTAGCACCCGCTGTTCTCCATAGCTTCGCTGAGTCTTTGATCATGGAATCACATGGAAATCATGTTCAACACCTGTTGTACCGATTGCTCGTCCGTTTGAAAGATTCTTGCATTCCGTTCTTTCCAGATCATCCAGAGAGCTAGAATGATTGCCGATCTGAGCCCCCTCGCCTTTGCCTTCGTTGAACCTTGTGTAAGTTGATGGAATCATGTGCCAATGTCATCTACCAAGGACCATGCTGAAGGATGTACTCCCTCCATCCCCATGAACTTGTCACTTTGTAGTTTAAAAATGAACTACAAAACGACAAGTTCATGGGGACGGAGGGAGTAACTGTTAAGCCTGTAGCCAATTTGCGAGCTAAACCCATACATATTTCGCAAATGGGCATTATCGGAACAGGTTAGCCACAAGATGCAGAAAATAATTGAAGTAAATATGACCATCCTCGAATTGAAGTAAATATGCTGACCTGAGTGAGTACTTCTTGGTGGTTGATCGTTTCAAAATTATTTCATTTGCTCGATCGTCTGATGCGTTGAAGTGGCATTGTTGGATGAGAGCAATGCAACCATAGTGACACAAACTCAATGAGCAGATCAACATTGAGGTATGTATGATATCTCGGACCCATGCATCATTTTCCATGGCGCTTGCAACCGTGCGGTTCTTGTTTTTGCTATGTTTGAAGATGGCGGGAAATCTGGCAGCAGGGCAATACCTTGGGTCTAGCTAGATCCCCAAAAGCTCGCTGTTTTGCCATTATGCAGGACCACCATGGTACCAACTGCAAACAAGGATTCATCAACGTTATCCACCAGCAATTCCATTCCATGGCCTATCTGGACTTGTCCATTTTAGCCACAACCACCTCATCCTGTTGACGACGGGACACGGTCGTAAATTAACCTGGCCGTAGTGGATACATGACTGACATTGTAATCATACTATTCTACGGATTTATATTTTCTATTTGATTTTCAATTTGGATCCCACACTATAATAAAAATTTAACTCGTAATATCAACTGAAGTTTCTCTTTCTCAGTTGGAAGCCGTAAACAATATATAATATTGCTATTTGGCTATGGGATGAATGATGGTTCACGTGGAACCTTAATTACTACCCCTCCGTCTCAAAAAGTTTATCGCTTTGTAGTTTATTTTTAAATTACAAAGCGACAAACTTTTTGGGACGGAGGGAGTAGTATTGGTATTGGTTCAGTATTTGGGATTGACCTTATATTTAGTAACTAATATTGCCATAAAACTTTTGAACTAAAATTTTGCTTTGTGCAAACAACCATAGTAATGATCAGTGAATCAGCATGGGCGGTGGACGACGAAGCTAAGAGATCGAGCTACGTTACACCATTAAGTAGTGAAATACCATATCTCTTAGATCTTCAAGATTAATGAAGGAGACCGGGCTTTCAAAAAAAAAAAATGAACATATCAAGCACGAGGAACCACCATTTCTCAAAAGGGTCCAGTTCGCTCCTAAAAAAGAGAACCTGGTCCAGAATCTAAAAAAAGATGCAAAAGATGTACATGAATTGTATGCAAGGAAAACGGCAGTCGCGTCGATATATGGGAAATCTTGTTGGCGCAATAAACATTTATTGGAAAATATACACTACATCGGCAACTATAGATTGTTTAGATAATGGGTGCACCCGATCTTCCCGTCAGCAGAGGTTATGGCCGAATTAAGCAGCTATAGATATGAACAGACAAAGCTGATTCTATGCCTGAAAGGCCGCTTGGTCCACATGCTGACGCATGCAGCTAGGGCCATGCAGCACGGCCGACGGATCAACAATTCAACATGCATAGCTAGTAGTCGTGCTGCATGGCCGAGTCAGCGCCCACACGAAGAAGCAGCCTCCTGCAGATCTATATATGTGTGATATTCTGTCACATAGCTTTGTGGTGCTCTATGATAGTCGAACGGAGAAAACAACGCTCTGGACATTCAAGTACAGAACAGTAGACAACCATGAGTTATGTTTCAATTAAATTTGAATTTAAAAAGCAAAGAAAAAAAAAGAGATAAACTACTGTAAAATATTATTTAGCACATCTTCAGGGTGGACGAATCTAGCATGAGAGACTGAGGAATACTATTTTATGATCTGGCTGGATTTCATTCCCCATTTAATTTCTTCTTTGGCGACAGGTTTGGTTAAGAATTGATTCCAATGGGAGGGTCTCCATGAATTCAAGCATCCGCAATGGCAGGATATCTTCAAGTTAGCATGAAATGTGTATAAGTGGAAGGCTATAATCGATCTATAAATGTATGCTAGAAAATGCTAAATAAAATATAGAAATGAACTGAACTATAGTGAAGCACTACGCCAAATGATATCTGGTATTAATTAATTCTTTTCTAAACACGAGACTCCCTGGTCTCTTCACGTTTGTTGGTGCTTTTTTATTTCCATGGGCGCGTATAGCTATATAAAGAACATATCCTCCTGCTTCGGTGATCATCTTCCATTATAAAAGATTATTGCGTAGTGAGGAAGCCCAAGGTGGAGAAAGCTTGCGCGGAGAGAGGAGTACTTAAGGTAATCAACAATGGAGCAAGCTTGTGTGGTGGGGAAGGCGCCAAAGGTGGTTTTTGTGCTTGGCGCCACAGCCACCGGGAAGTCCAAGCTCTCCATCGCCATTGCCAAGCGCTTCAACGGCGAGGTGATAAATGCTGACAAGATCCAGGTGCACGACGGCTCGCCGATCATCACGAACAAGGTCACTGAGGACGAGATGGCGGGGGTGCCCCACCACCTCCTCAGCGTGCTGCACCCCGATGCCGAGTTCACCGCGGAGGACTTCCGACGCGAGGCGGCTGGAGCCGTGGCCCGCGTGCTTTCGGCCGGCCGCCTGCCGGTGGTGGCGGGCGGGTCCAACAGATACATCGAGGCGCTGGTGGAAGGCGACGGCGCCGCCTTCCGCCGCGCCCACGACGTCCTGTTTCTCTGGGTGGACGCGGCGCCTGAGCTGCTCAAGTGGCACACGGCGGTGCGCGTCGACGACATGGTGGCGCGCGGGCTGGTGGACGAGGCGCGCGCCACGTTTGACGCCGGCCGCGCGGACTACACCAGCGGCGTGCGCCGAGCCATCGGCTTGCCGGAGATGCACGCGTACCTGCTCGCGGAGCGTGGTGGCGCCAGCGACGACGGCGGCGCTGGCGAGGAGGCCGAGCTTGCGGAGACGCTGGCGCGCGCCGTGCAGGAGATCAAGGACAATACCTTCAGCCTGGCCTGCGCGCAGGTGGAGAAGATCCGCCGCCTAAGCACGCTCGACGGCTGGGACGTACGCCGCATTGACGTCACTTCCGTGTTCGCGCGCATGGCCGAAGACGGTGGTGCGTGCGATAAGCAAACATGGGAGACCCTCGTCTGGGAGCCATGCGAGAAGATGGTGAGGCGTTTCCTGGACCAGGAGACAACTCCAGGTGCTCCTTTTATAGTTGACGGTGGTAATGCCAGCATCGCTGCTCGCGATGGTGGTGAACCTACTGCTCTCGCTGCAGGCACTGATAGTGATAGCGATGGCGGTAAACCTATTACTGCTCTCGCTGCAGGCACTACTGATGGCGATGGTGGTGCCAGCGTCGTCGCCGATACTGCCGCTGCTGAAGCAGTGGAGACCATATGAGTAGCTGAAAGGGTTATGTTTGCATGCATGGTAGCATTAGAGTATTAAAATTTAGTGGATTTTATAAACAGGTTTACATGCTAAAGTTTGTGTTACAGGATCGATCGATATCTAAAGATAATGAGAAAACTGTCAGCTATAGGTTTGTTATTTAATGTGCAACTGTTTTCTGTTGATCCAACTTTGAAGCCTAAATTCGAATTTGATACCACTTTTTCGACTTAGCTCATTTCGCACTGTTTTTCAAAATTAATAGAGTTGTCCGACCCTTATTTGTAGCACCACATGACAACAAGTCCTACGGTGTCGTGGTCGTACGAGTGTTCTACTATTTCAGAAAATGAAAACTTCACCACACAGAGCGACGACCCATCGGCATGCATGGCTTGTTCAGTTCCCTGTGATTACTGCACTTTCTGCATGGCGTAGATACAGCGCACATTATAGCAACTGGTCGTGGCGCATTAATACTGGAACAACGACTATTGCAGGAAGCAGTTTGGCAACCGTGGTGTACATCATTCGGTATACCTTTCAAGTTTCAACCAGCTAACAGATCAGGTTGTATCAGCAAGTTAAATATGCATTTGTCTGACAGGAACATATATGCTTCGTCCGGACTGTAATAAATAAACCTCAGCAAAGATCTATTTCTGTAATTACGTAAACATATCTGCAGTTATTGATCCCGAGTTACGGTGGGTTAACCGGTGACCAACGAAGATCAAGTGCAATTCCATGGAAAATAGATATTGTAAGCTCAACACTACAAGAAGGCGTGCAACAGAGCTGTTCAGAACTTCGAAACAGAGTATTCAGTGCCTGCCCAGGCAATCATCAGACTCTGATGCAGACTATAAACACGCACGTAAAAAGGAGACAAGGAAACAGAACAGAAATATTTGGAAAACATACTACACATTACAGTATAAGTGAAATACAGTATTACACCGGAGCGCCAGCAGAACACAAGTGTGTGCCGACTTGATATCAAATTTACACATAACACAAATACAAGCCCCCAAGAAATAAACCAAAACAAAAACTAAGAAGATCGAACGGCCCAACATAAGAAGGCCCATGAATCCCCCAGCAAGGGAGATTCCGGCCCATGAGTAAGTAATAGTAAAATACAGCAAACACGATATTACCATCATACAGCAGGTAGTAGAGTACTCTGCTATGGAAGTATAGTAATTAAACTGCTAAGCACACCCAGCAACTCACCACGCCACAGTCCACAGGGCGGGCGCAGAGGCGGTCGAGGAAGACGACGGCGCATGTACTATACGCGACCGATCAGTAGTAGTACGACGACGACGACCCGCCAAGCTGGAAGCCGTCGGCGCAGGCGTCGTCGACGGCCGGCATCGGCGAGAAGAGCGGGCTGTGGACGTACCCCTCCTCGAAGTACACCCCATGCGGCGCCCCGGGAGCTGTGTTGTTCGACGACGCGCCGTAGCCGCCGAACTCCGACGCGTCGCACCACCCGCCGCCGGCAGCGTCATTGGCGCTGCCGCCGCTGCCGTACATGGAAGACATGTCCATGGCGCCGCCGAAGCCAGAGTCGCCGCCCATAGCGGACAGGTCGTCGGGTATGGTGATGTCATCATCCATCAGCAGCGACGACATGTCGGCGTCGCTGTAGCCGTAGCCGTAGTCGTCTCCGACAACGCTGTTCTTGGCCGGGTTCGGCAGGGCGGCGCCGGCGGGGTCGGCGTAGAACGGCTGGAGGAGCTGCGCAGAGTTGTCGCCGGAGGTGAGGTCCGGGGAGAGGTAGGGGGTGACGGAGGAGCCCAGCGGGAGGTCGGGGTAGGCGAAGTTGGTGCGGGCGCGGACGCCGCGGAGCGAGCGCGCGGCGCGGTCGTAGGCTACGGCGGCCTCCTCCGCCGTGTCGAAGGTGCCGAGCCAGTGACGCTCCTTGGTTGCCGGGTCGCGGATCTCCGCCGCGTACCGGCCCCACGGCCGGCGCCGCACGCCCAGGTACCGCGTCGTGTTGGCGGCGTCCGACTGCTGCTGCTGGCGACGCTTGGACGATGCCTTCTTGTCGGAGGATGACGAGGAGGAGAAATACGACGAGAAATTCATCATGGCGTCTAAGCTAGTGGAACGAGTTTGTATGTGTTTGGTCGTGTTGACAAGCTGATCGGGGAATGGGAGCTAGGCAGAGGCCGGAGGTAGTTGAGTTGGCAGTTGGAGGATTGGTGCTGCATGGAGCGGTTGCATGGGGGAGTATTTATAAGCGCGGGAAAGCCAAAAGGATAGCTAGTTTAGTGGGGTGAAGGTTGGCCATGAGTAACATGGTGATGGTGATCCGTCGTTATATGGTACTGTAATAGATTATTCTTTAAAACATATAATTGAGAGAGAGAGAGAGATATATATGAAAAGCAGGAGTCGCTATGGGTTTGATTCTGTGTGGGGACGACCAAAGGTGGTCAACCCAATGATTTGGACTGGTGGTTGCAAGGGTACATGATTGTATACGAGAGATCAATCATATACGGTTATAAGATAAAAGGGGATATGGGGCACCCAAACTCGATGAACGTAGAGCTAGAGGTTTGATTCAGTTCAGGAGGACGGATATCGTCATTGACTCAGAGGAAGCTTTCTGCATTCATGAGAATATTGTGTAAGTTGAAGTTGTGCGTCTGCTAAATTCTAGCATGTTTCAGGATGTGTTGCCGTTGTACAACGTGGTTTAGAGGAGGAGAGGGTTATATTTATAAAAGACAATGTGCCTTTTACTGCAGTGAGTCGCGCGCCTATGTATGATAAAAGTATACGAGTCAGTTGTGGTTAATAAATACGATAGACCTTAAATTATTTGCACGTCATCATTTTTTTGTGAAGCTTAAGGTTTGTCGCCCCTGTTAGATGTTCTCACAAAGTGAACGAGCCATTTCTCTTCTTATGTGATATTTTGAAATCTTAACCTTTCAAAAAAAAACATAATGAATGGCAGCGGACCCACGGTCATCTGATTCAAACTCCGCCGCCTCTGGCCGGTCAACATTATTTCCGGACCGGCCGGCCGGGACGCATGGCCTGTCGTGACGACGCATGTGGCCCGGCTAGCCGGCCGGCCGTTGCACACCACCACGACGTCTGACCCGCCGTCAGGAGGCATTGCAACGACCAAATACGCGGCACACCGACCCACGCCAACTGCGTACGCGCGCGCATGCATGCAGAGATGCTGCCTCCTCTCTTCCCCTCCCCTCGTCGCGTGCGCGCAGGCAGCTTAGCCGGCCGGCAAGAACCGCGGCGCGCGACGACATGCACGACGTGCTCGCGCGCATCGCATAGCATGCTGCATTCTTCCAGGCCACCGGCATCGACACGGCCATGCATGGTGGCGGCAACGTACAAACGGACGATCTCATTGCCGGCCGGCCGGTCGGGATCTCCTTGGGACCGACCGACCGGCCGGACGTGGTTGCTCGTCTTTTTGGGTCCATGGCTACGTACCGCCGCAATAAGTTCAGATCGACGTCGCTCGTCACAAGCTAGGCACGCATACGCGCGCTCCTGTTTTGGAACAGAACACATGCATGAGACGACACTACTGACACACAAGCTAAGGATCGTCTTAATTCCCCGGCCGGAGTGGTAGTTGCATCGACCGTTCATCTGCCGGCACATGACAAAAAGATCGCCCGCCGCCGGTCAGCGATGCCGAGCCATGTTCGTTGCCGTGTCCGGTCGCCGGCCATGTTCCATAACCATAACCGGATGCAACTGCCAAAACTGTTTCTCAACTACACCTACCGCTGATACTATACTACTTTTAATACATTATTGAATTATGAATATACGTATATTTTAAGGCCATTTATTATTTTCTAGGTGTTGCCTAAGCAACAAGTCTCCATCCATTATTTTGGTGCTGCTTGTTTGACCGGCTGCACATTCATTGGCATGCATGCTGCATGCGGCACCAGGAGAGGAAGCACGGTAACATGGGACGTCGTTCGAGATCCCAATCCCAACCGACCAAGCCGTGGTCCAGAGCCCCATATGCTCTCTCTTCTTCCTGCTCATGAGCCTGCTAGCTACCAACTTGCACAGGCCACGCACACTGTTAATTACCTTGCCACCTTGGTCAAGGGTCAAATGCGCATCAGAGGGGCTACTGATGAGTTAGTCCTCCAAAACATAGCATGGTATTTTTGGCTAAAAATGTGTCGATCTTTTATCCATGATGATGGTAAATTTTAGAATAATACGAACTTAATTTCAAAAAAAATAGAATACGAACCCACTAGTTCACACTTGAAGATTGTAGTTTAATTCCATGTTCAGTAGAAGGTGACACCAAAATGTGTGGATGTTTAGGGGTGAAAAGGGGTAGAGTAACTGTAACTTGTAGAATACGAACCGACTATAGTTGCTTGATGAAATATATTTCTCTTTATCTAAAAGTACTAACGGTTGATTAGCGATAATTTTTGCTTCAGGATATTTATGCAAAATCTAGGCTAGTGCTCTTCGATCGATTCAAGGTGCCTGCCCGGCCGTGTTTGTGGAAAGGCCAGGCGTCAGTGGATGCATCATGCATGTCAAACACTTTAGGACCGGCCGGGCGCTTATGGTTGCCCTCTGATGCAAATGAAGCTTCTAATGATGAGCGGGAGAGATGGCTTAGACGTTTGATGTGAGATACAAAGGAGAATATGTATGCTTGCATGGGGCCAAAGCAACAAGTGAGCTCACATGCATGATTAGTTGAGCTCGGATAAATGATTAGCATGTGCCGTCCCCTTTCTTTAGATGCCCTTTCCCCCCTTTCTTTTAAGTTCATGGGTAAAGTAGTAATCTTTTGATTCATTGTACCTCCAAAGGCTCATGTTAAAATATGACAAGTATCAGTATATCATATTTCTTGCACCTACCTCTACCTCTAGTTCTCTCTTCTGCATTTTTTTTCTGGTTCTCTAATTGACAACAAGATCTTTGCATTTATGGAAGAATCTTTTTAAGAGGACATTACTGATTTCTTAGGGCATTCTGTATAATTACTTTTGTGGGTGGCATTTGGTACAGAGCCTATTTTTGCTTGACACGTGGAACGGAGTAGATACGTACACTTTAGCCATGTTACTCCTGAACAAAATCTATGACCAGCTTTCTTCTGAATTTTCTTTTAATTCTGAGTCATTCTCACGAGTAAAGAGGACGATCGTCAATGACTAAGCCTTCAAAGAATGAATATGCTCTAACCTGTTAATTTCTCCACAAGTGCTTACTGTCTAGTTTACTCAACTGATCAATTCAGTGGTGATTATATGGCAGTTGGCTTAAATATATGTAGATGTAGATCGTCAGATTAATAGTCATGCAGAATCATTGGTTTACCAATAGCGAAACCATGTGACCACAACCGAGGCAATACATTGAAACAAACTACCTGAAAGCAAGTGGCCGAAATAAGTTATATTATTACCGTCAAAAAAGGTTATATTAGATATACCGATAGTAGATTTATCTGCAAGATGTTCCATCTGTCTATAATGTAAATATAATCAAGGAGTACAAACTAGTGAAACGAACCAAGATCTGGAGGTTGATTTCTCTTTAATTTGGCATCATATTTCTTGGTGAAACTATTAAATTTGCAGCATTACGTACTAACCGTCTCAAAAGGGAGATGCATGGCAATTTTAGCTATGATGCATTATTTGTGGTAGCCTGATAGGTAGTTGTACCTCTTATGTTTTGTTTCTTAAACATAGCTTATCTTACTTAAATATGTACCAAAGATTCCGCAGTTACCTTCCTTTAAAGAGTACTCCCTCCGTCCCCATAAACTTGTCGCTTTGTAGTTCATTTTTAAACTACAAAGCGACAAGTTTATGGAGACGGAGGGAGTATATGTGAATAAACAACGCGTCACAACTAACTGAAAGTTGCGTGCCGACATTCATAGTTTAATGCAACTCAATAATCCCAAGTAAAATGGAAGCCATATGTGTGTACTTAAATTAGGATATCTTATTAGCTCTTTTAGACAATCTAATCATGCCATTAATCATGCAGGTCATTATTTTTCTGGTTTAACAACATAAGGGTCGGTGTTATCATCGCCACTTCGCTATGCATGTGCCTGTGCAATCTCTGCCAAACTAATCATGGATTATTTGCATGGAAACCGTCACCTTTGAGGCCCCATGACAGCACTTCTAATCTAAGCTCACTTATGAAAGGAGCTAGATTATAGAGCTAGATTATTAGTGGAAGCTTTAATTTCTCTCTACTACAGACGCATTGATGTACCATTGGAGCAAGAGGGTGCCAATGGGTCCAAACCAGTTATGGGCACATGTGAGGCAAGACTCATGGCTGAATTATCTAATGGTGCATGAACAAGGTGGTGGGAGAAGTGATCACTGCATCTTCTGAAAACAAATTGTTAGTATCCTAAACAACTCAACTTCGTGACCCACACGAAATATAACTAAAAAAACTCGAAACTTTCTATAAATAAACTATAACCACCTCAGCCGCAGTCTGAGACATAATCCAGCCGGTTGGACCTTTCCGACCAATTTTTTACATCCACTTCTTTTCATCACACCTTTGGAACCATGTTACCACGTTCATGCACTACTTGCACATGTGCAAACACCTTCCAACAATGTCCATGATAGCTTCATATGCATTGTTCTTGATCCAAACATGTTGTGCGACCTCCCGATCAACTCAACCACAATTCTTCCCTAACTTGGTTATATCCTCGAGTTTCACTGTGATCCCTAGTGAATCGTGAACTAAAAACAACATGTCTATCAAACTCTTTTCCTCCAGTAGCCACGACTTATTGTGGAATCTGCCTCCGACCTACTAAACAACTCGACTATAGGCTCGGGTGCTACTGTATGCCTAGGAATACGGATCGACAGACAGTATCCAAATACAGTACGACACACGTGTCGTACGCAACCACCGCTCCAAGGTAGAATGCGTCGCCCGGCACCTGATCGTCGAGGTCAGGATGGGAACCTGCCTGAGCACGTGCTCGGGAAACGGAAGCAAGCGGTGACATTTAATGAAGGCATGTGGGCTAATGCAGACACCTTCATTACCGATAGAACAACCGCACTCGACCTAATCCTCACACGAGCATAGTATCTACTGATGTTTTCCTCGTCTCGTCCCGTTCGGAGCAGCAGCATGCGTGCGCCGTAGTACGATGGGGTGATAAGATCAGAGCAAGTGACTCTAGGTCATTATATTATTTATACACTTTTCCTTGTAGTATTGACAATTATCAATCATATGACCATACCTTAAATTTATATACAATTCGTAGTTGATAAATTTTGCTTCAAAATAAATGGGATTCACAAGAATTTGTAGCCTAGCTAGGTCATTACACCATCACAAAAGTTTAGCAAGATACTAGCAGGCTAGGGATCCGACTTGTCTGAAGTCCAGTACATTGCAGTTGCATCTACCTCTGCAGAGATTTAGTAACTATATTCACAATTATTTATTTGGTTGAGGAAATAAATTCCAGCACGGTAGCCAGAAACATTTATACAGGATAATATTTGTGGCCCTAGTGTGCCTATTGCGATGGAATCCCAATAACATACTCCCTCCTGATCTTTTTAATTGACGCTTCTTACAAGAAAATGAACTACAAATGAATTACAATATGATGTCCTAACGTCAAACAAAAAGATAAAGAGGGAGTAACAGGCAGGAGGGAAAACTACACTAGTTGAAAGGAGGGAAAGAAACAAACGGATGCAGGAAAGCAACATGAGAGACGACTCGGTTGATCAGCAGAGCGCCACTGCTCGCTCCGTGGTTGCTGCTGCGGCTTTCATCATGATGTACATGCCAGCGTGCTCGTTCAGCTCCGGCGCCGCCGCAGGCTTCGTCGCCGCCGGATGCTGGCAGTGGTAGGTCACCGCCGGCAGGCGTTCAAGCAGCGCCGACAGCGCCTCGCGCATCCACTCGTACCGGCACAGGCGGTACGCGTCCGCCGGTGACACCTGTACTTGCCATGCCAAGAAGAGGAGTTGTTAGCTATCTAGTATGAGGTTTAGAAGATGTCGATCGACACTGCGATAGCGTTGACCTCTGGCGAATGGTTGGAAGCTTATTTGACATGACTCACCCACTGCCTGCCATGGGTGTCCTGTTCCGGCCACTGGTCCAGCTCCTCGGCGACCTCCATCGCGAAGATGTAGCCCTTGCAGGCGCCCCGCCGGGGGCTGTCGCTGTCCGCCTGGCTGCTCTTGCTCCGGAACACCCACAGCCCCAGCGCAGTTCTCTGCACATACGAACACAACAGCCAGCCAGGCATGATCAGTGAATGACGAACTTATTCTTCATTTTTTTGATGAGAAATATAAACTTATTCTTCATCAGATAAAACAATTGTTGATCGAGCTTCAAATCAGAAGAAGCATCAGCAACGACTTGTTCGTAAAAGCAAGAAATTAATAGGAAAAAATAGCAGATTATTTTGATTGGTAGTATTTGCCATTGCTAATTAAGCAAGCATGGGACACGCCACATGCAGAGTGGCCGGCCATGTATAGTATACACAGAGACACGGACACACGCGCGGTTACACGGGATGAAACGGTGAAGCAAAAAAATGGCCGTTGACCCAGATCTCATCTCTGAGAGCTTGTTCCCAAGCGACAGTATTTCTGGCGACAAGGCAGCCAAATTAAAGACGAATAAACCAAGCAATCGTATCACACCCAGGGCTCCCCAACTGGGCAACAAAATAATTTTTAAAATTCCATCACATTGTAGTGCTTATCTTCAAGTAAATATTCAGAAGACTTGTCTATTCGGCAAGTCAACAGTCATGCCCCTCTCTCTCTCTCTCCTGTTGGTTCTGAATTCTGATCCACCGCACCCAACTTGTCAACAGGGAAAATTCCCGGTCACTTTCGACGCTCCTTAGCCTCTGTCGGCTAGTTCAATTATTTACAGATCTCGGAGAGGCCCGTATGGTTGTTTGCTTGCAAATAGGCCCGTGTCGGACATGAACGTAATGATCGACGACGCAGACAGGCGCCCGTACGTCGCGATCAAACAGGGGCTAATAAGATTGCTACAAACATTGCAAATCGCATGTCATCGATGAACAGAGCGCGAGAACGTGATGCACAGCACAGGAAGACGAAGGTGAGAGAGGTGAATGGTGGATAATTACATCGATGTTGCCCTTGACTCCGGCCTCCTCCAGCGCCTCACGGCTCGCCGCCTCGTACACGTCCTCGTCGTCCTCCCACCCGCCCTGCCAGGGAAAGAAGAAGAAGAAGAACCGGCCCTGGTGGTCCATCACTCGACTAGTAATAGTAGTACAGCTGATGATCGTGACAGAGCTGAGACTAGCTAATCGGGAGCACCGATCGATCGAGGCTGCGTGTTGTTATTACATCCGTCCCGAAAAGTTTGTCGCTTTGTAATTCAAATGAACTACAAAGCGACAAACTTTTTGAGACGGAGGGTACTATAGTACGCACCTTGGGGAAGACGAGATCGTCCCTGCCGGGCGTGGAGACCATGAGCACCTCCGGCTGCTGCTGCCCGTCTGCTGCGGCCACGCGGCGGTACGGCACGCAGCCCGCGACGAGGCGGTACTCGTTGTCGTCGTAGCGCTGCCTCAGCCTGCCCTTCCTCGCGACGAGGACGACCGGCGACGCCATTGCTGCACTGATGCACCGCGCGCGCAAAGTTAAACCAAGCTTATCATCAGCCCATATATGCACGAACGAAACCGAAGCTCACGCAGCAAGAATAAGTACGTAAGGATCGATCGATTGATCGAAAGCAGGAGATCGAGGAGCAGAGCAGCACCACAGAAGCAGAAGTCACCTCAATTAGGAACGAACGACGAGAAGCGAACGCAACCAGACAGAGGTGGGTTGGATATGTACGTACACGGCTAGCTAGATCGATGATGCGAGAAACGACGGGATGAGCACTCTGTCTCTGTGTGCTTGCTTGCTTGGAGTCACGGACGACGCTTCCCGCCCGATTTAAAGCGCGAGGCGAGGAGGAGGAGGAGGAAGGCGCGGCGGGTGTGGTCAACCGCTATGCATTAACTGCACCAGCACCGTCCAACCAGACAAAACCACACTCTTCTTCTTCTTCGGGAGGGAGGATTGCGGGGGCAAAATAATAATGGTTCGGGAGCGGGAGCCAAGCACGTTGGAATGGGCGGCACCTCGAGCCGGCCTATGATTGAAATCGAGGAGAGAGATGGGCAGGCGCCATTAAAGAACAAGGAAGGGGACGTGTTCTGCTAGTTTTCTGTTCTGTTCTTGAGTAGTACAGTGATTTTGGATTCGTATCGCAAAGCTGTGGGCTTTCTGCTTCTGCACATTGTTTGGCAAGTCGACTGTGTGTGTCACTACTGGGTTGATTGCCTTGATTTTGTCAAGTCCCCCATGCACCCCAAGTCCGTCAGCTGGTACAGTACAGACGATTGATTGTGCGTTCAACATTCGCAGCGCCGGACACGTTTCGTTCCGATAAACCAGCGCCAAGTTGCGCGGAGAGGGTGCTCATTGTTGAAACAGCAGCGGTATGCCACTTCCAGTTCCAGAGAAAGTGCATACACAGATCAAAAGCATATGTGCCACCTCCTCCTCTGCAAGAATGGAACCGACAACTAGTCCCAAGCTCAAACGCCAGATTCTTATCCCTCCATGCAAATGGCAGCTATGCCGACCAGCCGTCGAAAGGCGTCAACTGGCCGAGTTCTCAAATCCACCTAGCCAAAAGGGGCCACACATCAAGTGGGCAAAAACTTAACCCGGTTAGGTTAAACGGAGGAAGGACATTGCCCATTCGATAATAACGCACCAGACACAACAGAATACTGATATGACGACAATCAACACCACCACGAGCATCCATTCATTAAGCCAAACGTCCGGACTACTAGTCTCGTCTGGACTGTAACCATTGGTGCCAGCATGAAGTCCGAACAAGAAACGAGCGGAGCCCGAACCGCATCCGGGTCACCGTACGTACCATGGTGGCGACGAGGGTAGGTCTTGATCCGGCTCCGCGCTCGCTGGCCTCTGGAGAAAGGAAGGGGTCTCCGGAGGTGAAAGCGGCGGCGGCGGCAGGACGCAGACGATGGAGGAGGTTTTAGGGCTGCGGTGGAGCGATACCCGCCGTTGGATCGCGGCGCGTGCAGGTGAGCGTGTCCGTTCTGCTGGGCCCGCGTGGCACTGGAGGCCTATTACAGATTACCTCAAAAAAATAAAAGGCGGCCTCCAGTACGGAGGTCTGGTCGTCGGAGGCCCTCTGCTCTGCAGTCTGCACAAGTGGATGGAAATGGGAAGAAATGGAGAGAGAAAGATCAAAACCAGATTGTTGAGAGTGGGATTTGAACCCACGCCCTTTCGGACCAGAACCTTAATCTGGCGCCTTAGACCAACTCGGCCATCTCAACTAATGCTTCGCTTATTCGTCCTAAACATTTTCGTGCACATTCCCTAGAGCGCCCGACAAGCCATGCCAATGTCTTGGTCCCTACGTCTGCGTGATCCGATCACTATACGAGTTCTTCGCCTTCGTTCTCGCCCGTAAGAAACATGAAAAAATGTATGTGTGCGCAGGAGAAAATTGTCTTTAACTACTCGTGTTTCTGGAAACGACAGCAGAAATTGCTGAAGATTAATTAGATCCACTGTCCATTAACTAACTGAGATGGGGAGCAACTTGTTAGGAGAGCAAAAAAATAAATAAATAAGAATGCAGAAAGGAAGAGCAGAAAGGGGTCCCAGGACAGGAACAATATTCCTGTTAACGTTCAGTGAATATGCATGTTATTCCACACAAGAAGTGGTACGAGAGGCTGATTGGTTAAATGTACTAGACAAATGTGTGACCTCTCAAACGCTGCCTTTTTCCTTATTTATTTTCCTTTTTTACGGGAAACATGTTGTGTTGTGAAAAGAAATAACACGTTTTCTATCATAATAATTCAGTACGACTATAAATCGCTACATATAGGCTCCTACTACCGGACACTGCTTCTCTCCTTCCAAACTATACTCCCATAATGTGTCCTCCGTATATGTGTCAAATTGTCGTTGGTCCATGTGTCCAATCTCTTCAACTCAACCGACAACCACGTCCGCTTTCAATGTTTCCATTTGGTTACCAAAAGTTTAAGAGCGTCGCTCCTAAGAAATTCAAACATTCGAGTTGCGTACTTGTGATCGATTCACGATTTTCTGACATGCGACATATTTTCTGGCTGAAGCACTCAGAGTCATTTGATGTGTCCGAATATGCTTCAGACACGGATTGTTTTCTCAAAGCACGCGATGACAGCGGCAATGCACGAACGAGCTGCAACGTCGGCACCGGCGCCAGCTTCAACGGCCGGCCATGAAGAAGAAAGGTTTACTAATTTATTAATTTTTAATTATAGTATATTAATTTTGTAAGGATTATGTTGCTGTAGAATGATCAATCGAAATGACTTTGTCAATTTATAAATCATAGAAAAATATTGATTTTGTTAATGGTGAAGATTAGGTGCTACTGATAGTGATTAACCGTTAATTAAGGTGTTTGAAATTTTGTCTACATTCAAACTCCTGAAATTTAGGCACCCCCAATTAATAATCGTCGAGGCATCTCACAAAATGGAATTCCTTCATCAAATATCTATCATCAAGCAAGTTTAATTATTTTCTCTATATTCTTAAGATGCTTCGAGTGCAATTAGTTTTTTTCTCTTAAAAGTACGCTTGGTTGGAATTTGGATCGAAAAGATGCTACGTACTCCCTCCGTTCTGGAAAGTTTGTCGCTTTGTAGTTCATTTTTGAACTACAAAGCGACAAACTTTCCGGGACGGAGTGAGTACTCCATTATAATACATGCTTAATTAGAGTTGACAAGGACATTGGGGAACATACATGGGAGGGAAGGGCATATGTGCATGAATTGGGGTACTAACTGAAAGTTCGACGGAGAACAAATGGTGGATGCAACAGCACATATATAGAAAGAATTATTTAGCTGAAAAAGTCAAAATCTTTAATAAAAATAAAGTACTAATTGAGAATTTGTGAACGGAGGAATAAACAATCATTCGAAAGGAGAACAAAGATGTCCTATTTAATCAGTAGATTCCCCTCTTCTTGCTTCGTTCGGATTAGTTTGCAGTTTCACAAACAATTAGGTGACACTTGAACAAATTGAAGAGATGGGTAACAGACCACTGACACAAGATAGCAAACTCTAGTACTAGTAGCTGGCTAACGTTCTAAAAGTTTCTTCAAGTACTCCCTCCGTCTCCATGAACTTGTCGTTTTGTAGTTCATTTTTGAACTACAAAGCGACAAGTTCATGGGGACGGAGGGAGTAATTAACTAGAAATAACAAAGCAGATCATTTTGGAAGAAAAAAAGAGCACAGGAAAATGTTTATCTTCCCAGCAAAAAATCACCATTACCACTTACCCCTCAACCCTCATATTGCATGCATATTCCAGTGCACAGCCCACCACTTGACTTTGATCCTCTCACGTCACAAGTTTGTAACTTGCATGATGTATGCATAACCCCGCCAGATCCTCAGGCGTCTTTGTTCTTCGGCTCCCCGCCGTACGGCCATGCACTGCTGCTGTGCGACGATGCCGTGGTCGCGGACGACGGCGTGGACGGCGCGGCGCTCGACGAGGACATTACCGCCGCGGGCGACGGCGGGCCGGTCCGGATGAGCTGCTGCGTCGAGAAGTCGAGGATCTGCGGCGCCGACGAAGAGGGCGACACGGCGGCGCCGAACGGAAGGTTCACACCGGGGCCGCCTCCGGCGCCCATCATCATGAACTGCGACCGCTGCTGCTGATGAGCTCCGCCCCTGCCACCGCCCTGCAGCAGCTGCGCGTACTGCATGAGGTTCGGGTACGGCACGACGGTCTGCTGATAATGCTCGTGCGGCGGCGGCATTGCCAGCGTCACCCCCGCGGCTGGTGGGATGCGGCGGGTGACGAGGAAGCCGAGGTCTGTGCGGCCCTGGACGCGCTCCGGGAAGTTGAGTTTGGCCTTGGTGCCCTTGAACCGGAGCGCGGCCTCGTCATAGGCGATGGCGGCGTCCTCCGCCGTGTCGAAGGTGCCGAGCCACACACGCGCCGCCTTCTTGGGGTCCCGGATCTCCGCCGCCCACTTCCCCCAGGGCCGCTGCCTCACCCCTCTGTAGTGCGGCCGCCTCCCTGCATCATAACACACAAGCTTAATTAGCCACTTAGTAATAATAATATATAATCAACCACCATTTGTGACTCACATGTCCGTGCTTTTCTTAATCCTGGCATGTGTTTGCCTAACCAATCACGCCCACGCGTAGCTCCGTTTCGTCAGAGATAACGCCTTCGTACTCGCATAAAATATTCGTCGGCCATTCAGCATAGTTATTAGCGTATCTTCGTGCATGATACTAGGGAGTTCTTGTACTTTCCCGAGGGTTTACTAACCCACGGATTGTTAGCTGCTGCCTGCTGGTGGTAATTAGTGGCAGTGATTAATTGGAGGGGGGACGTGTTGCTAATTTGGCCGATACGAAGCTTCCAAGCGGCGCAATCGAGTAGAGGCCGGGCGTGGCATGCGTTCGCTATCGATCAAGCTCCTTGGGCGCAAGAAGTAAAAAAGGGATCGATGGATGGATGGCTACGTACCTTGCTCCTCCTCCTCCTCCTCAGCGGCGGTGGCGCCGTGGCTGGGTTGCTGCTCTGCTGGCGCGGCGGAGGCGGGGTAGAAGCCCTGCGGTGGGAGCTGCTCGGCGGGGGAGGTGCGGATGACGTGGGCTAGCGCGGAGGCCACGGCGGAGGCGTCCTCGTCGGCGCGCGCCGAATAGTAGTACTGCGCGTACGCCTCCGGCGATGGGCCGGCATACGGCGGCGCAGCCGACGACGATCCTCCGCCGCAGCCGCTGAAGGTCGTACTCCCTTCGTGCTGAGCGATGGTATACTCCTTTCGCTCGTGCTTGGCTGCCGCCGGTGGTGGCTCTTCTTCCTCCTCGTCGGCGGGTAGAGGTCTCTTCCCATGCTCCCGGGAATCCACCTTAATCGGCTACCGGTCTTGCCTCCTCCCACGGTAGAGCTGGTGAATGAATGGATCGATCCGGCCGCCGGGCATGCGCCGGCAGGGGTGAGTAAAGCTTTGGACTGGGGAGGCTTGCTCAGCTAGGCTCGGCAGAACAAATTGACGATAAAAACGCAACGCAGAGGGAGAGAGAGAGAGAGAGAGCAGAACGTCGTCTTATCTTTATGTTAGAGAGAGATTCTTACCTTGGTGGCTTTGGTGCACAGCTGTTGCACTTGGCCTGTTCAGCTATGTCAACTTAGTTCCTTGAAAAAAAGGGGATAACAAAGAGTTTTTTCTTGTAAAACTTGTGGCTTTCTCTAGAAGCATCACTTTGCGTTATGTCATAAAAGACAACAAAGTGGGCTTCAGCCTCGGTCTAAACTCTAAACCAGGTTTACCCGCCGGTGAGTTAGCCTGCAGATGCATGGGCGTGTATAGCAGGCTATTAGGCATATCGCTGGGTTACAACGGTCCAGAACCGAAACGGACACAACGCCGACGAACTGCCGGCCGTTAGGATCTGTGAGCGCCGCCCCTAGCTGGTCAAAGAGAGAGAAGGATGGCACGACCACGACATAGCAGCAGGCGGCCAATGCACGACGCAACCAATCGTCTTCCTTGGCGCGTGGTCAGACATGCATGGATGGATCAACTTGATTGCATTGGCCAGCCGCCATCACCAACTTCTCTTCCGTCTCCGTAACTTCGACTATAGTATCTATGAGTAATTTTATGTGCCTTTGAGATCAGTCACAGTTATGTGTGCCAAATAGTAGTGGGATCCACATGACGACGCCAGTGTTTTATGCTGCTGCCACAACTTAAGAACTTGACATTTAACAAAGTGTATAATTCTTGTCCTTTCTCCCTGAACGAACGATGGCATTGACTTGAAAACCCGGATCGGAGGAGTTCCGGACGGAAGGGCGCCAAACCAGCAAAGCACGGAGATCTACACGTGCCGACGTGGACTGCCATACATCACTGAGATATCTTGACGATGACCGGGTGCTGTGGTGGCCGGTCGACACGTGCACACTACTGACTCGTAGTCGTGGTCTCCGTGTCTATCCGACATGCATCTTTCGACGTCGTCCTTATCCGGAAGAAGAACTTTGTCGTCGGGCTCCGTAACCATCAAAGGCGCCGCGCGCGCGGCCTTTCCTCTTTATTTCCCGCTGTCTGTCTTGCGCAGCAGAGACGACGACACTACTGCTCAAAGGTATATAGACCATGCATGTGGCCCCTCGCCTAGCTTGCCGTGCCCGACTCCATCGCCCGGTGCTCACAGTCATCGCGTTCGACACAACGTAATTACTTCCTCCGTCCTCATAAATTTATCGCTTTGTAGTTCAAAAATGAACTACAAAACGACAATTTTATAGGGACGGATGGAGTAACTTCTAACGCTAATTAACACGTTTACTATTTATTTAAAAATCTGGGGCAAAACCGGACGGGTGGGTCTCTGCCTGCCTGCCTTTGGTCAAACAAAATATATTTGTGACGACATCGATCGACGCTGTCGATTTCCTCTATCATCTGTCCTCCTCCGACAGGTCAGACAGAGACCAACCGGCCTTCTGCCACCGCGGTAGGTTCAGCTTCAGAAGCGAAAATCGCCATGTGACTAATAATCAGCCTGAAAGATTATACTGTATTGGTTGGTCGGCAGGTCGTCGGGGCCGACGACAAAACATCTTTTCGCTAACAACAACCCAACACAGAGGAAAGGAACGGGCATCTTAATTTGAACGGAGAACCGTACGTTGCTGAAAACCGCAGGAGTGTAGTTCGTCGTGTCGTGCGAGCGACCATGGGATGGGAGTAGGTCACACCTAACTTTTTGTGAAGTTCTTGGCTTTCAAACGAAGCCATTATCCTTGATGAAAGCTACCAGATTTCCCCTTGAAATTTGATACATGGCGTGGGCGATTTACGAAATCGAGTGTTTCCTGGAGTTTTGTCCGTGACGATGATGATTGTATTATAGGTGCGACAGATTTGAAGTACGGTGTATCAGGCAGGCCAGACCTGGGGGCTCGAATTAACAAGCAAGGCCAATGGGCTTTCGCGGCCGGCCACCATAGATATAGAACGAGGCCTGCTAGTTAGATGCAGGGATTTTGGATTTTGGACGTCGGCTATTATATTGGCGTCGTCCAGAAACACATTGCGAGTAGCAACTACTACTCCCAATTTGCGATCTCATTTTTGGTAGGTCTGTCCACAACTTACGGATAATAGTCGAGACGCTAGGGTTCAACAAAAATCTAGCAAAATGGATAAAAACTAGATGTAGTACAGAAAAAAATATTTCTGAACATGGTGAGCCAGTGCCACTGGTAAACAAAAAAAAAAAGAAACAAAGGCCAAACAATACTATCCACGTTCAGCTGTGGATTTGTATTTTTATTCCAACGAAAATGGTTTAAACAATTATTGTCCCTATCATTAAGTTAGGATGGTTTATTGCCCAAAGTGCCAAGCAAAGATGATCAAAGTCTTGATAAGGGTGCATGCTAATGATCAAAGTTTCGAAGGATTAACGTCATGTACACGAATGTCAAGCAAAAATGTTTCAACAATGGGAAAAGAAAAAATATATAGAAAAAGTGAGTGAACGAAATGCTCGCTGTATCAACAAAGGTTCTTCTAGGAGGCGTTTAAGCCGTCGCGCGGAGCAGCGACTGTGCGACCCCTCCGTAGGACCAAAGCAGGGGTACACACATATCCCCTGATTTACATAAGAAAGTCTGAATCTTCTTAAAACAGATGTAAATAAACTAGAGATCCTGACTACATCACTTTCACTCATCATCATCATCCATTCTACTTGCCCTGTAACGACGTGAGCTCGCCTTGGCATGAATTGGTGGTGGTGCCGATGCTTTAATATCATCTTCATCCATCTCAGATTGATCAGTTTCATCAGAGCCTCTTGCCATCATACCAATTGCAGATGAATTCGAATCACTAGTTGTCGGACCCTCATCGACCACCATAGCATCAACCGACTTCTTCTTCCGGGGAATGAACGTGACAGAACTTGGGATCTCAACAGGCGCCTCATGATGTGTCTTGTTGGGATCTGATCCCCCTAACAGATCGTGCAGGTCTTCAAGAGCTCTCCTGTTAGATTCATCGTTGCAGTCTGCTGCATCCAGGGTGTAGCGGGTGTACTTCGAAGGGTTTTTAACGTAGTCAGGGACCCCAGGAGATTCAGATGGAGCGGATGTGTTCTCCTTTTCTGTGACTACATCCATCGACTGGGGAACCATAGAAGAATCTCCACCATGTTCAGAAATCTCTGGCTCTGGATCCTTAACACTAGCATCAAACCTGACACGTTTCCTTGGTTTTGCATCGATTTGCTCCTCCTTCCTCTTCAGTATAGGCTTTACGCTGATATCCTCCTCGGCTTTCTTCGTTTCCTTCCCAATAGTGTGATAGTGAGAGTCACCAGCATCTTTAGCAGAGTCATCATCTTCTCTGAGTCTTGCTGATGCTGCCCTGATATCTGCCCGAGAATCCTTTGAGAAACGGTATGCCTCTTCAACGGAATCATCAAGTAGGTCAGGCACTATACTGTTGATGCTCATGTTTATGCCATCATCCATTATATCCTTCATGTACACACGGTCTGCAGCATCCTCTCTACCAAATGCCTCTCTATCGTACTTGTCCTCCTCTTCCTGAAAAAAATGCAACTCTTGTTAGATAAAAACTCACCACAAATAATCCACTAGCCATAGAGATGATAATTCGTAACGACAGAACGTGAAGACAAATTCATGAAAATGCAGTTAGGCCACTCAAGGTTTTCGCCAAGTGAACGTCACATCAACTTTATGACAACATCCAATTAACTGCTACTGTTCACATTTGTATTTAGGAGATGCCAGATGACGCCTTAAAAATAAACTGAAAAAAAAAGAATCTAGTAAAAGCTGCTGAATTGTGAACTGGTCAGTGCTCTGTCACCTGGATATGTGCATCCAAGACGACTATAGAAGCAGTAGTCCCCCAATACGGAACTTTTCCGTGTCTGAAGCAGTAATACCACAACAGAAGCAGAGAGGATTGCGACTACAACGTTCGGGATCTTATCCACCGATATTTATTTCAAATCACGTGAAACCTTAGCTAGGCAGGCACCACATCCAGATGGAATTGTTTCTTTCAGTGGGAAATGGATACGAATGAAAAGAATTGATATAGTCCTGTCTTAATTCGCCTAATTTGAAGCAGCCTAGCAGCGGCAACGTATGGTAAGGTAGCAAGAGTGGTTAAGTTAAGGTGCAGTAAACAAATCAAAACAAAGGCCTAAGCTGATTTTCTTCACCTCCCGATCCAGAGTGGGGTCGAGGCCGATGGAAACCCTAACCCCCTCCTCCTCGTCCTCCTCCGCCGTCTTCTTACTCCTCTCATCCTCGTGCTCCTCCTCCTCCTCGTCGTCGTCGTCCTTCCCCAGCTCGCCGAGGTCGTCCTCGAAGTCCTGCCTGCGCCTGCGCCTCCGGCCGCGGAGACACCCGTTGGCGTCGTAGAACGCGGAGGCGCAGGGCGTGTCCCCGCGGTCCGCCGCCTCGTCGTCGCGCGCCTCGGAGGGGCGTGCCCAGCGGCGGCGCTCGACGTCCCCCGAGGCGACGGACCAGGGCGCGGCGGGGAAGGGCGACCCCGGGACGGCGTCGTACAGGCCCGACCCGAAGAGGCGCTTCACGCGCGCCTCGAACGTCTCCTGCTGGCCGCCACCGCCCTCGGACGCCATGGAATGGAAGGCCTTGCGGGAAGCACCTCGAAGGCTAGGCTAGGCTCGCGCTGCCGCTGTGACGCTGCGGGTGCGGTCCGGGGTCGGAGGGTTTGGGAACGGGCGATGTGCGACGGCGGAACCACGGAAGGCGCTTTCGTACTCGGTGAGAGACGTGGTCGGTTTCTTACACGCGTCGGGTTTGCATTCCGAGTCGGTGACGGAACGGGCCAGCTACGATTGCAGATGGAGGCCCAGGAACGGAAGAAGGAATGCCCACGTTGTGAATGACGTAACACATAGTACCATGCGACACACACTCTCGACCCGAGCCGCCTCCTCCGATACGCGACGGGGATCCCATACCGGACGCGAGTCCCGGCTTCCTCCTCTACTCAGTGTTACGAATAGCACCATCGCAATAACATTAGTTGAAAAATAATTAAAGAATATTCCTTTTTTCTTTCAACATACTGCAAATTTACAAAATAATGAAAAGAACATTAATTAATTGAAGCGATGTGGTTCACATTCTATTCTTTGAAGATATTAGGCACTCAGCGATGTTCAAACATTTGAGTAATTAAAAAAATGGGAAACGATTACTACTCGATTAGGTTTCACTGCGGGTGGGCTGCTGCTGGGCTAACGGCCCTCACGCCACCTTGCGCCAAATGGGCCACGTGCCACACCAGCCCAGGAGTACGTAAAACAACAGACAAAGGTTCTGCTCTGGATGAGATTGTTCTCTTCTCTTTGATGAGATTGATTGAAAAGGCACATCCACATATGTTTTTTCAACATGATGCTTCAGAGCTTAGAAGACGGTAGGCTAACTGACAGCAAGGGTTGGACGACAGTTGATTTCAAGAACACCCTGCTGATCATGACTTCGAATGTGGGAAGAAGCAGTGTTATTGAGAAGCTAGGGAGGCCGCGAGATTGGGTTTGACGACCTCGACTATGATGAGAAAGCCTCGCTAGCCACACGCGCACAACGATCGATGCAAGACGAGCGCGTAACATCTATCACGCACGAAACGAAGAGATGCATGACGTCCATGGATCGGTCGATGCCAGGCCGCGCTAGCTAGCTAGCTTGACCATCATCACTCGAACGACTCCGGCAGCGGCCGTCCGGCAAGGAACGCCCTGAAGAGCCCGAGCGACCGCTCCGGCTGCGAGAAGGGCGCCTCGTGCGACGCGCCGCGCACGGTGGCGAAGGACAGCGCGCCGCCGCCGCCGCCGAACACCTGCGTCCACCCGCCGACCTGCTTCCCCTCGAACCACGCCCGGTACGGCGCCGCCGTCGTGTTGAGCCGGAGCCTGTCGGCCAGTCGGCGCACCAGCGTCCGGCTGCCCGTCAGTGGGATCACCGAGTCCTGGTCGCCGCTACAATAATGCAATAATGCAGACAAGAAACATCAGCGTACGTGTGCAGAGCTTTTCAGGTGCTACTACTTCTCTGTCGCCTCGCCTGAAACGAAATCTCAAGTGTGTATCCATGAATACGAGAAGCCTGCTAGCTGTTCGACAGCAGCTGGGGTCACCTCACCTGTAAACCAGCACGGGGACGCCGGACTTCACGAGCGCGCCGACGATGTTGATGGTGGGGATCTGGAGGTCCAGCTGCTTGTACTCAAGAACACTGCTCAATCGGACCCAAACATTGATGATCAGGGATGGTTTATTAATCTTGCTCAAGTCACGCAGAGTTGAAATACACTAGTAACCATGGAGGACAGGGAGATTGCTTCACCTGCTGCAGACAGTCCACCTCTGCACGCCGTTGAGCTGCGCGTGCATTGCCTCCTGCACGTCCTTTCGGTTGAGGTAATTCATCGTCTCGTCCTCCACGCACACGTCCAGCTCCCTGCTCGCCTGCCCCCATGGGCCATGGCGGAAACAACACTCTCCTCATGTGACCATGATGACACGCATACAACCACCGTTTGAAAACACTAAATGAAACCCTTTTGAGGTTACCTGTGGGGTGAGGATCGTGGACTGCATCAGGACCGAAGAGGTGCAGACGTCCAGTGTGACGTCGTACTTGTCGACGAACCTGCTCGTCTCCCTGGTCACCTGGCTCATCACCCTGTCACAGGCTGTGCTCAGGGAGCCATGGTAGTACTCACTCATGTACCGCGAGTAGTTGCACACAGTCGTGAAGATGTCGTAGGTCGAATCCGATATCAGGCCGTGCGACCAGAAGAATTCAGCCCTCGAGTTGAAATCAGTCGAGAATTCGAGGACCGGATTGCCAAGCTACGGGACCCATGAGGAAAGAAAGTAAAAGCAGTAAGCGAACTTTTCATATCCCCTGATTTGAGGTTGTAAGATATACTCCCTCCGTCCCGAAAAGCTTGTCGCTTTGTAGTTCAAAAATGAACTACAAAGCGACAAGCTTTTCGGGATGGAGGGAGTATATACTCAGTCCTCAGTAATAATTGCTTACAGCAATTCCTTTTAGATTGCACAGCTTCTCCTTCTTGTTGATCTCAACCATGCGCTGCGCTAACTGCGGAACATAGTGGCCTGAAAGAATACCATGGTGCAAAAGTTACAGAATTAAGTGAAAAATTTGTAACCGACAATGCCAGCAGGGAATGGGCTTCACCAGCATAGCTCTCGCCTGTAATATACAAGTCCCTGCCCTTATACTGTGGGAACTTGTCAAACCAGCCTTGCAAGAACTTCAGATTGTCTCTGGCTTCAGAAGTTTAAAATCCCAACATAAAGAATCAGCTTGCAAGTCAAAATCTAAAGAAGAAAATTTGGATGTACGTAATTTGGGAAGCACAAAGCTCACCTGTTATTCTGTCACCGACACCTCCGTAGAAGGAGGGATCCGTGGAGTAGGAGAAGCCAACTCCGGCAGGGCTCTCCAGATACAGCATGTTGGCCTCTGAAAACAACAAACATGTCTCTAAGAAGAACAGAAAGAAAATTACCAAAAAGGAAATTGTAAGGCTTCTTTGTCCATGATCTTTTTCCTTTCACCGTAAAAAAGACCAGCAGAAAGGCAACAAAGACAGCACCGGGCACCGTAGTTTGCACTGGATTGCACACACACAAAAAGTTTGCTTCAGCTACTTGCAAAACAATGCTCACCTTTGTTCCAGCTATACTCATTCCTGACAAGCACATTGCCACTGGGCCTGAATGGCCCGTTCTCCGAGAATGCCCCCACTCCCACTGATGAACATCCAGGTCCTACATTCAATGGATAGGTATCAAAACCTCTCCCCACGAGAAGATATTGCATTGGTAGAACACAAAACTCCAAAGAGAGAGGATAAAAATCCCAGTGAATTTTTATTTGTTCTTATTTTTTTTTATTTTGCTCTTACTTAAACTGCAAAATTTCCATTACAAGAAAAGCGACTAAAACGATGTAATGTCAAAACTCCAGTTTCATATATACTTTTAAATCCCCTTCTTATATTGTTTGGGGGTAATAAGAACTGAACAAATTAAAATATTATACCAGAGCTGCATTTACACAGAAAATTGATGTCCCCTTGCATCCTTCTTGGTTCTTTCATTTCTACGCAGGTTTTCACAAACTGTTCTTGAATGCCCGATTAACATATACTGTACTGAGTGGCTTTCAAAAAAAACATATACTGTACTGAGCACAGTTACCTTCGCACAGAGACAAAGCTGTACCGACAAGCGAGGTTCTCACCTCCGTTGAGCCAGAGCACCAGCGGCTTGGCTGCCGGATCCGCTTCCGCCTCGGCCAAGTAGTAGAAGAGGGACCGCTTCCTCGCGGCGTCCACCGTGACGTAGCCGGAGTACTGCGCGAAGCCCACCGGCGGCTGCCCCGGCAGCTCGCCGATCTTGTCCTCCACCGCCGTCCTAGCAGCGGCGGCGAAGCCTTTGCCCAGCAGCAGCAGCACGAAGACGACCGCTGCTGCAGCGGCGGTGCCAGTCCTGCGGCCCTGCATGTTGTTGGCCGGAGCGGGCAAGAGAGGTCAGGGGCAGGGCAGTAGAGGAGAGCAGGGGATGAGTGAGTGAATGTGGCTGCAGGGTGGTGAGGTGAGAATTGGATCGGCCGCAATAAATATGTCTGAAAACAGAATCTTTATAAGAAAATAGTTTATATTTAATGGAAATTTATAAAATGGAGTGCAGAACAATTCATCTCGACTCCTCAATGAGCCACACTAATCTCACTGAGCGAGACTTCACTCAGATGTCGTCCACTCAAGAGATCTATCCGAAGCGCTTTTAGATTCGTGATCATACACGTGTTCAGATTTATTTTAGACTTCTCGTATAAGATAAGACTAAAATTCCAACACTATAGAGCTTCAAAACACAACGTTTAGTTGAGCTTCAAAACTTAGCATATTTAATTGTAACAATCCTAACTGTAGCCTCATCTAAGTTTTTTTTTTGACATAATAATCAAATTCATCCCTCATCTGTACGCGGAAGCTCAACTTCATAGTTCTCTTTTAAAAGGGGCAATCCAGTCCCTAAGATGGTTGCGGGGTTCAATTTGGTCCATAATTCGACGTAGCTTCCATGTGGACTGCCACATAATTGTTCCTTCAAAAAAAAACATAATTGTTCAAATGGATTCAAAACAGAATCATTTTTTAAGAGAAAACTGGTGAAATTTGGAATCCAACTTAAAGCTAAGGTGGCATATGTTGTTAACCGGTTCACCACCCGCCCCCCTCCATCCTACAAAGAGAGAGAGAGCAGCGTCTCTCACTCTCGTCCCTCACCTCCGCTATTTCTCCTCCAGCTTCGGCTGCGCTCTCGCCGGCCGGTTCCAACCCGGCCGCCCTCCCTTATCCTGTTTCCTCTTTCATGCCGCTTCTTGGGGTCGGCGAGAGCTGAAGCCGTGGGCCGTGGCTAACCTTTTTTTTTTGCAGGTTTCGATGTGGCAGGGTCGGGGCCGGGAGGTCGCCATCTTCGGCTCATTTCGAGTAGCTTGGGCCTCCCATGCCCGAATAGGGTATGGATGGCAGACGCGTTAACCGTCGGAAGGAGCATCGGTTGCTGATCTAAAAGCGGTTCGTCTGCTCTGTTTGGTTGACCTGCATGCTAGTCTGCCGAACGGAATGAATGCCAGTGTTTTCTGCCGTGTTTGACCATCATTAGTCGTCGATGCGTAGTGGTTGTACGAGAAATTTAGCTGGATGTGATGTGCTTAGGAGACTTAATTAGTTGCTGATGTTTTGGTCTCTGTTGAATCACCTGGGAGCTGGGAGGAAGCCGGTCACATTTCTGTATTGCTAATATCTCGGTCTTTCTTGAATAACCTGGAGCCCCCAGCGGATCAGATCCAGTTCCCCTGTGGCCTCTGTAATAAGGTGCTGCGGGGGGAAGGCACCATGACCTACTTCCCTGAGGAAGTGGTGGAGCACATATTCAGCTTCTTGCAGTCGCACAGTGACCGGAACACGGTCTCACTCGTGTGCAAGGTGTGGTATGAGATTGAGAGGCTGAGCCGCGGTGCAGTCTTTGTTGGGAACTGCTATGCAGTGCGCCCCGAGCATGTTGTGCGGAGGTTCCCCAATGTGCGGGCCTTGACAGTGAAGGGGAAGCCTCACTTTGCGGACTTCAACCTCGTGCCACCTGATTGGGGTGGCTATGCGGCGCCATGGATTGAAGCAGCTGCAAGGGCCTGTGCGGGTCTTGAGGAGCTGCAGATGAAGCGGATGGTGGTGTCCGATGAGAGCCTTGAGCTGCTAGCTCGGTCGTTCCCAAAATTCAAGGCTCTCATTCTAATCAGCTGTGAGGGGTTCAGCACGGAAGGGCTGGCAGATATTGCCAGTCACTGCAAGTAAGTCCTGGGAAATTAAAGTTCTCCACGTGCATTGTTTTTAAATGATCTGCCAATGCTGTCTGTAAACACTTCAGAATGAATTCTAATTTGAATGGCTTTTGGTGCTTTCTTATCTTGGCTATCATGCATCTTACTTAGGGCACTAGATAGCCATGGGAATTGTTCTTCTACGATCTTATTGCTCATCACCAATTTGTAGTCTTAGGTGCATGTTCTGGTATGGAATTCAAACATCTTATCAGTGGTCAAATGTTTAATTTTAACTGAAAGCTAATATTTGTTTTTTATTTGGTATTTATGGTTAATGTGGACCTCCCTTTCTTCCTTCTTTGTTGTCTAGGCTTCTGAGGGAGTTAGATTTGCAGGAAAATGATGTGGAGGATCGTGGGTCTAGGTGGCTTTCCTGCTTCCCTGATTCCTGCACTTCCCTTGTCACCTTGAATATCGCATGCATCAAAGGGGAGATGGATTCTGCTTCACTGGAGAGACTTGTTGCTAAGTCTCCAAACTTACACAGTTTGAGGTTGAATCGAGCTGTTTCAGTAGATACACTCTCAAAGATCCTAATGTGCACCCCTAATTTGGAAGATTTAGGAACGGGGAATTTGACGGATGAGTTCCAAACTGAATCATACGTCAGGCTGACGAATGCTCTGGAGAAATGCAAAATGCTGAGGAGTTTGTCAGGATTTTGGGACGCTTCTTCTGTTCGTGTTCCATTTATCTATCCCCTCTGCCATCAACTTACTGGTTTAAATTTGAGCTATACACCCACCTTGGATTATTCGGATCTCACTAAAATGATCAGTCGCTGTGTGAAGCTTCAACGTCTTTGGGTGAGTATCCTCTCTCTTTCTTGGGTTACGAATTTTCGTACTCTGTTTGATAAAGCAAGTAAATAGTTTTTCCTCCACAGGTACTGGATTGCATCTCTGATAAGGGTTTGCAAGTAGTGGCCTCCAGTTGCAAAGATCTACAGGAACTCAGGGTGTTCCCGTCAGATTTTTATGTTGCTGGTTATTCTGCGGTGACGGAAGAGGGACTTGTTGCAATATCATCAGGGTGCCCGAAACTGAGCTCATTGCTATATTTCTGTCACCAGATGACAAATGATGCACTAATTACCATAGCTAAGAACTGCCCAAATTTCATACGGTTTAGACTCTGCATTCTTGAGCCTAGGAAGCCAGATGCAATGACAAATCAGCCGTTAGATGAGGGTTTTGGTGCAATTGTTCGTGAATGCAAGGGACTAAGGCGACTGTCAATATCGGGTCTTCTCACTGACAAGGTTTTCATGTACATCGGAAAGTATGCAAAACACCTTGAGATGTTTTCTATAGCATTTGCTGGCGATAGTGATGAGGGGATGATGCATGTTATGAATGGATGCAAAAATTTAAGGAAGCTGGAGATTAGAGACAGTCCATTTGGTGATGGTGCACTGTTGGGAAATGTTGCCAAGTATGAAACAATGCGATCCCTTTGGATGTCATCATGCAATGTCACATTGAAGGGGTGCGAGATCCTGGCGTCAGAGATGCCGATGCTCAACATTGAGATAATGAATGAACTAGATGGAAGCAGTGAAATGGAGGAAAACCCTGGAGATGTCTCTAAAGTGGAGAAGTTATATGTGTACCGCACAAACCTAAGATTTTTGATCCTGTTGTGGTGCCTGCCTTCTCCAAAATTGTTGAAAAAGAAATACACATGTCAGGTTTTGGCAAAAAGATGGTGGAAAAGCTTAACTGGATCCAATTGAATTTTGATGAGGTGCAGGAAGAAGAGGGTTTAAATGTTCATCAAGACCAATATCTGCATCGAGTAAGACAGAGTGGGAGAATCCAGGAAATGCTGCAGAAGGATTTGGAGATGAAAACTGGAGGGAAAAGCAAGAAAAGAACAGCTGAAGGTACTTCTTTAAATGTTGGTTCCTTTACTGTTCTCTCCAATTTTGATATTGCTGGTCTAGCTAACAAAATGGGGGTTCATATATCCGTAGATGATTTTGGTAAAGTTTGCATGATGAGGGACTTAGAACAGGCTAGGGTTGCTTTACTTGAAAAGAAAAATGTTCAGGAAGCTTATAAAGAAGAGGGAGATAAGGATATAGGAGTGTTAGCTGATAAGTTGATAGGCTGGTATGATGAGGATGAGAGAGAGAGGGAGAGGGACACTAGAATAAAAAGGGGGATGGTTAATAAGAAAGGCAAGTTGGGAACTCCTGTTAGGAGAAGTCAGAGGAAAACTCCCTCCATTTATAGAAAAGCTCTAAATCAGGAAAGTCCTGGTATAAGGGTTTCAAAAAAAGGAAAAGGTTTAAAATGATAGGGATGTTTTGGAACTGCAGAGGAGTGAGAAAGAAAGGGGTCAGAGCTTATCTTCAGGATCTTATTAGGGAGTTTGATTTGGATTTTTTATGTATTCAGGAAACTTTGGTTCAAAAAGTGAATGGAACTTTAAGTAGAATAATTGATCCTGGTAGGATTTTTGTTTGGCACTGGGTGCCTGCAAGGGGGAGATCTGGAGGCCTGTTGATGGGTATCAAGGAGGATAGTTTGGAGGTTAAAAATTTTAAGGATGGAAAATATATTTGTCAAGTGGATGTTTGGGATAAACAAAATTTGAAACCTTGGAGCATAATCAATGTATATGGGGCTGCCCAGGAAGAGGATAAGGAGGAGTTCTTAGTGGAATTGGTAAATTTTTGCAGTAGAGTTAAAGACCCTTACATTGTAGGTGGAGATTTTAACATAGTTAGGAATGCAGGGGAAAAAAATAAAAAATTCACTCCAAGTAGGAGTTCTGTTTTGTTCAATGCTATTATAGACTTTCTGGAATTAAAAGAAATAAAAGGACCAGGTTCCAAGTTTACTTGGTCAAATAATAGAGCTAATCCAATTTTGGAGGTCCTGGACAGAGTGTTAATGGTTAGAGAGTGGGAAGATATTTTTCCTCTAGCTTCTATTCAAAAATTACCTAGGGTAATGTCTGACCATAGTCCATTGATTGTTAGAACTCTCCATATTAAGGATTTTGAGAAGAAGGAATTTCATTTCGAAGTTGTGTGGCTCAAAGATGTAGACTTAATTAGTTCTATAAAAAAGATATGGGAGGAGCCAACAAGAGACAAAGAAATATTGGGAAAAGTGTTATTTAAGTTGAAAAAGATTAAAAAGTTTGTGAAAGGTTGGGGTATTAATAGAAAAGGGGTAGAGAAGAAAAGGAAGAAGGAAATTTTGGAGAGATTAGAAGTTTTTGAGACAAAAGAGTCTAGATTCAAACTGAATGAACAGGAGTTAAGAGAAAAAATTGGTCTAAACATTGAATTATTGAGAATTTTGGAAGCAGAGGAAGATTACTGGTTCCAAAGGAGCCATTCAACATGGTTAGTGAAAGGGGACACAAACTCTGAATATTTTCATAGAATTGCAAATGGGAGAAAAAGGAAAAACACTATTTTTTCTTTGCTAAAAGATAATGATGTTATTTGTGGAACTACCGAAATTCTTAAACATGCAACTGAATATTATAAGAATCTGTTTGGAAGAGAAGTTGTGAATTCTTTTAATTTTGATGACAATTTCTGGGGTGGGATGGAGAGAGTGGAAGACAATGACAACCTTTTATTAACTCGTGTCTTTAGTGAAGAGGAAATTAAACTGTCTTTGTTTAGTATGGAGAAAAATAAGGCTCCGGGTCCAGATGCTTTCCCAGCTGAATTTTTCCAAGTTTGTTGGGATTTCATTAAGGGAGATTGTTTGAAACTTTTTCAGAGCTTTCATAGAGGAGATCTAGATGTATATAGAATAAACTTTGGAATAATTTCTCTGCTCCCTAAGGTCAAAAACGCAGATCGAATACAACAGTTTCGACCTATTTGCCTGTTGAATTGTTTATACAAGTGGTTTACTAAAACTCTCACAATCAGATTAGAGTCAGTTATCCAAAAAATTGTACATAGGTCCCAAACTGCGTTTATCCCTAAAAGAAACATTATGACTGGTATTTTGACCCTCCATGAAGTATTACATGAAACTAAGAAAAATAAAAATAGGGTGGGGGTTGTACTGAAGTTGGACTTTGAGAAGGCATATGACAAAGTGTGTTGGGAGTTCCTGTTTAAGTGCCTTAATGCCAGGGGTTTCAGCGAGACGTGGTGTGCTTGGATCAGGAAAATTGTGGAAAATGGCACACTTAGTGTTAAGATAAATAACAGAGTGGGTGCACATTTTCAGAGTTATAAGGGGGTTAGGCAAGGGGACCCTCTCTCTCCCCTTTTATTCAATTTGGTAGCGGATACTTTGACTAGAATGGTGATTCTAGCACAAAGTAATGGGCTAATTAGGGGATTGGCAAATAATTTAATTCCTGGGGGGATAGCAATTATTCAGTACGCTGATGACACAGTAGTTTGTATGGAGGGGAGGGAAGAAGATGCAAAGAATATGAAATTGCTTTTATATTTGTATGAAAACATGTCTGGACTAAAGATAAATTTTGAAAAAAGTGAAGTGTTGCTAATTGGAGGAGATTCTTCACTTCAAACAAAATATGCTCAGATTTTTGATTGTCAATCAGGGACTTTTCCTTTGAGATATTTGGGGGTGCCTTTAGGGGCTAGTAGACCTGAAGTGAAAGATTGGATGTTTATGGAGGATAAAGTTAAAAAGAAAATTGATTCATGGAAGGGGAATTCTCTGTCCATGGCTGGAAGGTTAATTCTATTAAATACCAGTTTAGCAAACATCCCCACTTACCACATGTCTATGTTCTACCTTCCTAATACAGTAGTTGAGCGTATGGAAAGTATTAGGAGGAAATTTGTTTGGAGTGGGAGTGAAGCTAGGAAAAAATACTACTTAGTCAAGTGGGGCACAGTATGTAAATCGAAGACAAGAGGGGGGTTGGGTGTTAAAAATATAAGAAAGATGAATATTAGTTTGTTATGTAAATGGTGGTGGAGGCTTGAGACTGAATCTGGTCTGTGGCAAGAAATCGTAAAGACCAAATATTTGAAAAACTCGCCTATAGGGGTCCTGAAATTCAGGCAAAATGACTCCCCTGTATGGCGAAGCCTGATGAAGGTAAGGAAATTTTATATGAAGGGTAGGAGGATGTTGCTGGGTAATGGTGAGATGATCAGATTTTGGTCTGATACGTGGTTTGAGAATTCGCCCCTAAATATTAGTTTTCCCATGCTTTTTTACTTAGCATCTGATAAGGAGATATCTGTAGCTGATTGTGCAGTCAATAATTGGGTGATCAATTTCAGAGTAGCATTGCCTGAATTTTTGCATGCATCCTATTATGATTTAATTGGCAAGCTAAATAATGTGATTTTGAATGAGGCAATGGACAGAGCTCAATGGGTGTGGGAAAAATCTGGAGAGTTTACAGTAAAATCAATGTATAATCATTTGACTAGAAGAGATAATGGGAACAACTTAAAAGTGATTTGGAAAGCGAAAATTCCTCCAAAAGTTAAACATTTTATGTGGCTATTGGCGAATAATGCCATACTAACCAAGGACAATCTGATAAAAAGAAATTGGCAGGGAAGCCCTACTTGTTATTTCTGTACCCAGGAAGAAACCATTATACATTTGTTCTTTGAATGCCCCGTTTCAGCTGCATCCTGGTCCATGGTTGCATACTGCTTTGAGAGTAATAGTAGACCCAGGAACTTCGATCAATTCTGGACTTGGATTCATTCGGTTATGCCAGGGGATAAGAGGGTTTACATGTTTGGTTTAGCGGCGATATGTTGGGCAACATGGAAAGCCAGAAATAGAGCTTGTTTTGATGGCAAATTAATTAAGCATGTTGGAGATGTTATGTGTCATGCTTGTGTGCTTATGAATCATTGGGCAGGACTTTTTAAGGAGGATATGCAGAAACTCATTAAGGAAGGCGTTGAAGCTATGCTCAGATCAGTGCTGAAAGTCATGAAGGAGCAAGGGTACCTGCATATGATTGAAGACATAGAAGCCGGTGACGAGGAACAAAGGGGTGCAGTGACGGCGAGAAGGTTGGGATGATGCTGGTGTGAGAATAGGATCTGTGAAGCTGATGTTGGCTATGGGTGGCTGAGCCAGTTTATTTTAATTTGGTAGCAGTCTTATACTCTCGTAATATTTTGGGTTGTATTGCATGGTTAATCTTTTGTGTAGCACGTGTTTAGCACGGTGCGTCCGTAGCAGCTCCTACAGAATCTTTTGGTAGCTGACTTTAGTCGTAAGAGGCTCAGTTGTAACAAATTTCTGATCTCTGTTTCGTAAGGGAATGGAGGAGGGCTTGCCCAGTCGAAAAAAAAAAAACTGCTGGAGTGAGGGATGATGCTCCAAATTTTGTTAACATCCTATAGAGCTAGTAGCGGGTACCTTCCTACTCAAAGGTTATCCTTTTTCCCGCACATTGGTAAGTTCTTGAAGTGGCTCCCCCTCCCTTTTGCAGGGGCTAGGAAAAAAGTCATACCGCTGTGCGCCCTTATCCCGGAGCAACTGGCCGGTATTCATGATCACCACCTGGACCGCCGACCCTATCATTCTATGTTTGATCATATGGCCACCGAGGCCCTTTTATTTTATCATCCTGTGCATTCTCAGCCAAGAGGACTGCATCTCCCCTCTCCCTTCCTTCCACTCACCCTGTAATCTGTAGTGTACCAGTATCCATCCATTTGCTTCTGACAGACATTGGCACAGGGGACTGACTGTGTTGCCGTCGCTGCTGTTGTCGTACTGTTTGTTTCTACCTGATCGGGCCATTCCGTTCCGTGGATGATGCATGCTCCTGTGAATGCTGTGCGTGGAACAACCTGAGGCTAGTTTGTACGTAACATTTTGTTCAATGATATTTACCCCTTTGTGTGGTTATCGTGCCAGCTTATTTTATGTGATTGAACATGCTCTGGCGCTCTTCGGCCTATTTCTGCCTGTGTTAGTACTTTTTTAAGTTCATTTAGCAACATTTTGCACACTGAAGATGTGATGGTTCCATCGAGTTGTACAGTTCAGTGACGATGGGCGATCAAAACCTGGCCGTGGGTTCATCGCATCGCGTTGTTTGCATCCAGGAGCCTGGGCGGCAGATATGTGCGGTCGTCCAAGCTTGGATGGATGATGGCGGGCAAAGACTGGGCACGACGGCCTGGACCAGCTGACGCAGCAGACAGGCAAGTGCGTGGGGCTTCCCACCCGGCGCCGGCGAGCGATGTCTCTCGCCGCGTCCACACGCGCGCACTGACCACGGCGGCAGTTGCGTGGCGTTCATGCGTCTCTTGCTCTCTCTCTCAGTTGTACTCAGCACAAGTGCGTGCAGATTAGTACGGACGAACGTGCGCCTCTCTGTCTGTCTCTCTAAAAGAAACGTCTTTCGATAAGGATGGAAAAAAATCCTCTATATTGACATATGGATCATGATATGCAGAATCATCTTTACCTTGTCTCGACCTGACGATGGCGACTTTTTATTTTTGCCTACTACACAACACAAGCATCCCTACTGACTGATGAAGTTGTGAAGAACGCGCGTCGGTCAGGATGGTACATGCCATCATCGCTAACTAGCTGCTTCAGTGTTCAGTGGCAGGTGGAAGCACGGTTAATATCTGAATAGCAGCCGGAGGAGATGAAGATGAGTCGCCCGGTGTGTTTCTTTCAGATGCGGCATTGCTCCAGCAAACAGCACCAGCACAGCCCGGCGGCGAAGCTGCAAGCAAGGGACATGCACGAAGGTTGCTAAAAGCAACAGTAAAGCTTCTGCTAACTTCAGTGTACCATTCTCTGTCTGAGCACACCATGAAACACTACAAATGCAGAGCAAGCAAAGAGAACATACCATCATCCTCTGAGGAAGGTTATGCAGTCGGCGGTGTCGTCGTGGTAGCCGTGCTGGAATGGAAAGGCCCCTGAGAGTGAGCCGCCGGAGCTGGATCTTCCGCCCAGCCGTAGTAGTAGCTGTAAGAAGGAAGGGTTGTTCTCCTCGCCGTAGTAGGTCTGGTACTGGTAACCTTGCGGACTCGGCGGTGGAGGATGGATACACCGTTGGCTGGGCGCCCGTGCGGGTACAGGTTGTGCACTGAGAAAATGGAACCAGATGAACAGCTAGCAGCTGGGGGCACAGATCTATTTCAAATAGGGGTTTGAGAAATATCGTCGAATTTAGCTAGAAAAGTTTGCAAGAACACATGGAGTTATCAGAGTCTCTCAGAAGGAAATGCAAACTTGCCTTGTCGAGAGTACGAATCTCTCGAGCCACCTTGCATGCTACCGACCCTCGATTGAGACAACTGAATCCCCTCTCCATGAATCTTGTTTTCAATGTGGCTACAAATCAGTCCATACATCCCTCGTAGTTCAGAATATTGTTACTCCCTCCGTCCCGAAAAGCTTGTCGCTTTGTAGTTCATTGAAATACAAAGCGACAAGCTTTTCAAAACGGAGGGAGTACAAAATAATGACGATACAAGTAATAACTGTGGCAACATCAGACGCTGGAACTATACACACAGCCTTTCGCATCTTATCTGCCAATGCTACAATACGAAAACATAAACAGAGTAATCCGAAGATTTGAAAACACTCGTACAACTCTACCCCAGCTCATAGAATCAAACACAAAACTATCCGTCCTTGTTTATTAGCTCTCACTCCAGTTTCAAACTATTAAGCAGCTTCATCTCTCGTATCCGCCTTCTTGGGCTGATTTACTTGGCTTGAATCTGGCTCAGTTGCAGCAGCAGCAGCAGCAACAGGAGGAGGACCATCATTCCTTCCTGATGGAGCCCCGTCATTACTTTGAGAAGTGGACCTCACTTCTGATTCTGAAATCCACAATGGTCCACTGAGTTAACATAGAGGTTTTTCTTATCTCATACTGTAATAACTTGTCAAAACACGTAGTAGAATTGTATTACAAATGGAAAATACGCTTCCCGTTCTTCAGTTACTGCAGAATCAAATAGTTTAAGAATTTGGAAGAGTAATAAAAATGCCAGTCAAACCTTGCTGTTGTGATGGGGCAGCCGGTTGCGGACTCCAGGCAGCAGCAGCTGATGCAGCCAATTGTTCTTCAGTTATTTTCATGAGTTCCTCGCTAGTGTAAGGTGTAGTTTCAGGCTTCACATCTGAATGCAGGATGGATAGCAAATGAGCATATATTGTCGCATTTTATTCCTTTTAAGACCATTTTCATGACAAAATCCACAGCAAAGATCCCATGTGCAGCTTTTCTTTTCTAAATACCACAGAAACCATGAGCTTAAACTTGAGTCATGAATTAACACTCAACCAATACCAAGAGAATTGCTAGAGACTAGTTACCCGATATCACTTGTGAAGGGCTTCTGGTTGTTCTTAATGCATAACAAATATTCTGGTCATTGGTTAGTATTTAACAAAACGGAATGAGATAGAACTATAACTGAAGCAAATAATCTACACATAAATAGAGATTCACCAATAGCCTTTGATTGGAATGCATGATTCTCTAATGTGGACTTTAAGATAAGTTCTTAAAAGTAAAGTGGTCACAGTTCTGCTGAAAACAACTTCAGAAAAGCCAACTAACTTGGATCGACAGCAGGTGGTTGGCTGTAATTCGTTGTTGTAGGCCTATAATTTGTGGATGGGGGAACCTCATCGATTCCGATCTCTCGTTCAAGAGTGCTCCTGAACTCCCTGGATACATCCTAAGTGAAAAAATCATATTAAAATACGTAACAAGATCCTCAAACATATTGCAACAACAAATCAACAACCAACCTGTAACTCTCTAATGGTTGGCTGAAAAGCACGCAGAGTCTTCCCCAAATTCCTGGCTACCTGGAAACAAGTGCAAATGCGTACTGTCAGTCCTGGTTCTGTTGGTCCTTGTTTTAGCAATGCTAGCTTGATATATTTGTGGCTGACAACAAACTCAAGTAAAGAAGCAGGGACTGTAAAGAGAGTCTTGATGTTAAGCGAAGAATCATAGGAGCTACAGCCACGATGATAAATCTGAGAGGTAGTGAGAACTTACTTAGAAGTATGTAAACAGCAAGAAGAGAAACTACTAGGAAGTTATTATAAAAAAATAGTTGCAACATGGTGTTCAATAGTCGAAACTACCAACCAGGGGAATACTTAAAGACTTAACATCATAAACTTCGGGCCAAGGGCGTACTTGGTCCCTGGCCATACAGCAGGTGCGGCGGCGCCAAAGCTGTGGCAATGAAAATCAACGCCACACCTGTGGCGTGAAAATGAACTGGAAATCTGTTGCAGCGCAGCTTTTGTTAGGAACAAAGTAGCTCCATTTCTAGCGTGGATGCCGCAGCTTCGGCATGGCGAGCTTCAGCAGGCAACCAAGCACGCCTCAAGTATAAGAATTTAAAAATTGGACAGAATGTTAAGAGCGAATTCATATACCCAACAATAGATAGACGCATGTGATAGGGAATTTTTTCGGTTAATCTAGTGCATATTCTTTAAAACCAAAAAATTGATCAACAGAGGATTCCTTTGAAATGGCAGATGTAAGAGTAAATAGCACACAGTTACACATCATACTCAAATTAGTATCAAACTCAATAATTGCCACACTCATTGATCATTGCCCTCACGAAATATGTTGCATTGGGGTGATTGTTGGTCAATGTTTCTTGCAGGATTACTCATACATCTCGTCTCAAAGCTAAACGATGGTGAGGTTTGTGGACGCAGGCTTACCTCTGCCAGACCCTTGGGGCCGAACACTAGCAAGGCGACCACCCCAATGACCAGTGCTTCGGGAGCTCCAACTCCAAACAAGGAAGCGCAAATTACACTTCTGCGGCTAGGTCTTCTGATCCCTGGTTTCAAGAAGCCAAAGAAATAGTAAAAATCAGTCCGGTCCTTAACTTCACTAGCACAGAACACTGTCCATGTACGGCCGCAGAAGCTTAGCACATGGCAAGTCACAGTTTCTGCGCTGGGGATGAAATCTCCCCGTCCCGTTCCCCGCCCAAGGTCAAAACTTTCTTCGGCCCCCGCGCTGGGATCGACCCATCCCCGCTACATCCAGCCTAAAAATTGGGGATAAGAGCGCACGCAGCTCTCACCTTCCGTCGAAGCTGCAGGACGAGGAGGGGCAACCCAACCCAAGGTGGCAGGCTCGTGCCCCGTTCTGGCCGCCGTGCACCGCTGTGGCGCTGCCTGGACGGAGAAGTTTGCGTGGCGGCGGGGTAGGAGAGGAAGGCGGGGGAGTTCAGCTGCTGCCGCCGCTGATAACGGACGCCAGCCACAGAACGCCATTGTTGGCAAACGCTGCATCCATACGACGCGCTCCACTTATCAGACCAGTATCCGGAATTGACCTTTGTGCCCTTTCTCTTGGAAACATGTTACGGTCCGGACCCAATAGCCCAGTCCTGTAATATTTTAGACGGAAACCCCCATTTATGTAAATAATATTTTAAATGTGTCACAATTTAAGAGTAAAACAGGGAATAAGGCTATAGTATTAATAGCATATTTTTTTTTATTGTTTCTAAAGGTGCCAAATAAGCAATAAGACATGAGAAGTGCCTCACTACTCCTTTTAGAAATGCATAGATCTCAGTATGTTATTAAATAACTAATCTATTAAATAAAAATAAAACAATGTATTGTATGTGCTATTTTATCATGTCTTACCACAAGTGCTCAGGACCTCCGGTCCTACCATTTTCCAGAAATGCATGAATCTCGAGGTGTTACTAGATAACTTGTCTAATTTGCTCCTCATAAGGCGTTCATTTGATGGACGAATAGCTCATACAGTATATGATTTCATTTTTTGATTTATAGAAACAAATGCAAGAGACAATCTGTATATATTAAAAAAAAGGACAGATATTCCATTTAGAGAAAAATACATTTTATCTCTTTTGCCGCGTCACAAAAAATACAGATATGACACCCTTTTTAATAAAAATGAAACTCCCACTAAATAGAACGCTAATATATGTCAATATATAACGTTGTAATATTTTTTTTGGGGCGGGGATAATATATAGGCAGAAAATACACTTCAGCATTTGATGAATGCGAGAAGCAAATTGTTGGCTACTCATTTTTCCTGCTAGGTAGGAGTAGTTTGAAACCTTCACCAGGACCCAACACTAGCTAGCTATTATATATTCAGTCATGAGACATCATAAGCACTGGTGAGCCAGATCATAACTGTAAGGTCCGACACATGTTTCTGCAGAACGCGCAAGAAAACATATATAGAACTAAAACCTGATGAACTGAACAATAAGTCACGACGCTTCAGCGTTACAAACAAATAAATCAGAAATACATAATTCACCACTGAATTTCCTTCCATATCCTGAAAAGAAAAAAAAACAAATGGAGCACTAGGTAATACTACCCCATTAGAGTATCCGTCTAATTGAACAGAGAAGAAGAGGCTTTCCATGACAAGCAAGAGCCGCTCGGGCTAGCCAAGGAGACCCGCCCACACACTCAGCTGAACCGGCCATGCATGCAACCGGCCGGAACTCGCTACGACATGTAGGCAAGTCATCCTTGGCTACCGGAGGAGGGAGGCTCTGGCCCTCATGCAAGGCCCCTCTTCTTCCTTCCTTCCTCAAACCAATGACCGATGAAGCATTGCCTGCTTCGGCATGGCGGTATTTATAGCAGGGTAAGCAAGTTCTCAGAACCGTGCCACGGATGCCAACTCACCGGTGCATGCATCCACCACTTTCCCAGATACCGAATACCAATCGTTGACAAGGAGATTGTTGATTAGGTACTGGAATATATTCAGCTAATAAGCTTGTAGCGAGAGGCTGTGGCTTCAGGAAGTTCCCAATTTCAGCTGGTAATTAGTTGTAGACATCTTCCATAATGAAATCTATGTATGCAGCGATTCGTGCAATCCCGGGGAAAATCTCCATATATTCTTTTTGGATATATATATAGTACCATTTGAAAGGAACTCAAATCGCTGACTCTTTTATTGTGAGGAGTCAATGTCACGCACCACTTTTTAAAGTTATTTGTTCCCTTCAACTTGGCGGTTTGACCTGCATTGTTCATACCGCAGTTACACTTTTCATATGGTGGTGAATGGCAGGTAGGCATACAAGAATCACGTCGTCTCACGATAAAAAGGCTCTTTGATAAACAAGAACACCATACATCAATCTGGGCAATACAAGAAGCTCACACTGCAACATGCATGTCATTAAACATTATATACTCCCTTCTTATCTTTTTATTTGACGTTTCAGACAAAGATTTGAACTAAAAAAAAGCTAGCTTGTGTTGTCCCAACGTCAATTAAAAGAATATAGAGGGAGTATAATCTTTAATGTTCCTCACTAAAACACTTGTATTTCTTTTACCCATCATCTAAAAAACACTTGTATTTCTAGCATATGGCTGCTTAACTCTGAAGATTTGTGACCATACAGGTGTCCGCAGTTCTTACCTATCTGAAATCGTTTTCCTCCTTTTATATGAGCATATTTGGCCTTATCGACGAGTAAGGAGTAGTTGACTTTCTAATAACTCATTGCTCGATTCCCAACTCTTTGAGTGTCAATCCAGAAGGGAAATGTCTTTTTCTCACAATATGGAGACAGAAACCTAAGTAGTATTCCATCCGTTTCAATTTATTTGTCGTTAGGACAACCTTCATTAGTTCATTTCTATTTCTTTTGATTGTCTGAAACGACAATTATTTTGAAACTGAGGTAGTATTTGGTAGGGGATTCTCTAAATAAAATAGAATTGTTATTTTCATATCTAGCCTACCCAACATGCCTAGGCAAATATTTTATTGTTGTTGTTGAATCGTCGTGCATAGGAATTTTGGAACACAATATTTCTCAAAATTTGCAAAAATGCAGATAACTGAAATGTTAGTTTCATATCTAATTTGCTGTGTTAACACAAGAGACAAAATCAGAGAAGGGACACAATGATTGCGTTTTTTTTCTGAGTTGTAGTTTATCTACACTTCTCCTTATTTGTATAATGTCCATTGACCACCAAGACCCAAATCAATAAGGGTGCCCGGAATCAACGCATATCATAATTTGAACCCAGACCTTCCCTATACTATGGTGCAAGAGGTATGGTGGTTTTTCTGAATATCTGATATCTTTAATGTTCCCTATTTTGTTTTCAAATTTTAATGCACTTTTTAAAATACTCGATCATTCTGCTTGACCCTCCAAGTTAAATGGAAAATTGTTGATTACTTGACCCTCTAAGTGTATAGAAAAGATATTCCATCTTTACCGTATAGTATCTACACCTCCAAATTTTTATATGCACCATGCTCTAAAAAAAATAAAAGAGTGGGAGTGGCTAATGGAAGGGTAAAATGATAATTCCGCATCTTTCTTAATTTTTACAAACTTGTCTGAACAGTCAAGTATCTGAGAATGAAGGTAGTATATTGTTATGGTTTCCTCCCTTTTGTTTTTTTTTCTTGCGTTGAACACTTTTTATTCCCCTTCCTTTTTCTGATTTCAATCGATTTGAGCAGATGGCACCTTTTCCCCTTTCTCCCGGGATCTCTTTCGATTTATGCCATTAGGCCACCACGGAGATTTATTGATTTCCACATCCAGAGACTTAATTTGCATCTCCTGAACTTGGATTTTGGCAACGGGACCAACTTCGATTTTTGCTGCCTGTGCTTCCATTTGTGTTGTCTGGGCACATGAGCTCGATTTGTGGACGTTTGTATTCCGATTTCCGCTGGCCAGGATTGGATTTGTTGTATTATTTAATTATTTAAAAAGAAAAAAATTCGACGTACTCTCTCCGTCCTTATGAACTTGTCGCTTTGTAATTTATTTTTGAACTACAAAGTGACAAGTTCATAAAGACGGAAGGAGTACTAGTTTTTATCTGAAAAATAGAGTATCGCCGATACGGATACACGTATCCGTGCTGGATAGACAATACATACCCAAACACTTCAACTAGCCCGAACAGTCTTAACTCCATTAAACAAACATCTGTGCAGGTAATGAAGTGATAGTTTGGAATAGGACACTACAATCAAATAAATAGCCAGGTAAACGAACCGATAAATCAAAACTGATTGTAGACTAATACACTACACCCAAGAAATGGTACAGAGAAGCATACAAGAAGATATAATAAATACTGATTTTATTCACATTTTTCCTCAACGGTAAGCAAGAAAGACTATAGAGGGAATCCTAGAATGCACAACTAATTACAACGAACTTCTGTCATCGTTAACATGTTCAGCCCAGGTTTCTGCAAGCAAAGGAGAGAAAAAACAGTTATAACAAATCAGATATCCCGTTTAAAGAGGTTAAATACTACAAGCAAGTCATAATAAAAGGTGCAATCGATTTATTCGATGATTAAAGAATGTTGTAACTGAAAACAGTATGGAATGAAGCCTTACAAAGCATGGATTTTTTGCACGAATTCTAATAGTACATTCAATACCTATATATATGTACCTACCCATCAACAGTTCCCAGAATTTAAGTATATAAGCACTACATCTACATGCATCATTTATTGGCGAAGAAAACTTAAGGATCTTCATTATTCCAAGCAAATAGCACATAGCATATCAAGCCTGTAATCAACAACAAATCACTAATCAAAACCACAAAAATATCCAATGACTTCACGGCATTTCAGGAACTTCTATCAAATTGATGCATACAAAAAATTGTAATGAAACTCATAGTAACAACTTACATTTCATCCTTTCTTGTCTACAGAAGTTTCTGCTGTTGATTTGTGGGATACATCAACCAGTGATATAGGTGTAAGTTGGGGCGAGGAAACTTCGCTGCTCTCCCTGCTATGCCTAGACTCCAGAAGCTTGTTCACAGTAATAATTGGTGTCCGTTGACTGTTTGAAGGTATTGAATAACTACGAGTCATGGCAGAAGGTGGCCTTGGAAGTGGTGATGCTGTATGTGATGGCGGTGAGATACGGTTTGGCACATTAGGCATCTGTCTCCTTGATACTAGAGGACCAGAATATCCAACCAAACCAGGACGTTGGGTGTCTACACTCGCCGGAGGCCTAGGCAGCTCATGAAGCTCACTTATTCTGGGGGATGTTGTGGGGAGTGAAGTGACCCTAGGTGTAACTTTCAGAGGCACAGATGACTGCCAACCCGGACCGTGTGGTTTTGTTGACATCATACGAGCTGAAAACAAGGGCTTGCTCAATCCTGCTTTGCTTGGAATTGGACCAGAAAAGGCTTCCCTCTTCATTTTCTTAAAATCTGAAGTTGAGTAGGAATAAGCTAGTGGTGCTGATATCCTTTCATTACTTGACAGCATCTTAACAGGTCCATTGTGCATGGAGCTTGGCTTCAAATCTTTCATCAGTGGGGAGGAATGCCACAAATTTACTGCCACGTGAGGTTTATTTTCAGGTTTATCTGAATGTGGTGATGTATTGATGTCAACTGAGATGTTCTTGTCATCAGCCGGTGTAGGGAGTTTGTAAGAATAAACGGTTCTGGACTGATTCATTTTTCGAAACTTAATGGATGTATCAAGTACGTTTTCAGCAAAAATTGGTGCTGATTGGGTACCAATTTCAGGCTTCAAATGAGGAACCTCTAGGTTCACCTTTATTCGTTCGATATTGTCCTGTATAAGCATATGTCAGCTCAAAGACTATGTACTCGAGTAAAGAATACTAATGTGTGCATGCATTCATTCTTGATTTGTTCACCATACAAAATGCATGCCATCATTAATTAGAATGAACTTGTTTATAAGGAAAATCTAGAGCACATAACGAGGTAAGAATTACCTGTTCATGATCCTTCACAGTTTTTGGAGAACCTGTTGGATGAACTCGGTCCAACTACATACACAAAAACAAATAAAAGGTTCATAACTTTTTATTGAGTATGAAAAGGAGGCAACACACAAGGTACTTTTAAATGATTTAACTGAAACTCTACAAGAAAAATCCAGTTGAGCAACAAGTCTATTAATCAACAGATGATTTGAATTGTAACAAGGAAAAAATGCTTCCAGGATATCACCTAGAATTGTAAAATGTACTTTATAACCATGTAATGCCTGAACCTAGTGCTGACAAGCTGAACACACGTAACAAGTATACCGACAGTCCGACACAAAAGGGTTTGATCCTCACTTCATCCAAAAAGACTAGCCCACAGTTAATATGTTTGGCCATTAAAAAACCAACAAAAAACATTTGAGTCCCAAACAAGTCGGGGTAGGCTACGCCCATAAAGGAATGTTTGGATAGACTAGGGTTGAAACCCACAAGAAACAATAAGAGGGGAGCAAAAGTGAGGAAGATAGGTTAAATTAGTAAAAGGAAACATAAATCAAAATAAGACAATATAAATGTAGTAATAACTGTCATAGACAACTTGGTTCCAGTACGTCGATTGTCAACTTCCACCCTTTCACACCACTCCATGGATAAGCTACAATTTGTTGCCACAGGCACTATAATAGAATATGCGAGTACTCGACACTTTGAATCCACCATGTGGGATTCTCTTACCACTACCCATTGACAGGGCAAATACCACAAAGCCAACAAATACTACTGCTTTCTAGATTGGCCCAGGCAACATAGTGTTACCTTGGACACCACAGTAGAACCGATTAGTGCTCTTTGATTGGACAAACTACAATCTGAAAAAAGCTACTCCCTCCGTACGTTTTTATTTGACACTGGTTAGGTCATTTTTGAACTAGCCAAGTGTCAAATAATAAGAAACAGGGTCAGTACATCCATAATAGGCACAACCTAATGACAGGAATCTAGCTGGCATGTTTTGCATAGATGTTTCTTCAGCAACATCTGATAAACTATTAGCACCCTCTCTCCTTCTGTTATGTTGTAGTTAAGTGTCAGTTTGTTTCTTTTCCCATAAAGGAAGAACTGAGGAAGTTGTTCTTTGAACTGCATCACCATGTTATCACAAAGGATCGAGAACATAATTATCTACACGTCCTCATATTACAGGATGCTGAAAAACCAGACTAACACTATGAATGATGATGACCATAGATTTTAATAAATTAACCTTAACATAGCATTAAATGAACTAATCAGTTTGAAAAGAAGATAACAAAGGATCAACAAATAATTATCTACACGTTATCATAATACAAGATAATGAGAAACCAGTTTAACACTACGTATGATGATTACCACAGATTTTTTGTAAATTAATATTACCATAACATCAAATGAACTAATCAGCTGGAAAAGAAGATCTTACATCCATTGGACTTCTGGAAGCAGAAATATCTTTATCCCTGTCATTTATCTCATAATCAAAACTTAGCTCACTGCCATCACTGTGATTATCCTGGTAACTGTAATCATCAATATCACTGTCATCATCGAGCCCGCTGAAGTGATAGTCAATGTGCTGCTTCTCAGCAACTGCTTTCACATACGGTTCTAAAGCCTCTAGGTACTTCAGTCCTCTCCTGAAAAAACTCAACTGAAAATCCAAAGTTCAAACAATGAGAATATAGTTGTAGTATTTACTACTGTATGTGAGTCATTGTTAGCAGTAGTTCTGTCAAGGCAAGTCACCTGAGCAGCATGATGTCGGGCAGCCTGTGTCAAAATACTTAAAAATTGACCTTGCTTCAATGATTTCAACCGAAATATGAACAATGCTGCTTCCTCTTGGTACTCAAGAAAGGAAGTTTGCAGCTGTTCTGGGGAGAATGATTCAATTTTGGAATGCCTTGACCGCCCTTTCTCAAAATATGCCGCACGCATGGCTTCATATTCCACTCTGAAGAAATAACAGTGCCATTTATTAAGAGGGCAAACTAGCATATAAGATAATATTCAAGTAAATTTTGCACCTTTTCTGATCGCATTGGTCTTTCATTTCCTGCATCAGTAGGAAAAAATATAAGGAACAGCATTAGACATGATCATGTAAACTAAGCATATGGAATGAAATTTATCTTTTACTTGAAAATGATGATAAACACGCTGTAAACAACAAATTAGCAACAGCATCACGATGTTTGGAGGGAGAATTTTCAGTAGTATGCAGTTCTGAGAAGCATAATTAAGGAGATCAAACCTCTACAACTTGTAGCTCCTTCAGAAGTGACTCTGACGGGTTCGTGATCGTATTAATGATATTTGTACGCTATAAAAAAGAGGCAGAAAATGCTAGTCAATATGCTAATTTTAACAGTCTAAAGCATATACAACACATATACGACTATGATGTATCCTAAAAAAATAGATGTTTAGTACAGTTTTGCAATGGCATAACAGGAACTCACATAGCTATCCACAAACTTCTGCAGTTCAAACTGGGCCTTCCCTAGCATCATCAGCACTCTTCCTGCAGATAAAATAAATTTTACAAAGTGAAGAGGCCAAATACTTCTTGAAATGAAGAAGTATCTCTACAAAGCAAATGTAAGAAGTTTGTTTACATGTTCAACAAAATCATGCATGTCATCACAGAGACTAGACCCAGAAGAAAAGTAGCATCAACAAACAAAAGTTTTTAGCAAAGGATTTGGCAATTTGTGTGGACAACAAATACAATAACATGGTAAAATATGTAGTTGGCTCTACATACAACACTAAATTTTAATTTGGTACTACAAGGCACTAGGCACATCTTAAGAATAATAGCTGGGCCACCGGCCAACGAGTTTTCTATCAACTATGCTTATAGATTTAGCAAATAACTCACCACTTTCATCATCATCGTAATTCAATGCAGTTTTCTCAAGTAAGCAAGTTCCCATTTCCTCCATGGCTTCTGAAAACTCTGCATATATAGATTCAATGTAATTATCGAAATACTACTCCCTCCGTTACAAAATAGAGTAGTTCTCATTCTGGCTCTGGGCAAGTGAATTAAGGAGAGGTGGAAAAGGTGTAGAAAATGAGGAGGGATAAATATAGAAATGCAATGGGAATGAGAATGACAAGTATTGTGGGGCAAATTTTGAAACCTAGATTGATAAGTAAATTGGAACGGAGGGAGCGGTGAATAAAACATCTAGCTGTAGTATTCAGGAGTTAAAACATCGATTACCATATACACTATTTGTTTTGGCTGCTGCAGCTGAAAGCAGGCTTTCATAACAGTTCCTCATTTCTTCCATTTCCTGCAAAGTAAGATTTCATGTTTAAGTTACAAGTACAGCTATGATGAAAGGTCGTTTACAAGTATTTAAGATAGAAAGAGAGACAGAGGGAGAGAGGGTGGCTCTAGCAACAAGAACTGAATTAAAAAAACTCCTATTATATTAAATCTTCACTTTTATTTTCGACCTCATTTTCGTGTAGAAGTGACTAACCTGTAATTTCTGGCACAAAACTTGAAAAGATTGAATGAACTAGATATGTGCCTCCCCCCCACCCCAACTATGTAGAGTGCTTTATCTGGACCTCTTTGCTTGTTCTGGTATGTTAATAATATTATTCCTAAAAATGAACTAGAAGACTTCTAGACTTCTAATAGATATAATGAACACTGCACCCTGACCCAGTATATTAGTCAGGTTTTAACCCATACAAGTTTCGATCAGCTGGTAATTCTATCAGGCAGTTTGATACATGATCATAAAAACATCAATCACTTTCAATCAGCCTATGAGCTGGTAGTTCTATCAGGCAGTTTGATATATGATCTTAAAAACATCAATCTCTTCCCATCAGCCTAACATCCTTATTCAGAGGGCTTTGACCATAATTTCTTCAATAAGAAACACATGTAATTAGCAAGACAGCAAAAGTCAATCGTCTCTGAGATGAAAAAAATACTGAACTCTCCTGCATTTCAAAAGCACAGGTCGACAGTGATGTTGAATATAAGGACGGCCAGCAGCCAACGCGAGCTTAAACAAACAATTTATTCCTCTCTATAACGACTTTGAATTGATGAATGTGAGACCATTTCCAACTTTCACTTTGACCAGAAAAAAAAAACTCGGCCAGTGGGGAAAGGCCGTCCCACGGTATTATATCGAGAAGAGCTTAACTGGAGCCCGGCTGAGAAAGATCACCCACGGGTAAGTCCATCTCCTGCGCACATGACGAGGGGAACCAGCGAGTGACATTTTTTCCTGGCGTGAAAATCTGCTCTCACGAGGAATTGAACCCAGGACCCTGAGGGTGCTACTAAGAGTCCTAACCGCTAGACTAAGAGCCATTTTGCACTTTGACCAGAAAGAAACAAGTTGAACACCAAATGCTTCTGAATTCTAATGCCCACAATTCATAACACAAAAAAAGTAACAAACATCCACGATTTTCGCTTATCATAGTTAACCTATCGATCAACTATTTACTCACAAACATTCAACAATTTTGCAACTATTTACTCACAAATCACTCAATCAATAAGAAAAAGGCAAACTAACAGATTAACAAACAAGAAATGATTTGTGCCATCGGCCTGTATTACAGAAACAATGATTGTTCGTTCAATCGGCGCCGCTAAATCACCCCGAAAAGAAGAACACTCCGCACCCAACACAGACAAAAAAAAATTCGAAAAAAAAATATGTATACACAGAAACAAACAGGCGGCCAACCCGCGACTGCATCGTGACCCGACTTTGGCGCGTATTCACGTCCGGCACCGCGCCACGATCAACAAAAGGGGAAAATAATTCGCGCAAAAGGAGAGAACCTGGGCCGCGTAGACGAGCTCGTCGAGCTTGGCGGGCGGCGCGCGGCGGTCCTTCCTCTCCTTGTGATGGTGGGGGAGGCTGAAGCCCCGTAACTTGCCCAGCGGCGATTTCATCTGCTCCTCCTCCTCCTCCTCTCCACGAATCCTCACGCAAAACTGAAGAAATCTAACCGCGACTGTCTGGTTGCAGGGGGTGATGATTAGAAGAGGCGGGGAGAAGGACCGGGTTCTTCCGTTGCTGTTTCCTGGTCTTCCTCGGGATTTTGGAGAAGCCAAGCAACAAAACGGAGATAGAATAAGAATAGCGAGCGAGTCGTGGCAAGGCATTTATGGCGTGGTTTCGTAGATATTCATCAGTTTCGGTCCATGTTTGACCAAGCGAAACTAGCGTGACCCACAAAAAGGGGGACAAATTTCACAGGTAATGCGAGAATTTGATGGGAAAATGTTTTTAGCCGTCCATTTTTGAGATCTGTGACTAAGATCATATCTATTTTATACTAATAAAAAATCATGCATTTTCTATGTGTTGTAACACTTGAATTTAAAGTACTGTACATCATTTTACCGCACCAACGTTTTTTTGACTTCAAAGAAAAAATTATCAAAGCATAGGCAAGTAGGGTGTATAGTTTTAAAAGCCTTTGTCGCTACAAGCACAACTGTGCAATCAATTTTCAAATTTGACCCGCGGTTTGAGAGATATACATTTTTTAACTGGCGGGATGCAGGGTATGGGTATTGGATAACCACCCCCTTCAACTTTGGCAGTAAAAAGCTAGGGATTTTACGGTTTCAAATAAAAAAAACTAGGGATTTCGCCCCGTTTTGAAGGCGCCACGACAAGGATACTAAGAAGAAATTTCAGATGACGAGCGGATCATTGGAGACCTTTAGTTGCAGTTTTTTTTTTTGTCACACGTAGACAATAATAAATAGTAAATTTTATCAGACATACCAGGTGTCTATTTTATTTTATATTTATAGCTGGCCTTTTTTTCGATTGTAGCTGGCCTTGACCTGAAGTTATTTTCATTTTCAATCGGCGTACGTGGCTGGCGCTATCGGATATCACGATGGATTCTTTTAAGTTTATATAGTGGTTTAGTCAGTGATCGTGGCTGGGTGAATACCAAACTATTGTTTTGAAGCAGAAAATGCTAGTGGACGCCACATAGGTATAGTATAATGAATGGTCTGTACTGACTTTTTTGGGAGGAACTAGCGGGTAGGCACGCCTGCTTCTATTCTACATGAAAGCTAGGTTTGAAAGCTAGGTTTTATACAGGTTTTGTATGTCATCGAATCGTTATTATTAGACTGGACTGGATTCATCGTGCCCTCGTGGAAAGGAGCCAATGCAAGAGACTATACACACGAGAGAACCTGTTCTCGATCCAGCATTACAGCTCAGTTTTTTTTTGCTTTTGAAAATTTTATTGTTGACTCGCTAGTCCTCCGTCTGTCCTCATTTACTTGACCCTCTAAATTAAACAAGAAATATTTTATCTTTACCCCTTCGATTTATAATATCTTCAATTCTATTTTTTGAAGCACGATCCTTTACAAAAATGAAGAGGGTGAGAGTGTTTAGTGGAAGGATAAAATTCTCATTCCATATCTTACTTAATTTTTACAAAGATATATGAAAGTCAAGTAAATTAGGACGGAGAAGTTTTCTATTGTTTTTTAAATTACGCAAGTGGCACGTAGCATGCATATAACTATATAACACTTGATTCCGGGCTATCGAAAATTGGAAAACAGTAAAACAGGCCACCGGAGAGCGCAAGGCCCAGCTCATCTCACATCGTCATCTCTTCTTTCTACCTCCCGCTACCGTCGCCGCCGACCTAGTGGGCAGGCCAGGCTCGCTTATGGGTAATATTCCGGTGGAGGTTGTAGGTTTATTAGAGCCTCGGAGGGAATGAACCCGCGTATTGGTGTTCAGACTTCTAACTAGCATTGATTTCGTCGTGCGTCCGTCCTTGAGATGACCTAGGTGCATAGGCTTGAGATTTTTACTGGTTCATGCAAGATGCATTACGTCCAGCGTGGTCTCTCACTCTTTTTGTTGATTGTGAAGAAGTTGTTACAAGCTAGTCTCTCGATCGGGGGATGACATTCGGGCCCTTTTATAGACCGTCAATCATGTTCCGTCTAATCATCTTATATCTACCCTGACTCCTCATAAATAAGGTGGGGTTATAAGAGCATGTATCTACTCCACATATCAGCGAAGTGGACGGAGTCGGACCACGAAAGTCGTTGTTGCGCCTGCTCTAGTCTTGTGATCGGACAACGTCGCAGTGTGGCACCCGCCCGTTGTATCACCAGATGTGACAGACATAGGATGCGTCAGTCGACCTGTTGGGATGCGTTAGTGGGGCACTCGAGTGCGTCGGTCCGAATAATGGTGGTGCAAGTAAAAGCACAAACTCTAGCTATCAAGGTTAAAATCACAATTGGATTTGAGACTAGGTGTAAACACAATAATCCCTTTATTTTTTAAATTATTTTTCTATGTTACCTATGTAATTTTCTCTTCCACCTACCCCGTCGCCGAGATCATGTGCATCCATCCTTCATCCAACGTCAAATATTGTCTTGAGCACACGGTAGCACTTCTCTTCTCTCGTCGCCACGCCACGCCACGCAGGTAGCACCATAGCGGGCGCAGCAAGCACGGCTAGGGCTAGTAGCGGCTCGGTCTCCTGCGGCGAGCGCAACGGCGGCAAGAAGAACGGGGCACAAGCCTGCCGCCTCGGGTTCGGTTGGCCCGCCCTCCTCGTTCAGCTTCGACGGAAGGTGACAGCTGAGCTCTCCTCCCCAATCCTCTAATCCTCCTTCCTTTCGTAGCTGACATTTCGGCTGGATTTAGCGTGTATGGGTTGATCCCTGGGCGGGGGCGGAAGAAACTTTCGTCCGTGGACCTTCGGCGGGGACGGGGATGGGGAGATTTCCTCCCAATCGGGGATGGGGATGGGGAAATTTCATCTCGTAGTTCTTCATGTGACGGTAAACAACTCAAGCAGCAGGCAGCGACGCCACCAATGCTAGGGAGACGACCTGGGGGCCGGAGCTATCGGAGGAGAGAGGAGGGGGGGGGGGGGTCTCTCCGCTGGCGTTAGGGAGGGTGGCCTACCGCGCGCTATTGGCAATGTTTAAAAAGACAGTGGAGAAATCGAGCAGAGGAGCTCTGCTTTAGCGTCTAGGCGGCAAAGTCAAGTCTATATATACTTCATTGTATACTGTAAGTTTTTAAATTTGACAAGGATGAATACTTCAATAAGTGAGATAAGCAGTCAAAAGCAGCCAAAAGGGGCGAAAAACGACAATAATGCACAAGAAAGTGGCCAAAGGCGGCAAAAGCATGTTTTTGAATTCTTAAGTGTTCAACCGCTTAATAACGGTCGCTCTCACGAAAGCGATGTGTTGGGGCACCATTCAGCGCCTAGGCACCGCTTTTTTAAAACACTGCCTATTGGTCGGGCTGCAATTAGGCTAGAGTACAATGTGGATTTGATTTCCTCTGTAGTGAAGAAAGAGTTTCCTTCCGAGGGCACTTATCTACTTTGCAAACTGTTTTCAGAGTAATATGGGGTTGGAAACTGTTAAGAGTCCTAGTAGGGTACGGCTCCTTTGCTGTCCCCCTATATATATACCCCATTGTGTGCCATACACCCATCTAATTCCTATTCTATCGTGGTATACAGAGACACCACAATCCTGTGACCCCGCTTCTGCTCGTAACCCTAACCCTAACCCTAACCCTAATCACGGGCGCCAGCGCCGCCAGGACGCTGCGCAGACCTCCTCTGCGTCACCGCTGAGTAACCCCATTGTGTGCAATACATGCATCCAATTCCTATTCTATCAGAAACATTAGTGTTACTCATATTTGGCTGTAATCGCTTTGCGGAATATGTGGAAACTTCATGGGTTCGTGCTGCAGTGCAGCTGTAGCCGAGTCCAAATGAATGCTGCTCTAATGCTTGATGGCTGCCTTACTATATAGCAATCATTCGTTCTTATCTATAGGGACAGATTGGGATTTGGGTCTGTGTTAATCTATATGAGAGCTCTAAGTAATAGTGATGTCATGGTTGGTGCTCAATAGTGCAGATGTGTCATTTCTGTATCAATAGCAGTATATATTGCTGATTCTGCCCATATAGACCATCCGTTGTTAACATCGTGGTTTAGCACGTATTGAAGTCATTGGGTGTGAGTGTGACCAGTGTTTAAAAAATGGAGGAACTAAGCGGGCGGTTGGGCACCACTTGGCGCCTGGGCAGTCTCAGGCTTTTGTAGTTTTAACAAATAAACATAGAAATATATAGAAGATAATGAAAACATTGCATATAACCACATAATTGTTGGGAAATAGGGGAAACCACTTAATTAAAAGCTTAGTTGAAAGCGAAGCGGTGGAGCTCCCTCCGTCTAGCGCTTATGTGACTGCTTTTTTAAGCACTGGGTATGACCTTTACAACTGTGTTTGTTTTCCATAAAAATGTTAGGTTTCCAAGAGAACTAAATGATATAATTGCAGGACAGATAATCCTACTCACTTTTTTTTTTCCATAGTCCCAATCTAAATTTTTGCAATGTACTATATTGATAAAAATTGCGAGAGTTGCAGCATGCATCCAACTACTATTTTTTTTTTGTCTGCTGGATGCTGTATGAGAACCAATTAATATCTAGATTCAATAGATGTACTTATATAAATGTTTCATCGTGACCTGTAAGCATGAAATGGGCTTTTCTTTGGCATAATTATGCTGATATTTCAAATGTGGTTTTGATCACTCAGTTAAGCTGACATCATTTAGTGTTGTTGTTATTTTTGAATAGAAAAAAGTTGACATGTCCGGCAATTAAGTGTAGTAGAGATGCGTATGTTATGATGGATTTGTCGTCACACAAGAAGAGATCGTGTTCATAACGACGACATATAAGAGAAACTAGGGGTGGCACCAATTGAGGAAAAGCTTGTACAACATCGTTTGAGATGGTTTGGATATGTCCAACGGAGACCTAAAGATGCACTACTGCATAGCGGGACTACTGCATAGCGGGACAATAAGACACCCTAAAAATGTGAAGAGGGGCAGAGGACGACCAAACTTGACATGGGAGGAGGCTGTGAAGAGAGACATGAGGGATTGGAATATTGTTAGGTGCTAGCCATAGCTAGGAGAAAATGGAAACTAGCAATCCACGTGTTGAAATCTTGTTTTTAGCTTTCCCTTTTTACCTTGGGCTTTGGGTCTTTGCTTTGCCCTTTTTTTCTCTTTTTTTTTTTTCCTTTTTTTGATTGATGTTTTTGTTGTGAGTTTTATCTCTAACGTACCCTAACTAGCTTGGGATAAAAGGCTTTGTTGTTGTTGTTGTTGTTGTGATTGTGGTAACGTGTTTGACTCTTGCAGTTCTGGGCCAATCTTTACATTATTTTTATTGTCTTACTCATATTATCGATTGTTCTATAACTATTGTTTACTCTGTCCTAACTCATGGTCCCATCTTTTAATGATAGGTCTGAATCTACATTAAGTGTTTCTTGAAGTTGAACTGTTGAAGTTGATCAAGACTGTGAATGCACTCTAGATGCAAGATTTTATACTGGTTTGGTAATCTTGAAGATGCTCAAAGAGTCATCATCTCCAGCACTGGAAGCTGACAGAATACGAGTTCCTTCTCCAGAGGAAGAGAATAATTCCACAAATTCTGAAGCTGGTACAAATACTGAGGATTTTGAAATTAGCGACGATGACCGTAACCACAAGCACCGAAAACGGGAGGCTAGACCTCAGTTTGACAAGTATACAGAAGGGCAACATCCAGGGATTCCTGTCAAGAAAAGGAGCAGAGTTTTTGGTAATGGAGGGTCTTTTGGCGGAGCTAGGTCACAAGGGGAAGCACATAAGGATTTTGCCCCCAAATTTAAGAGACGTCCTGGATCAGGAGCTTACGTCGGAGCACCTAGAATGAATCAGCCTTTCCAATCTGATTCGTCAGCTGCTGCTGGTGCTCGACCACCTCTAACCCGAGGAAGAGGACGGAATGCTCCACCTTGGACTCAGTATGATCCAAGATTTAATACAACTCTTGATATGATTGAATTGGCCTCACAGGGACCTCCCACACATCATGGCTTATTTATGGGTGCTGCATTGCCAAGTGGTGGTAATGCACAAAATTGTTCTTGGGGTCCTTATGGATTTATGCCTGGAATGCCTCATGGGAATGGGATTTTGGATCCAATCCACCCTCTTGGAGTGCAAGGTTCTATTCAGCCTGCAGTCTCTCCTTTAATCGATCTTGGCATGCCTCGTCAGCGCTGTAGAGACTTTGAAGAGCGTGGATTTTGCTTGAGAGGGGATATGTGTCCCATGGAGCATGGAGTAAATAGAATTGTTGTCGATGATATGCAGGTCTGTCTATTTCCTGGTCTTCAGAATCTTCTGCACTCAGTGGTGTTTCTTTCATTACTTTTGGCTAATGAGACATGATTATTTTTCCCTTGGTGCCATGGCTATGCTGTCAACGTAACAGTAACCTTGATAGGTGTTCCCTCAGTGCTATTATCGCTACTAAGTTGTAATTAACAACCCTATCTGAAAATTCAAATATTAATGCAAATCTCTGGTTGATTTTAGACCCCCACTGCGACTAACTCTAGCATGCCTTGGATGTTTTCCTTTGCTCGAGCACTGTATTTTCTGGTTCTAATTTGATTTGAGCTATAGTCCTTTTTAGTTTTTAATGAGTAACTTGCTATGCTATACTTATGCTTAGATAGCCTGCTGTGTTTAGGTCAAAGCATTGAGTTTGATAAAACAATTTCTTTAACGCTTTGCAGAGTCTATCACAATTCAATCTTCCAGTATCAGGTCCAAATGTTCAAGCACCGGGAATGCAAAATGAGGGAGGAACAGCTTCTGCTATCTTGTCAAGCCTGGGAACCAGTAAAAGTATTCCTGCAAAAGATGTCAAATCTGGTGTGACAAGTGATGTATCAAAACCAAAGGGAAACACTCCTTTAGTTGTTGCTGATTCTGATGTATATGATCCTGATCAGCCTTTGTGGAACAATGAACACCTTGAAGCACTAGGTGCTAGTTTTTCACATGCTGATACCGGAGTGTGGAATGCTGAATCCTCAGGGTATGAAATAGAGGGGGAGCATTCAAACCTGGTCTCTGCAGCTGATGGTTTGCAGACTTCAAAATCTTCTGTCTGGGGGAGAATAACATCAAAGAGAAAATCTGGGCCTGGTGGTAACACAGCTAAAACTACATCTACAAGTATCTCAGGAAACCAAAGAAGGAATTATGATGAGGTGGTGACAGGCACAACCCAAGTAAAGTCTGCCACTGCTAAGAATACTAATGGTCAGTCCTATATGAGAATATATGGAGATGTGAGCCGCCAAAGTAATCGAACTTCTCACAAAGCATCCCGTACACTTTATGTGCATGGAATTCCTCAAGAAAGCAACAGATGGGAGGCCCTTCTATCACACTTTCAGAGGTTTGGTCAGGTTATAGATATCTATATTCCATCTAACAGTGAAAAAGCTTTTGTCCAGTTTTCTAAAAGAGAAGAAGCTGAAGCTGCCCTAAAAGCTCCAGATGCTGTGATGGGCAACCGCTTTATAAAGCTTTGGTGGGCCAACAGAGATAGGATTCCTGATGAGGGGGAAGGTAGAAATACTCCAAAGTTTTTGCAGTTGTCTACTGCCCTGGCCAATTCTGCCCCTCGGCCATCTTATTCTAACATAGTCAAGGAGAATATTCAATCTACAGCACCTAGGACCAGTTCTGGATCTTCTGCTGAAGCATCAGGTGCTGGTACTGGCCCAAAAATTCCAGCAACAAGTATAAAATCAGTACCCCCTGCTCCGAGAAGGCAAGATAGTCTAGAATTGTTAGAAGAGCTTCGCAAAAAACAGGAGATCTTGGCTCAGAAGCGTGATGAGTTCCGACGCCAGTTAGAGAAACTTGCAAAACAAGTACCGACTGTTTTCCCTATAGTATCTTGAATTCATTGTCATAAACTGTATGATTTTTTTGTTATATGAACTGTTTTTTCGTTAGTAGGTGTACAGCCTGACTGCTGATGCTAAACTTTGCCTATGATAATTGCATTTTAAGCTGCTTCTGTTACTGATTTCTAATAAGGAAACAATTATGTTGCAGAAAGGTCTGGCAAATTCATCTAAACATGTGGTGGCTGGTGGAAAAGAAGTTGCTTCTAGTGATATGTTGAAAGAAACAGATGTGACATCCATGAACAGTAGGGCTGAAGGGTCACAGGGGGCTGCTGGTACATTGGAAAAGAGAAGTTCTGGAGAGTTTGCTTCACGCTCCCATCAATCTGGTACAATATCTACACAGAAACCGGCTGTAGCTATGAAGCAGACTTCTCCGTTAGCACCTCTGCAGAATAGGTTTAAGCTTGACAACCGGACGACTTCATTCAGAATTCTTCCACCTTTACCACCTGAAATTGCAAATGTAAGTCTGTTGCGAACTTTCTTTACATACTGAACCCACAAAAAATGATGATACTATGGATACTTTTATAAGTGCATTCAAGAGTTTCCTGGCCAACTTTAAAAATAAGCCGAGCAACTACATCACCATTTGTATTTTATAATCTTGCTGCTAAAAGCCATCACAATTGGCACGGTTAGGTGAAACTATATAATATAGGTGGTCTTTCATTTTCACTCCATTGGGACATGAACACTGTCTCCAATATGCCACTTTCACTAAAAGTATCTACAATACACATAAAGGACAGACCCAGTGCTGGAAGCTTTCACGCGAGGTGAGGTCTGGGGAAGGATTATAAGAGGCCAGTCATACAAAACACATATTATTTCAAATAGAAAAGTTGTATATTATAAAAATATTTCCATGATGAATCTAGTAACATGAACCTTATTCTGTCAATCATATGTTTTTTTAGCATAGGTCAGTACCTTATATTTATATGAATATGAAGGATTGAAGGGTGCACCTAGCGCAGTTGTAGTCTGGTAGTCTCTCGACTTGTTTACAAGTTATTTTGTTTTATTTCTGACGCCCTCTACTTTTCTTAACAGGAATCCACCCTGGCAGATCATTTCTCATTATTTGGAGAGATCTCATCTGTTGTTTTGGAAGACACCGAAGCCCATGACCATGATGAAACATTAAAACCTTATCTTAGTTGCTCTGCTTGTGTGACTTACACAACACGGCAATCTGCTGAGAAAGCATTTATTGGTGGTAAATCTTGTAAAGGGCACACCCTACGATTCATGTGGTTGACAGCCTCTCCTGGCTTGAATCATCATTCAAGACCTCAGAAGACTCATGTGCAAAGTATTTCATCTGATTCCTCAGTCCCCGTTGGGAAAACTTTATCTGCTGTGGCAGCCAATCCTCACAATAAATCCGTCCCAACTGCAGAAAGTGCAAATACTGCAGTTGGAATTTCCAAAGCCTCACATTCTACTTCCTCTCTATCATCAAATGTTGAATGTTCTTGTGAACATGGTGCCACAAGGAATGGTGTCTCAGATTCCGACCTTCCACAATGAGGTACATTTTGAATTCTATATTTTTTTGCTAATTACTCAGTGACATCTTGGACATTTGCATACCTCCAAAACAAAATTTCTTTTATTGGTTGGACCTGATAATAGTATAATATCTGAGTGTTTTTAGATGGTGATTCTCATTTTCATTTGTCCAATTTAAATATTCATGATGATTTAGATAGCAAATTTTGAAAACTTCATATTTCTGCCCCTTCTTTTACTGGAAGTATGTTCTAGATCATTTGCACTAACATGCTGGATTTCAGTATTTTCCTTCATCAGTTATCCTGACTATCGAATAGTTGATGTGAAAAGAGTCAATCGTGCTTGCAAATTATGGCAAGATCTTATGAGTAGCACACTATCATGGTTGTATATGTTGGAAATCCGAGCGAGATTTAAACTGGAAGGGGCTATTTTATTTCTCAGAATACCTAACTATTTATAGCATTTTACAGATCAGATTGAATCTGATCAGGACTCCTTTAAACTAGCAATTTTATCTACTAGAGATATAAACTAACTCTATGGTTGACCCAACTAACTTACCGATCTGATCTAAATAGAACTGATCTGTTCTCCCCCCCCCCCCCCCCCCCCCCCCCCCCCCCTCTTCTGATGTTTGCACTCCTCCTGTGCGCAGACCAAGCTGGTTGGGCCTGGGTGCACCTGGGCTGTTGAAGGGGAAGGATCAGCCCACACACACTACAGATTAACTCTCACAATCTCCCTCTTAATCTTGTTTCCTAGAACAAACTTTACTCAAGATGATGACCACTATTTCCAACGTCTGACACACACTTGCAATAGTTTAGGATGGCGACACAACTATTTCATCCTAGGATGGCGACACATCTATTCCATCCTTCACTCAATTCTGGGATGAACACATCTACATCTATAGGATGGTGACACAACTTTTTCGTTTTGCACTCTTTCGGGATGGACACATCTTCACCCCCAGGATGGTAGCACAACTTTTTCACCCTATACACAAACTCGAGATGGGCACCTCTTCACCCCGAGCCCGCCTAGCTCCGCGACCTGCCGCCGTCTCATCTTGAAGCATCTCGATCAATATCTATAACCGTCCATCTGGACCCTCGGTCATCCTCACGAGGCCTGGAGCACCTGCTGCGCGTGCTCGTGTGCAAGCCACACGAGCCTGCTTAGCTTGTCATGTCCAACTAACTTAAGCTGGAAATCCGAGCGAGAGATTACACTGGAAGGGGCTATTTTATTTCTCAAAAATATCTACCTATTTATAGCATTTTACAAATCAGATTGAATCTACTCAGGACTCATTTAAACTATCAATTCTATACAACTATCTACTAGAGATATAAACCAACTCTAACTGCTGGACCCAACTAATTTAAACTGATCTGATATGTTATCCCCCCTCCTCTTAGGTGCGCGCACCCCCTGGACCCAGACCAAGTTGGTTGGGCTTGGGCGCACTGGGCTGCTGCAGGGAAACAGATCAACTCACACACACTCTAAACTAACTAGATAAGATGAACTCTCATGATAATACAATGTTTTAATTGGAAGGGAATAATAATTTCCATAACAGCAGAGTTACATATATAGGGTACATGACTTGGGAGTTAGAAACCTCCTACCCTTACACAAAAACCCTATTACCCTCCACTAATACAAATGCAAGTACATAATCTAACACCCCTGTAGTCACAACATCTAGCCCAACAGATTTTTAGATTGGACCTGGACCTGAACTAAGAAAACATCAACGAAGGAAGGTCATTCGTGAAGATGTCGGCAAACTGCAACGTCGTGGGAACGTGGAGAATCCAAACATCACCGAGGGTCGATTTCCATGTGTTCCGTGCACTTATTCTGGACGGGGTTGGTGGAGAGCTAGACTCGTAGTAGAACAACGTGTTCCGGGCGAGAGAAACGTGGAGCTCCTAGAGCTGCTGTCGCAGCCAAGAAGCCTCAGCGACACTGTTAGTCACAGTGTGGTACTCAGCCTTTGCACTCGAGCGGGAGACGACATGCTACCGCTTGGACGACTAGGATACGAGGTTGTCGTCCAAGAACACGTCGTAGCCAAGGATGGACCTACGTGTGTCTGAGCAACGCGTCCAGTCAATGTCGGTGTAGATGACCAGCTGGGACACTAAGTCACTTCGGAGAAGGTCGCAGTTGAGTGTGCTCCGAAGGTATCGAAGGATCCGCTTCACAGTGGTGTGATGTGGCTCCCGTGGATCATGCATGTGGAGGCACACCTGCTGAACAACGTGGGAAAACATCCAGCCTGGTGAAGGTGAGTTACTGGAGGGCGCCTGCAATTCTCCTGCACGCAGTGAGATCACTGATCGCTGACAGGAGCCACATCAGCTGAGGAGACCTTGGCCTGGTATCCACCAGAGTGGAGCATGATTTGCAGTCAGCCATGTCTGCCCGCTGGTGAAGGAATAGGCCATCGGGTCGGTGCTCGACCGCAATGCCCAAGAAGTGGTGAAGCTGATCCAAATCCTTTACAGCGAACTCCCGCTGCAAGGTTGAGATGATGTGTTGTAGAAGGGTCTGACTAGACGCCGTGAGAACAATGTCATCAACGTACAGGAGGAGGTACACAATGTCACCCTCACGCCGATAGACAAAGAGTGAGGTGTCAAACTTAGCCTCAAGAAAATCTAGCAAGACCAAAAAGGAGGCAAACAGACTGTACTAAGCTCGAGGTGCTTCCATCTCATACAGAGACTTGTTCAGCTTGCAGTCCATGTCCGGATGAGTTGAATCCAAGAAACACGTGTCGACTGACTGCAGTACACCCTCGCAGGGTCGCACGAGGCGTGGCAACGGACGGCGGGCCACACAGAACGCGCCATGGGACATCAGGGGCACCGAGGCCGCACGGGGCACAACAGTGGACATCAAAGCTACACATGGTGCATCAGGGGCGCCGGGGCCACGCGTGGAGCGGCAGGTGGCGTCGGGGCCATGCACGACGCAACAGGGCACGTCAGAGCCTTTGTGTCTGCGCGTCGCGACAAGAGGTGGCGGATATGTCGGTGCTGCAGTAGGTGCTAGGTCCGTTGAGACTACGCGTGGCACAACGCGGGCGCCTGGTGCCATGTGCGGCACGCCAGGAGAAGAACCTGTAGGAGGAAAAAACAAAGGTGGTTGTATAGGAGCGATCTAGAGGTCAGTAGCAAAAAGAGAATCTAACTCGGTGGCAGAATCAGAGAAAGAGGAGAAGAAAGAGGATTCGTTGAAGACGACGTGCCGAGAGATCAAGATGCGATGGGTGGTGAGATCAAGACACATGTACCCCTTTTGGTCAGGTGAGGACCCGAAAAAGACACCACGGGCGAGCGGGACGCAAGCTTATGTGGTGTAGTGGCGGAAGGTTAGGATAGTAAAAGTGCACTTGAAGACTCGAAGGTGCTTGTAGAGAGAGGTGTTGTTGAGCAGGGGAAAGTGAGGAGTGGGAGCTCGAATCAACTAAGTAGGAAGAGTAGGAAGACGATTAAGGAGGTAAATGATGGTGTGAAGAGTCTTGGCCCAGTACCAAGCGAGAATGGAGGCCTAAGACATCAAAGAGAATGTTGTTGGTGATTCGAATCATGCGCTCGACGTTGCCGTTCTGGGGAGATGTGTACAGGCAAGACATGCACAGCTGGACACCGTGAGAGAGGAGAAAGTTACTGAACGTAGAGTTATCAAACTCGCGCATGTTGTCGTACTAGATGACCCGGATGGTGCGACCGAACTGAGTGGATACCCAAGCGAAGAAGTGGGTAAGTGTGGTGAACATATCATACTTCAGATGCAAGGGGATAGTTCAAGAGTAGTGAGAGAAATCATAAAGCACCACCAAATAGTATTTATATCTCAAAATACTGAGTACAGGAGAGGTCCACAGATCATAGTGGACGAGATAAAAAATATGCTCAATTTGAGTGAGAGAACCAGGAAAAGGAAGTCGAACATGACGTCCTAGCTGACAGACATGGCATAAAGACTCCCGGGTGGATTCTCGGCAGTACCGCCCCCAAAAAATCCCCACACACCCACAGGGCAACAACTCCCTTGTGTGTTCAACGTGTTTTTTGTCTGAAACAAAATGTGGAGCTCAGTAGCAGTAGTAGGGATGCTTATCACAGATAGCTGTGCTGTGGATATTTTTGAAGTATAAAATGTTATGAATATATGCAATTGAGATGTTAGTTGATATGTGCTCTAGGCAGTTTGTTCCAGTAGCTGACTTATTACGACACTCGTGTAGCTTGTCCACTTTCCAATATCTTTGACACACACAAAAGTTATTGTGTTGAATACACCGATTTGTATGATATTTACATGTATTCAAACTATGGTGTTATGAAACCTTTATAATAGTTATAGCATGGGGTTTTATTATTTATCTTCCTTTGTACTAAGAAATGCGCATTTTTAGTTTTTTTTTTTTCTTGCTATCGCTCTGGAAGATGTTACGTCACTTCGCTTTTAAAAAAATGTTACGTCACTGTTTGACAGTAGGATATATTTTCTATCCATATGATTTTTCACGTGTGCTTACAGTGATAAACTCCGACCACTTCTTGCTTTTCTCTTATTTCATTTGTTTGCTTCTATACGATATTGTGGTGGATAGAATATAACTTAGACTTCTGCCACATCAATTTACATTTCTACGAAACTACGTGTGCTAATTTGCTTATTGTCACAGGTTGGTGATATTCACAAGACCTCCTGTTCTGAAGCTTGGGCTTTTGGGCTTGGCTATTACATTAATATGCACCTAGCCAAATCTTCTTTCACATTTCAAGTTTCTGGAAGATCCATAGAAGTACAAAATGTGGTCAAGGAAAGGAGTTAAAAAGTATACTAGCCTGCATGGCGATATAAAGTTCTGGAAATCACTGTCGGATCTTTGCTTTCGTCGCGTGGATCCAGTACACCTGTGTTTGACCGTTTGTTCTCTCGTTTTGGGGTCACATCTTGCTGAATGCAACAGTTGATACTTCGTTAAACCCCTGTATTTTGCAGCTCCAGCTGAAAGCAGCTCCGTGTGGGTTCTGTTATGAGCTCACTGAACACCAATATCGCATTCCGTCTTAGGTCCTAGGCTCCTTGTCCAATAGAGATGCTGTGCATATGAAACTAATAGGGTATACTTAACTGAATGCGAATTTTGTGTCAGATTCAGATTGTCTTGTCCGTTTATTTAATCATGTATCTGTTTGATGCTATTTCCCCGTATCCTTATCCTTTTAATTCTCTGATCCCGCTAAAATAGGTGGGAGAAAACTAGGTTGGAAATGTTGGTACGTGGGTTGGTGCGGTCTCCCATTTTGCTTTTTTCTGACATTGAAATAAACTTAGTATTTCCGTTCAAAAAAATTGTCGTTTTGTAATTTATTTTTGAAATACAAAGTGACAAGCTTTAGAACAGAAAGAGTATGTCCCTGCAAATACTGTTCATTATATAGATCGATTTTGGCTTATTTTTCTTAGTGGAATCAATTTGCCTGGCCAAGTATATATTAAATAAAACGTGATAAAACCGTCAGGTTCAACCGACTCGTTTGTGCCAACAAGAAAGCATCTACAGGTGCATGCTGCAACCATCTTGAGCATCAAACAAGTGCAAAAACATATCCCTTGGTGTGGATTCCGACAAGACCGGATTATTACCTAACTAGGAACAAATCTAGCAAACCAAAACCAAGCGCGAATCACTCATGGATACATCACGAAAAAAATGAAGCTACGATTTAACAGCACCCAAAACCATACCAACAATACAACCTGAGTTGCAGAATGCAAAATATGAAGGATGTGTGTTCGGGGAAAAAATAAGTGCTCGGGGTATATACCGAGACAGAATAACTCTTACCGAAAGGGTAAGGACAACCTCGAATATGTTTGATGCATTCTCCTACATTATCCAAGACCACATGATATCCTCAAACTCAATCTCATCTTTGAGGAAGCAATTCTTTCAGTCAAAATTAGCACAGCATTATTATTACCAGGTAGGCCCGAACAATTGATAAGACAAGGGCTGGCTCTGTGAACTTATATGTCAAGCAGCAACCTCCTAGGGTCTTCAACCACATCCTTGATGCGACGGAGAAAGAAGACAGCTTCTCTGCCATCGATCAGCCTGTGGTCGTATGTCAGAGCGAGGTACATCATCGGCCTTGCCAGGATGTCACCATTAACAACCACAGGTCTTTGCACAATGGAATGCATACCAAGAATTGCCGACTGCATTTCAGTCATATATTGTTAGAGATGAATGAATATCTAACTGCAATGAAGTTTTCCAAGAATCACAAGTGAAAGAACAGTTACCTGTGGCGGGTTGATAATAGGTGTGCTGATAAGGCTTCCATAGACACCACCGTTTGAGATGGTGAATGTTCCTCCTGCCATGTCATCGATTGAAAGTGCCCCCTCATTCGCCTTCTTTGCAAGGTTGTTTATCCCTTTCTCAATGTCAGCAAAATTCATGTTATCAGCATCTCGAATAACAGGAACCACAAGACCCTGAAAAGTGGAGATTTACACTAGTGAGATATACATTGCAAAAAAGGTCCAAATATGCTTAGACAAGTGGCTATATATGATGTCATCACCTTGGAAGTGCCAACAGCAACGCTGACATCAATGTAGTCTCTGTATATGATGTCATCACCATCAATGACAGCATTGACGATTGGCTGGTTCTGAAGTGCAGAAACAGCAGCCTGCCAAAGTATACGGAATTAGCGTAATCATGTACCAAATACACAGCAATAGGTTGGCAACACATAATACTGGCTGGTACCTTGACAAAGCAAGACATCAGACCCAATTTGACACCATGCTTCGAAACGAATTCATCTTTGTAGTCAGAACGAAGCTTCATCAGATTGGTCCTACATCACATACAGCATAACAATCAAGATATAAATACTACAGCTATCCAGCCTCTAACAACCAGTTGTGGCAATGCCAAAGCTAGAAAAAAATTCAATCAGGAGTGACACTGTTGGAAATCCAGGCTGGTTCTCATTGTCCAGCAGCAGCCCCTCTATTCATTTGCTCATATAGGGGTACATGTGCAGATCCTACTACGACTTAACTCACAGTGCGACTATGACTCTTTATTCCGGCTCAATTAGGACTCTTTAAACCTATTCCAAAACTGCAACAACTATTTCTATCCATAGGTCTATTTTTTTTCCAAACTAGAGACTTAGACCAATACGGTGAGAACTCTTATCTGAACCCCTAGCCCCAATCCGACTAGCGGAGAATAGAAGCGGTTTGGGGGGTGGGTGTGTGTGTGTGTGTGTGTGTGTGGGTGGGGGGGGGGGGGGGGGGGGGGGTATTTTTAAGATCCAACCAGCCCAATAATCTTACAACCCTAACTTCCAGTCTATTGTCTCCTGACCCGATCTCAAAGCGTGCCGCTGGCCGCGCCTCCCCAGACCGCGCCCATCCCGCCTCCGCTCCCCTGCCCCCGCGCCCGTCTCTGCCCTCCCCTGCTGTTGCGTCTCCTCGTTTCCTAGCGCTCGCCTAGGCACCTGCGCCCAGGCGTGGATTTAGAAGCCTGTCGGTTACACTCTGATTTTGTTTCCATCTACGACTCTCCTAGGACTCTCCTTTCCTAATCTAAATGACATCAACCCTTCCATCTCTAGACCTGCCTTATCCATGGATTTTCCTGCCTTATTTCTCGAGTTCTATCCTAATACGACTCCCAGGCGCCCCCAGGCCCAACCGGCCTGCAGCCCATGCCTGGCCCATGCCGCAGGGTTACATGACATATGATACATAAGGAACAAATGTCACGAATTTTAAACAGTAGAGGGGTGAATGGGTGATGATAGAAAAAGCACAAAGATAGTAAAAATGATACAGAAGCATCTAACACTTACTTTCAATGCATAAACATAAGTAGGAAGCATTACATTGCACACTTACATGTCAACTTCATTAAAGGTGGTCAGCATTGCAAAGGTGTTCTGGGAATCCTTCAAACGATTTGCAATACGCTTCCTGAGCCTAGGCATCGGCACCTGTGGTGATGCGGTCAAATATATCAGAGCACGATACAATCCATGTCATTGGATAATATTGTCCTTACCCGGCGTTCTCGTTCTTTTGGAGGTAGCTGTGGTTCTGAAGGGGATGTTTTTGGTGGTGCAGTAGTTGGCTTAGGTGCTTCCTTCTTGGGAGGTTCTACTTTTGGTGCTTTCTCCTCAGCTTTTGGTTTCTCAACTTTGGGTGGAGAGGATTCCTTTGGAGTTGCTTCCTCGGATGGAGCAACATGTGTTTCAGCAGGTTGAGCAGACTTTGATATGATTGCAACTTTGGTGCCTGGAGTAACTGTGTCACCTTCACTAGCAATGAACTGTGAAACATCAGCAGTCAGAAAAAAATAGCAACAATCCCACAGATACAGTACAGTTGAAGGAAGAATACAGGTGAAGGAAGAATAGACATGCAAACTGGAAGGTACAAGGAGCAGCAAAATTATTTACCTTTTCAATAACCCCAGATTCAGGACTTGCAACATCCATTGTAACCTAAAATACAGAATTGAAGAGTCGTGTTCATATGATAATTTGTAAAAAATGAAGTTGCATACATTCAACAAAGAATTTGAACCATTCAAGTGAGGAACCTTATCAGTTTCAATCTGTGCGATGGGCTCATCAGCCTCGACTCTGTCACCCGGTTCTGTATTGAAGAAATATTAGTGACAGGATCAGAATAAATATCGGTGTGTGTGTGTGTGACAGGGAGGGAGCATACTCTTTAAGAAGGTAGCAAGAGTTCCATCAGTTACAGATTCACCCATGTAAGGCACAACAGCCTCGAACTTGTCTCCTATGGAAGGAAAGTGATACGACTTGATAAGTGCATAACAAAAAGAAAAATTGTAGGACACTATCCACCTCAAAAGGCTGATGTTTACCATTGTCTGATGCAAATGACCTACTCCAAAGTTCGTAAGGAGATGCACTCGGCATGTAATTATTCCTCCTACAATATTCAATAAGAAGCAATTGGATGCATGCATCGAAGTTAAAAAAATCTAAAGCATTTGAACTGATGAGAATAAAGAAGTCAATATGATTATACAGCATAGAAATGAATAAATGACAATGTGTTCTGATAATTACCTTGTCAGCTTCGAGCATTGGGAACCTATTGGAATCAAAGCTGAGAAAATGTACAGGAATTATAGTTAATATATAGTTGCAACCAATACTCAAAAGTCAAGATGAGTAGACATAGCTAGTAACCTGAAAGTTGGCTGCTGTAGTTTCGGACGTGTGAGTAACTCCTTAACAGGCCTAGTGTCTACATGCAAATCAAATTGGTGAAGATAAATACTGTAATAGAGTAATTGGATGATTAATGATTGTACTATGTAAGGACTAAGGACAAAGTATGATATGGTAATGTTGACAAGTACTTTGCTCTGCATTTTGGCTCATGCCTCAGTCAGTCCTTGACGTCATACCAGAATTGTTTAGGCACAAGAGTCATCAGGTTAGTTAGTACTGGTAGTACTAGAAAGCCGAGCTACTAGTAGTAGTTGAATTGAATGTGTGCAAGTTGGAGTATGGCCCGTAGAAGCAAAGTCATAGTTGTAACTGTACTATTGTACTACTCTAATGAGACTATTACCTGTCCATAAGTAATGAGTTGACACACTATCTCTGGATGACCCGCAGATCGCTCAAAGCAACTTACATAGAATCAGTGGAGTAGCATTTCTTTGCGACACCTTTTCAAGTTTTTACTAGTGGGTAGCTTAAGGGCTGCTCTGAGTGGACTTTACCAGAGTATTACATAAACACTAATTCATCTGAGTACTGATCACACTTCTCAATGCAATCAATTTAATCACTATGGTCTTACAAGATTTAAAATGCAAGCATAAAGCAAGAATAACCAGAGGCCAACCTACAGTCTAATAACTAGACAAAAGGAGATAGTCCTACCACAATTATTAAGTCTCATAGTTTTGCCCTTAGATTCCCAGAGTGACCATGAAATCAGATAATAAACTTAATAAAAAGTATTGAACAGAAATGGGCAAATCCACTAGTCCACTCGACTCATTGTCATTGGAAGGCCTGATCCTAGATACAAACACGAAACAAACTCTAGGTCCATTAAGAGTTCAAAGGAGATAATCGCTGGCCACTAAATAGTTCGCGAGCTGCACTTTTGAAGAGCTTCCGAAACATACGGCGAAAAGAAATAGCAAAGTACTAGCTCGTTTACATCACATCCCCTAATATGAGCGAGGAATCATTGCCCGATCCACAATCACCCTGAATCAAATCAATCGATAGGTGAGAAAGCACGAAGCACCAACCCAACGAACCCTTAACCGTCACCATCCACACGCATGCTCGCGGCGTTACCTGCCTATCAGCTCAGCATCGCCCAGGCCCTCTCATAGTCGTCCATCCGAGCTGCGAATCGAGACCGCCGGCGCACCAGGGCCGTCTCGTCGGGCGGCCGCGCAAACCCTAATAACGAGCATTCCTAAAGGTAGCCGCCACGGCGAACCACGCGCACGGGAGGGAGGGAGGGAGGAGGACGAGACGGAGAGCGGGGGGCAGCATTACCGCGCCAGCGCGGCGGCGCAAGAGGCCCGAGGCCACGCGGGACGCCATTCGCCGGGGTCACGGCGTGCGGAGGAAGAAAGGAGGCAACAAGACCGGCGCGTAGGGAACAGGTTCGATTTGATCTGGTCGCTCTCTTCGATCTTTCTTTGGCACTGCGAGGACTTCTCTTTCCTAGCCACGTGGACAGTTACTCTCGCGTTTTCAAATTTTCCATTTCACAGTGTGTCGAGGTTTCTCTTCCTTAGACCAATCGGATCAGCAACTTTTAAAACATATTACTCTCTCCTGGTACTCCCTCCGTCTCCATGAACTTGTCGCTTTGTAGTTCAAAAATGAACTACAAAGCGACAAGTTTATGGGGACGGAGGGAGTACATATTAGTTGACGTTTGAGACAATAGAATAAATTACAAATGAACTGTTTGGCAATGTCCGGAGGTCAATTAAATTGACCGGGAGGGAGTACATATTCATATGTTGTAGGCGGGTGGTGATTGAAAAGGGCAGGCGGGGCCGCGGGGGCAGCAGGCGGGTGGTGATTGAAGCTGATCAGCTTTCCATCAGAACAAGCTGAGCAACCAAAATCATTCGAAAGAAAAAAAATGCATGTTTACAGAAAGAGGGATAACAAAAGGACACGGGCAACAGATGAAGTTCAAATTTGTCCTTCGCCGTTTCAAAATTTCTGAGAATTTACAGGCACGATCACGTCCAGAGAAGAGCATGCTCTTTCCTTCTCTACCCTGTTTTTTGGTGTGCTTTGTTCTGTTTTGTTTACCCCTAACAATGTACATCTAATAACGCGACAAAGCAAAAAATTCTTAATCCCTGACACTCGAACACAGTTGAGACAGCAAACACGTCCAGACCCCAGAGCCTTGACGACTCACCATTAACTGCCTCCAGTGGGAGAATCCAAGCTTCCCTGGCTACCGGCAGCAGCTCGCCTCTTCTCACGCCAGTTCTCGCCCCACATTTTCGCCTCAGCCACCATCCGCTCCCTGTCCCGGTTTCTTGGGGAGTCTTCCCGGTCCTTGTTCGGCGATTTGTGCCCAGAGCTGCCTGAATCATCGTTCTTTGAGAGTGCCCTTCCACTGTCAACAACTCTGCTGAGCTGGTTGCCCCCGCCTGCCCTTTTGGAATTGCTGCCTGCGTTAGGATCAAATGTCTGGCTTGCAAGGTAGGACAGAGCCGTCACGACGTCAGCAATGAGCGGGCGAGAGGCAGCCTCTGACTGAATACACATTGATGCAACTGCAAGCGCCTGGTAAAGCCCACGCATAGGATATCGCCCAGCCAGCCGTGGGTCAGCCATCTTTGGGTGCTTCCGCCGATCGTTGAAAAGAGGTCGTGCCTGCCAGTGAATAGAATATAACACTACTAAATGCATATGGAAGATAACAGCCATTAACCATTGGAGGAAGGATACACAATTCTCAATCTTTTTCCTATGGCATACCATATGCTTCTGATATATATGTACTCCCTCCGTCCCCATGAACTTGTCGCTTTGTAGTTCATTTTTGAACTACAAAGCGACAAGTTCATGGGGACGGAGGGAGTATACAAGAAGTTTAGCAGGGATATGCATCATGTATAAAATTTGTAAAAAAAAAAAAAAGGAAAATAGAAAAACATTAACAGAAAACTTCGGAGTGCATTTGCTTAGTTGACATAATTCTATCACAATAAGCTAACACTTCAATGTAGCTTTTACAATCAATAACAGAATCATAACACTATCTTCTACACCTCCTACACATAATTTCTGTAATTGAATATTGTTCTACATCTTCTCTATTCAGTTTCGGTTCCCATCAAAATGAGATATCCAACTGTCAAAAAAAGTCCTAAGACACTGATATATCAATATCAATAAGTAAAAATATTGGTCAATCAATAGTCGACAGACAGATTCTGGTAGTAAAAGAAAATAAACAAATGAACCCAATAAACTTACCCATGAAACAAGGTTTTGTTCTCCATGTGGTCTGGTGCTATCAATGGCCTGCCGTCCAGTAATCAGCTCAAGTAAGACAACACCAAAGCTATAAACATCTGATTTGACAGTAAGTTGTCCTGTCATAGCATATTCAGGAGCACAATAACCATATGTTCCCATAACACGTGTTGAGACATGAGACTTGTCACCAACAGGACCCAATTTAGCAAGACCAAAGTCCGATAGCTTTGGATGGAAATCCTCGCCCAATAGAATATTTGATGACTTGAAGTCCCTGTATATAACTGGTGGCTGTGCCTTGTCATGGAGGTACTCCAACCCTTTAGCAGCACCTGCAGCTATTTTCATCCTAGTGTTCCAATCCAAGGGCTCCTTGTCAGGTGGGAGATCTGCATTAAGTGTTAGCTTCTCAGCATATAAAAAAATTCTCAAAGCAGATAGTATTTGAAGGATTATTGGTTCTTGTTCCAATATTGACTCATAAAAAGGATGAAACAAAGGAGAAATAATGCAACAAAAATGTTCAGACCAAATAATGCATAGCTATACTATGTGTCATATGACATAGTCCAAATTTGCATATTCTGGGCACAAAATTGCCAGAGCATACTGAGCTAATGAAAAATGTTATTGATTAGGATAATATTATATCATCAATCTATTTCTTTTGTAGGCTGGGGTCATTGCCACACATGACTAGCAATCAACAGTTTATTTGTAGGTCATACAATGCACACACCATTTGTAAACTCAGCCACCAACGAATGATGTTCTAAGTGATTTCTCCAGAATGAAAACACTATAGGAGATATAGCTGCCTTATCTACACTATAGGATATTTTTCCAGAATGAAAACACTCATTTCCGAAATGAATTGATGCAACTGAGTTACCGTTGAATTTAATTACAACATGCCACAAACTAACATGCAAATAAGAAAAGTCCATCCTACTTTAATTGTACCGCTACATGGTAACACTGGAAAACGGGAATGAGGGAGCCGTGACAGACTATTAGAAAAACCTACTGGTTACCGTGTACATCATGTACTGCTGCCTGGACAGAAGGACATGGAAGAGAAAAGCATCTCATGGTCACGGATATAATCATGCATGCACATGGACAAAAGAAAATTCATTCCAAGACATAGGAGGGTAGACAGCATGGCAGAGTGACAGCGTACTCAAACAAGCATGTGAAAAACAAGTACCAGCGTCACTGAGCAGCACAGTACTAACAGCAGAACATCAATAAGGAACTTTAATAGGAATCAGTATACAGAAGACCAGTACAGAGAACAAAAGAACAGCCTTACAATGCAAATGGTCTTCCAATGATCCAAGGGGCATGTACTCGTACACAAGAAGGCGTTGATCTCCATCAGCACAATAACCAACCAAATTAACAAGGTTTTGATGATGCAGCAGACTGAGCATGAGAACTTCCACTAGAAATTCTTTGTTTCCTTGATGGCCATCCCTATTGAGTTGTTTGATAGCAACAACCTGCAGCAGAGGCAACATCATTTCAGCAAAACAAACATGTTGTGCGTCATCTGAGAGTTTAGGACTCCAAGTAATTATATTCATTCAAATGGCACGCGTCACTTTCTCATTCATGTCATTTGTCATGTGCAATGTAAAAAGGGGGCCTAGGCACTGTTCACAATTATCAGGCCAACAGAAATTGGATCAACTATAACTGAAGAACACAGATATTTTCTGCCCCCGTGGGCGTCCACCACTCATGTGCAAACGCCGCTTTTTCTTGAATGTCCTAGACAAACCAATGGCCGGTTCGGTACAACTCAGCGATCATTGTACCACTCCAACAGCAAGAAACAAGAAGACTCTACGCTCCACCGCGGCCCGTGCTCAAGAAAACGAGTTACCTGGCCGGTGCCATCCAGGCGGCCCTTGTAGACACGCCCGAACCCTCCCTCCCCGATGAAGTTGTCGTCCCTGAAGTTCCTCGTGGCGGCCGCGAGCTGGCGGAAGGTGAAGGTCTGCGCGGAGATGGCGTTGCCACCGGCGTCCCTGAGAACCGAGAGGTCCTTCTTCGCGCCGGCGCTGCCCTTGCCCCGCGCCTTGTCAGCCCCTGCACGAACCCATTGACTGCATCATCATCCGAATCATTAGGACAGTAACAGTGACGCGAGCCAACATCCCATCCTAGTCGTCGCATTAAGAAACGAGAAGAATAAAGAAACGCCACTCACTGCTACTACTAATCAAATGCGCCACCATCACATAGAGTTGCATGCCAAATTTGCCATACAGAATGATACCCTGCTCCCGCTATATTGCGCGAAAGATCTGGAGGAAAATCCAACTGGCTCCTGCCATTTCCCTCAACCACATCCGCATCCACGAAGGATCGGCGAGTCCATTGCCACCGACTAACCGCGCACGGATCCTTCCGATCCCAACTACTACTACTATTACGAACAAAGAGAGAGCGATTCGAGTTGAGAGGCGCGCCACGCACCTGCGGGGTTCCTCTCGACGCGGGTCGCCGCCGCCGCCACCGCCGCCTCCTCCTCCCTGCCGCCGCCACTGCCACCACCACCGACGGAGGACGAGGACGCGGCGGCCCGCACCCCGCTGGCGGCACCATTGCCTCCGCCCTTTGCGCCGTCGCGCCGCGAGCCGAAGCACGAGAAGCAGCCCATCGCGGCCAACACCACCAGTCGGCTGTCTGCTCACCGCGGCGCCGCGCCGAGAACCCGCATTCCCGCACCGGCCGGCCGCGGAGGTCCCTGGCTGCGGGGAGGCGCGGGATCGGGGTAGCGTGTGGAGAGGGGGAGGGGAGCGTGGCGGTGGCGGTGGCAGTGGCTTGGGCTGGTTGCGGATGCTTATAGCAGCAGAGGCTGCTCTGGCTCTGGCTCCGGGTCCGGGGGTTGGTAGGACGGAAACGGGAAAGCGTGGGACGGCAACGGGAAGGCAGCAGGGTAGGAGGGACTTCGCTGTCATTTTCCACGGGGTATTAATATCGTGTGATCTCGTCTGCCCTTTTTTTCTGTTAGACAAAAAAATGGGCATATTCTCTAGAAAAAAATAAGATACTCTCCTATTTTAAAATAAATAACATTTGTATCAGCAAATCTCCGGTATCTACGTGTGTGTTTTTACCGGATTAGATGAATATCACTCTATAAGCAAGGTTATATAGCGATAAGTGATAGAATTTTGACTCTTAATAATTATTAAGGCTAACAACCAAAAAGAGTGCTGAACATTAAACTATTTCCAGGCAGTTGTTGACTGCCAGTAAAACTATTTTCAATTCATCACGTGTCAATTGATACTTTCATGTTTGCATTATTTTTTGTTTTGCCATGGACTTTCATGTTACATGTTTACATTCTCTTTTCCTCTTTAATAAGAAATATGCAATGCACAATCTTGAAAAAATGTCGATTGCCATATATTATGAACTCTTTAAATCCAAAATGAAAAAAAATATTAAGGTTTGTGTACGAAAGATTAAATATAATTTCAAAAAAGTTTTAGATAAGTAATTTATGACCATGCCGACAATGAGGAGACTCGATCGTACTCGGGTCACATTTTCTCCATTATTTTCAGCTGCTTCTTCTGCAACTCCAACTAGCCCCCTTCAAGTCAGACTTGATGTTTCGAACGCTGGTGGATTTCCCTTGGTCAAGGATGCTCAACATATATTGTGAATCGACTTTTGAATTTATAGTTTTTCACAGTTTCATTCAAGTAAAAATTCCATTTCACATTCTTAACTATTATGGTTGTTCGGTTTTATCCCTCAAATACAAAACCAAAAAGAATAACTTCTCAAACTGTTAATATTATCTTTTATGGTAGGGTTATCCTAAAGGTGCTTTCATCCATCCACTATGATGATGCCAATATATCTGATGTAAATTTGTACAACTTTCCTATTTGCCAGCAATTTTTCATTTTTCTTTATATATAAGATAATATCACTGCTCTATTTTTTCCGATAAAAAGACATACCCAATGTAAATGGTATTTATAGTGCTAATACTTTAGTAATCATCTGTGATCATTTAATTTATTGTAAGAGATCACGATTATGAATGATAAAAGACTATCATTTAAATGGAAGGGCCTCCTGATTGTGGCTTATTACAAGAAATATTTATTAAGTGATGCACGAGTTTTTCATCATCCTTAAACATGAGTTTTGATCATATGGTTACAGGTACATGTTAGTATATGAGCATCATATAAATCATTTACCATTAGCTATATAATATATAAGTCGTATGTGTTATATGCCACATCATTGCCTCGTTATTACCACTTTCCTCTATTCCATTCTCACCCATTTCACTCCATGCATTGTCAAAACTTGGTGCGGTAGCCCTCATCCACTCGCCATCGTTCCTGCGGGAACCAACAAAAATGTTCATACTAAACAGAACACGTAGCTACATTAGTGTCCTATGATATAGTCCAAATACGCAAATTCATAAAATTGCCAGAGCACACTAAACTAGTGAAAGAAAAATGTATTGATTAGAAAAATATATATCATGAATATTTTCTTTTGTAGGTTGGAATAATTGCCACACATGACTAGTTCAATTTGAATCATATTAGCTGTCCTAAATATTATTTATTTCATAACAGAGTGAGTATATGTGGGATGTGGTGCAATCGTGCAATCAACCACTTCCAATCATTGGATTTGCATCCTATGCTTGTTTAGTTTTTTTACTTAACCACCTACTCAGGTAGAAGAGATTAATTACTAGGGTGGAGGGGGTTAAATAAAAAAACTGAACAACCGTAGGATGCAGATCCAATGATTGAGAGTGGTTGATTGCACGATTACACCACATCACAAATTGCATTCTAGTTGTTGCCCCACTTTCTTACCTTGATGTATATTTGTACTCCTAGTTCAAATGTTGTTGGAGAAACACAAAAATCTTGTACATTTTTTCTTTACGAGGGGGGAATTCTACTTGTTACTTCTAATCAATGATAACTTGAGACAACATAATCAAGTTTAAAATGTTTGTTTACAATATGATATTAATATAATATAAAAAAACTTTCGTGTTCCAAGTGAAAAGAAAGGACAATACTCTGTGCGCCCAGCATAGAGGATTCAATTTGATGTTAGCTTTCGGCCTCCTCTGAAGTTGCGGCGGGTGTGAGCTCTCTCTAGATACAAATTCTTCCTCGGGTTACCTACTTACCATTGCAAGAAAGCGTGGGGACAGCCGATCGACTTCTACATCACGGGTGGGAAAATCAGTGTTTTTCGCGTTGTGCAGTATGAAATGAACTTGGAGGCAATCATTCATTTTGTTTTCTGAATGTCCCATGGTGTGCGCTATCTAGACTGCAGCAACTCACAGATTCGCGGCACCTTTTCTACCCAGGTCCTGGTACGAGTCCGAAAATCATTGCAAATTGGTTCCTTGACCTGTCACCTGGCCTCGAGTGCAAGTTCCACAGGCAAAGGTCATCCAGTCATATGAACCCTCGTCTGCTGTGCAATTTGGAAAGAGGGAAACATGTGAACTTTTTGGCCTAAAGAGAAGACTGCTGAAGAACTAGGAAAATGTGGACACCCGAGTCCAAAACTTATGCTAATTAACGAGTCCGGTAGCAACTGTTCGGGAAATTGAGAGAGTATTCTTTCTGAAAATGTGGGTTAATGGCTTTTTTTTGCCAAAAGGTTACTAATGGCTTATTTGGACAAGTCCATTGTTTTTTTAGGCTAGGTAGAAAAGCTGAGCAGAGAGGGAGAAAATGTAAAACTTCCTCCGTCTTCAAATACTACATTTATTAGTTTAAAAATAATCTAACAAGTGATGAATATTTGGATATAAAGGGGTATGAGAAAGCTTGCATGCACTCAGGACAAAATAACATACTCTATTCTAATTAGTACTCTTTCTGTTTCATTCAAACTCTATTTCTGAATTTGATCAAAGTCAAACTAATATGACTTTGATCAATTTTAGAAAAAAATATTAATTTTCATAACATCATATTAGTACCATTATATTCGCTATGAATTATATTTTCACATCATATTTTTTTATATGGTAGAAGTTAATATTTTTATATAAACTTGGTTAAAATTACGTCTGTTTGACTTTGACCAATTTTAAGAAGAGTTTGAATGGGACAGATAGTATTAACAAAGTCTAGCACTCGTGAACGAATCAATATACATCCCTAAAACCGATTTTAACGAGAAACCCTGGGAGACATGTGGTGGCTTGATGTAGTGCCGAACCTTCAAGTTCACCTCCACGCACGTCAAAGGTCTAGATCTATTGACTCTACGATCTGCTCTCGCTCGACAAGGTAGATCCCTCCGTCCTTGCCAAAAACAACTAGAATGTAACCAACACTATAGTGCAATCGTGCAAAAAATAAACTGAACCACACAATCTTCATCTAATAGTTTCTGCATTTTTACAGTTATATCCTCCCACCTACAGTATAAACACTATTGTTAGATGAGAGGAGTTGAATACAAAAATACATATATGAAGATCGTGTGGCTCCGATTTAATTTTTGAACAATTATACGCGTCCTTGCCCCATGTCCGTATGTTGGACGCGCTTGACACTGAAAGATAGCCATCGGATTAGCGATATGGAAGGTTAACCATAGGCCATAAAAAAAGAAGGCGAAGCCGAACGGGGCAGTGGCCACCCTCTCTTCTTCCCCTGCTCCTCTCGACTCTCCTACTCATCCTCGCCTTCCCCACGAAACCCTAACCCGAGCACCCGATCCCTCCCCGTCATCGCCGGCGACCAGGCTCCCGATCGGAGCGCTTGAGCTGCAACCGGGATCCGCAAGTCTCCAGTTGGGCCCGAAAAGCGTTTCAGTTCTTGGCGGGTGGCCGGGAAATGTCGGGGGAAGAGGCAAAGGTGGGAGGGGAGGAGACAGGGCCTGAGCGGGAGCGGGAAGGGGAGGCGGAGACGGAGGAGGTTGATGTGAAGTTCCGGCTATTCGACGGCTCCGACATCGGCCCCGTCCGCTGCAACGCCGCCGCCACCACCGTCGCCGCCCTCAAGGATCGAGTCGTCGCCGACTGGCCTAAAGGTCGTAACAAGATTCCCTTTCCTCTCCTTTCCCTTTCCCCTGCTATTTAACTCTCGCCAGACATGACGTGCCGGCGCTGCTGCCTGGTGCCGTGCACGTGCAGTCCCCGTGCAAGCTCTAGTTCGTGCCTGTGTGAACCATACAGCTAACTTTGTAATTCCGTTGCCCGTGCTTGGCGGGAGGCGATAGGAACATTGGCGTTTAAGGAGGATGAGGAAGCTCCTTGGTTCTTTGAATCTGTCATGATTTTTGTGCTCGGTCGATTTGGTAAAAAATAAGGGATGAATCCATTGTTAGTAAGCACCCCTTCTGTTAAGATTTTAAACCGGGATGAATTGAATGCGTAGAAGAATAGCGGTAGCACAAAAAATAGCTAGGAATTCCTTTTCGCTTCACACAGTTGTCTCTATAGATCCATGCTTGATAGATGGTGAAGATTAGTCGGAAGCGTTTGCTTCTACCTCTTTCAGCCATGATATTAATTGTTCTGACATTTATGGTGGTTACACTAGAACAATATTAAAGTACTGTCTGGCTCTTATAGTGGCTTCACTTTGAACTGTAGTGGCAGAACTATTTTCAAGTTGAAATATCACTGCATCACTTAGTTAGAAGAACTTAGTAGGCTTCATACACCCTCTGATTGGTACACCAGCATACTGTAGGAGTGTGGATTGGTGAACAATCCAAGTGGACCTTTGACACCCAAGTACCTGACTGAAGATCATGCAATCAAGTGATAGGTTTTGTAGGCAACTAGTGTTTAAAAGGCGTTACCTCGCCGCCTAGACGTCCAGGCGCTCCGGCTCGGACGAAGTGGCTGATCGACTCGCCTGGCCGCCCACAGCTGTTACCTCCGCCTCCCAGGCCGTCCGCTGCCGAGCCCCGCTACCTCCCGAGCTGCTGCCGCCTCCCCGACCTGCTGGGCGCCATGGTTGGTGCCTTGGCGTCCAGGCTCCCATTTAAAACCTTGAGGGAAACACGATGTGTCAAACATGGTATATCATTGGATGCGTAGCTGGTATCTTTTGAATTAGCTGAATAAAGCACCATGGTGCATAGGACATGTGATTGCAATAATTTACGTTGACAAACAAAGAACTGCTCGTTGGCTATAGTTTCTAGTTGTACGTATGAGGGATTCTGATACCTTTTGAGACTAGGGTGATCCCAAAATTCTTTATAAAATATTCTGGATTAACACTTTGAAATAGCCCATGGAGATGGAGAGCCCATTGGAAAGCGGCAATGCATTGGGAGTCACGGTTCCTAGTGTTGTTTAATAATAGATCACATGAAATTATAAGATATCTCGTCCCATTTGAGAGGCCGAGAGTGCTTCGGTAGGATGATGCGTGATTTAATTGTTTCCTATAGTGATGCAAAGATGAATGAATGCATTTGCGCCGAAGAAGGCAACATGTGTTTTACGAGTGCCATATGATTGCTGACCTCTTTCTTCTTATTATATGCTTGTTGATGTTGAACCTGCAGGTTTTTACTCTTGGCATTACGAATCACAAAATTAAATTGATCACTAAAATACCCCATGTCAATGCTCCAAAAGAAGTATTGTCAAATCAAATCAAACAGAAAAAATAGTTCAGGTTCAAATATTGTTGAACTGCACACTTGAAATATAACTTCCTTATTGCCATGTCTATTAACTGATTGAATATAGTTAACTGTGCTGTGGGCCTGTGGCATAAGCATGCTTCATTGCTGGTGTTTATTTCTGATATTAAGTTAGCCGTGCTCGTTTCTTCTACCGGAACACTAGGCCTGTTTTCCTGCTTGATCAAAAGTATTGCTGCAGAAATAGTTACTCACATGAACAACTACAATGGTGCTGTTTCCGTGTTTTTTTTTTAAATCCAGTATTACATATCTTATTTTGTGATATGTATCACTCAGTTCAGATCTGGGTTTGTTAAATAATTGTTCCACCATTTGCATGTGTTCTGCAATGTTGTTAATATCTACAATGATTTGGCCACAGACAAATCAATTATCCCAAAGACAGCTAATGATGTGAAATTGATAAGCGGAGGGAAAATTCTAGAAAATGACAAGAACGTTGCACAGTGCAGAGGGCCTTTTGGTGATCTTCCTAGTAATGCTATCACAATGCATGTTGTTGTTCAGCCATCATCAGCCAAATCAAAACCAGGTAAATTCTAACTTATGTTTTAATGAAATTTACATATAGTTTCTTATGGCCTTTTGGCTTATCCCTTCCACCTCTATATTTTGGGTAATATTGTTTGAAGTGTGTTACAATTTCAGTTTTGTAGATCAGAGTCTCAGTATTTTTCTTGTCACATTTTTGCTTTGGTAACTTAAGGCCTGTATCGATTCCCATTCTAAGGTATATGCTTCGCCGTACTGAAAGTGTTGATATAAGAAGCATGTTCTATAGGATTTCTTGTTTCAGTAGGGAGTAAGGGAGTTAGAGAAGTATGAAAGAGGTGTACTGTGATTTTAAGGTCAAAAGGCAGGGCTTACAAAACCAATATTCAAGCTATTATACCGGTTCTTCCTACCGGGCATAAGATCATATTTCAAGTTAAGCTCCCGGATGCAATTAGGGCATCAGGATTTGGGTTGTTTAGCTAAAAAGGCTATTCAAGGCTGACAACATGCTTATGATTCATAACTAGCCTGAGTAAACTAATTTATATTTATTCCATCAACCCTCTAGCCGCTGGAATTTAAAAGGCTGCACCAAGTTGAGAAACGAGTTTGTTGTCACCAACCATCCCATCTTGTGTTGAACTCAATCTCATTGTTTCCTCCCGGAATGTTTATGCTTTGTACTTTACACCCGTAAGATGGTTGAACTTTGAAGACTGTTTTCTCCATCAAAAACCATTTGACCCTTCAAACTTACAGAATGGTATCATTTTGCATGCTAAAGGGGTTTTATAAGCTGTGGATCTAGACCATGGTAGTTTTAGCAGCCATGCCTACTGTCTTTGTTTTGCCCTTTATCGTTGTATTTGTATCCCTGCTATTCTTAATATAACGATTGGGCAGCTCTCTTGCCGGTTTGAGTAGATTCCTGCTAGTAAAAATTGTGGAGAGCTGCAAACATGGCAAAAACCATTATTGGACTGGTGCCTTCCAGAACCACTTTAGGGTGTGTAAGTTGACCTTTTTTTGTAAGTCAGGGGTTTTAAATGACAGTTTTTTTTTTTTTGTAATTTAGGAGGTTAGTGTATTTTGTTGCGAAGCTGGAGTGGTGTCAAATTGTTATGGTCGGCCAAGTGTATCAGTGTCGCAACAAACACCAATGCGGCTAGGTTACACCGGCACAAGATCAATCCGAGACTTCATTATTAGAGAAAATCACTTGTTAGTACGTTTCAGTTTGTAGTTTGTTTTAGACATACATTCAGGATTGGTTAGTGTCGCCGGCTACATAAAGTACAGCCTTAATCAGTTGCAATCAAACAAGGAGAATATAGAAGCCTCTTGTTTCATCATTCTTGCGCCCCATTCTCATCCAAGTGCGACTAACTTCACCAACGCTCGAGCTCGTCGCCTTGGCTATCCGCCAAGGCCGGGAGACATCCACTGATACTACCTTCGCAATTCCCAGTGCCCTAACACAAATAAACTTATTGCTTTTAACAAATGATTGGACTTTTAGTTCGTAAAATATCCTGACACACGATCCTGATTCTAGTTTTGTAGTAGCCTTACAAGGAGTGAAATGGTGGTAGACCAGTTCACTTCATGAGAGAGTGAGAGCAAACATGAGTTGGCGCCGGGAGAAACTTATTCTCCTAGCCAGTTTAAGAAATCATATTTCTGGATATGTCATTTAAAAACTATGGTAGAAATTCTCAGAATAGAGTGAACTTTAAAGTAATTGTGGAAATATGGGTATTGCATGACTTTGGACTTATGCAGTTCAAAATTTTGGATGAAATTAAACTGCTGAAACTTAAATATGTGATATGTTGTTCCGTAAAAGCCTGAATAATGCTGTTTCCTCTGTTTCTCTTTTCTGAACAGATAAAAAGGCCAACAAGTTGCCCAAGACCACTCGCTGCTCATGTACCATACTATGAACCATGTTGCTCTCAAATCCTCAACACCAACAATAATTTGGAGCTACGGAAAATTCTGCAGAGATACGTTTGATCAAAAAGATCGATAAGTCTGCGTCATGTTCTGTCAATTCCACGATTCAGGGTGGCAATGGCTGAAGACGAGGTCCATATGTTGTACTCCCTCCTTTCTCAAAAGATTGTCACCTTCTAGTACAAAAATGAACTAGAAGGTGACAATCTTTTGAGAAAGGAGGGAGTAATTGTAAGCTAGGTACAAAGAGTCAGTCCCTCTGCCCTGCGCATAAGGCGATAGTTTGTCTTCCGGTTCTGTGTTTTACTCTACATAGTGTTCTATATGGTGTGCAAGATACTCACTTGTACTGTTATATGTGTATGATCTTGTTGATTGAGTTCAAGTTTGATTCCGAGTTGACACTGTTGGCTATCCGGCTCGGAATGTGTTCGACTGATTCTCACCTGATGTGCGCAGCTTTTTGGGTACCGTGACGTTGGAAATTAAATTTGATAAAAAATATATGTGAAAATTTGATATTTTATTACTTCCCCAAAAAATTATGAGCGCAAGCTTTCTAAAGGCTTTGCACTGATTACTGAGAGGAGACAAAGTACACGATTACTTGACCTGTTACTGTACTTCATTAGTGGCTTGATGTTACTTTGCTTTTGTGGTTTACCTTGTGCCCTTGTGGTTTAATTTGTCACAAGGGGGCAGTAAAGCCCATGGATTGCAGTTACCCTGTCAAAAATATCTAAAATCCAGGAACGATCTAATTATTCAAAACACGCCCTCATGTTGAGATAGGGGAAATAATGGAAAAAGGGTAATGTACAGATTCATAAGAATTAAGAAACAATTTATTTTATAATACACTTATTTCTAAAATGAGCTTTATAGAAAATAAATGGCTTTTTTCGTGTTGTTATCTAGAAAAGTTGTTTACGCAATTGCACCTAAAACACAATTTTCATTCTATTGGTAGCTCTCACGTGTATTCTACTGCTTGCTTCCCTCCGTGCCGCTACGCCATGGCAGTGCCATGGCGGCGCGCGGCCAGGGCCAGCCCCCGCCCCAGCTGCAGCTGCTGCTGCTGCTGTAGCACCACGCAGCCTTGCGAGCTGGAGCTGCCGTCACCGCGCGGCGTCAAGTACCCCTGCGGCCCGCCAATCTGCCACGTGCCCGCCGCCATCATCTCCTACTGCTGGTGCAGCAGCTGCATGATCACCATGGCCGGTGACATCGTCTGTCCGCCGAGGCTCCCCGCGCCGCGCGACGCAGACGCCACCGCCATCATCTCGAGCTGCTGCTGCATCATCGCATGCCCGTCGGTGCAGCCCCTCGCAGCACGATGCCGATCGAGGCCGCCGCGAGTGCCCGCCACGCGCCGGCTGTCATCGTCATCTCCTGCTGTTTATGCTGCTAGCTGCCGCGGCGGCAGCTGATGCATCAACAGATCCGGTGTCATTGCAATGCCCGCTGGAACCCCCCTACACTCGCGCCGCCGCCGATGCCGCGGCGAGGGCATGCTGCCAGGAAGGGGCGGAGAGACGATGCGCCAGTTTCCAGGCGCCCGCCGCGGCCTTGTGCTGCTGCTTCTGGTGCAGGGCGATGGCCGCGCGCGCACGCTCCGTCTGGCGGCGCTTGTCTTTTTCGAACTGTGCCCATCTCGTGCATATGAGACTCTCCTCCCCCCTTCCGAAACAGTTGCTCACATTTGCCGGTACATTTACAGTTACAGGTGGTAAGATTCATCTTGATGCGGGTTCGTTTTGATGAAATTTAACAATGAATAGTTGGAGCGGAACGAACGAGGCTGATAAATTTCTCCGACGGCGACACGTACGGTGATTGCAGTCATATGCACACACACGAGCTAAGCTATATATATCACACTTATGATTATTACAAACGGAACTAATAGTCTTCCACACGCACGAGCTAAGCTATATATATCACACTGATTATACTGTACTAGTACCTAACAGAGAAGGGAAATCACAAATAAACTAAAGAAGCCCAGGGGTATACTTCACCCCGGTGCTCGGAAGCCAATGGTTGCCGTCGATGAAGTTCTCGACGGTGAAGGCGCTCGCTTCCGCCGGGTCATGAATGACATGAAAACCTGGCCAGCGCACCCGTCTGCTAACATCGGCACCGGGACCGCTGTTGTCGTACTCGGCATAGTACAGAGTGTCCGGAACGGGGACGTCCTGCCACTGCAGCCATCCTTCTGGGTCCACGATGCTAGAGATGTTGCACTGCATGAAGACCGTGCGGGAGAAGCTCTTCCACGGACGACCGAGGTACGTCTGGACGGCGCCTACTGGAGCGCTGGAGAGGTCGGCGGCGGGCGCGATGGTGCACCCCTGGAAGACGAAGCCGGTGTTCTCGTCGGCGCCGCTGCTGGCACTCTGCCGGCCCTGCGCCGTGATGGTGTTCTTCTGCTTCGGGGACGGCAGGCGAGCGAGGATCTCACAGTTTTGAAACACGGCGGACGCGTCGCCGAAGATGAAGTCGACGGTCCCTGAAATGCGGCATTCCCGGTAGAACTGTTTGTTCTTGTACGCGTACAACGTGTCTTGAAAGCCTGTTAAGGCGCAGCGGTACAACACCGAGCGGTCAGATTCGCTCAGGAAGGCCACCGCCTGCCCGCCTTTCGGACCTGCAGTGTTCTCTATACCCAGGTCCATTGCTATGAACCCGGGGGCGTGAACTCCTGCAGCATGCCAGTCATCATATAAATAAGCACAGTAGTGTTTAAATTCCAATGATACACCTGCTGAAACACGACTCACCGACGGTGGCTGTTTCCTGTGTATCGTGGAGATCGGCGTAGGAGCGGCTACCTGAGATGACGGTCTTGTCCATGCCATCTCCGATGAGCGTGAGGTTCGTCTTCTCCGCCCCCACGTTCACAATCTCCTTGTACACTCCGGCCTTGATGTGCACGACGTGCCTCTTGGCGCTGTTGGCCGGCGCGGCGGCGACGGCAGCGTTGACGGTGGTGTAGTTCCCGCTGCCATCGGCGGCCACGACTGCATCGACCCTCTGCTGCTGCTTGGTCGTCGCCATATCAACACAAGCTCTAACAGATTGGACGATTGATGGGTTTGGTGGACGTAATACGTGCAAGAGCTAGCTAGTTATCGATCGATGTATTGTAGTATCTGCTGATGATGATTGATGAATTTGCGATGCGCCTCCGGGTCGATATATATAGCCGGGATACCTGTCATTTAACTAGGATTCAAGTCGACTTTTGGCGCGAAATATACCAAATATACTAGTACGTAGCTAGGAGCTGACCGGAGCTGCTTGTCGTCCCGCGCGCGCGGCCGGGAAAGAACGTCCGTCGTCGTCACATTTATGCGGCATTTGGAAAGTGCTGCTTGCTTTACGCGGACGTTCTTTCCAATTAATTACATATCCTATATCCATGAGGATCTGCATTTTCCTAATACGTACGTAGCGATGTTATTTCTTCCTTCCCAAGCATGCACGCGATCGAGCTGTGATCTTTCCAAAAACCAGAATACAGTAAGTTACTAGTACGTACGTTCTTATACAGGTTTCAACTATAGCAGTAGCTAAAATAAGAGCCGTACTCTTTCAGGTCCCCTTACATTCCTTCCTTGTATAAACAAAAAGCTTGGCTTCCTCCTCTGGTGTCTGATCGCCTATCCTCGTCCTGTAGTACGTCCGTCTCCCAAAGCCCATTATATTTGATGAGTAACTGATGATGATGGCCTGCCTCGCTCGTAGATGATGGCCCAGTAATAACGTAAAGCTGGCTGGCCATTAGGGGCCCAGTTCGATTCCGAAGCCCATTTGATTACTGACTGTTTTGCTACCGCCTACGGCATCTCATCTGCCTGCCCTTTCTATTTTAGATAATTTTCAGTAATTAGGGTTTTGGACCGAGAAAAGATGGGCCGCGCCGAAGTTTTTAATTGGGCTGAGAAATTTTATGTCTTTTCTCTTGATGTTCTGTTTTAGCATGTTCTTATATTATATTAGTTACTCCCTCCGTCTCGGAAAGTTTGTCGCTTTGTAGTTCATTTTTAAACTACAAAGCGACAAGTTTTTGAAGACAAAGAGAGTATTTCGTTACTTTTTAAGAAATGTTGTTGCTGTAGTTTGTATTTCAGTTGCAACATTAATTTTCTCAACCATTAAAATTTGTAAATTACTGATGTAGATAATTAAGTATTAATTAAAATGTTTCTGCTGTTAGATGTTAAAGTTATTGTTTCTGTCGGTACCCTAAAAACCATACACCCCCTGAGGATACAAAGATCTCAAGGGAAGGACATCTACTCAAATTGAAGACCCTCGGGGGCCCACTTCTCAGACGTAACCGGACCCGCTTCTTCAACATGGTTAGCCCCTAGGTTGCCACGTGTACTGTCAGACCAGAGCTATTACCCGCAAGGGTGAAGCTCCGGGCCAAGTACTGAAACGGCACCTCCGGAGGTAACCCCTGACCGAGAGAAGCTCCGGACCTGACACGTGTCAGGCCGCCCCGGAGCTTCCCGCTTCCCACGAGCAAGCTCCGGAGCTGCCACGTGTCCATACGTCGGAGCTGGCCGCTTCAAACCCCCGGGAGACGTTGTAACGGCTCCGGATCTCCAAAGGACAGCCGCAGACTTCAAGACCCGATTAATTATCATTAATTCCACGTTAATGATATTTAATCGGATGATCTTAACACCTGTAACGGCACTGTCGGAGCCGTTACAGGATTATTAACAACAATTAATCTCGTGTATCAATACCAATAACCGCCAGAAGCCACATGTCGGGCCAGGCTGACTTGTAACGGTTTGTCCTTGTACTATAAAAGGACAAACCGACGATACACGAGAGGGAGAGAACTCGGGAACACTCTGAAGCCCACAAGTTAATACAACACACACACACCCGTGGAGTAGGGTATTACGCTCAGGCGGCCCGAACCACGTAAACTACTGTGTCACTCGTGTCCAATCGCGTTTCACCTACTTGAGTCTCCGCGCGCCCAAACCGAACCACAAACTCCTTCAACACGTTCGTAGTGTCAGGGGATCTGCCGACTCCAACAGTCGACAGTTGGCGCGCCAGGTAGGGGCGCCTGAGATCTTCAAGAATGGTGAATTCTGCGGCAGGATCATCCAACGGGCAACCTGCTGCTCAGGCTGTCGGAGGCAATCCCTCCAACATGCAGCCACCGGCAGGAGCCTCAGTTCCAGCGGGAGTCACACTCCCACCACCACCATCTTCTCCGGCAAGACATGCCGGACGACATGATGGTGCATCGGCGTCACATTCTGCGTCGGCAAGTCATGACAACCCAGAACACGCGCTCCATGCAGCGCGTGCTCTCCTCCAGCGACCACCACCTCCGGATGCATCTCAAGGTGCCATGGAGCAATGGAGAGCTGATGTTGACATTTGGTCGCAGCAGCGGCCGAACGCCTCAACAACCAGGGTCCACCTCCTTCAGGGCGGGCCCCGTCGCAGCGACGAACGTTGTCTGGAAGACTTGGTCCACATGTCTCCAACAACCGGAGAAGAGCTGCGTCACAGCAAGTGACGTCGTTGCCCTCTGGGGCACGACGTGCCCATACTGCATCTCGGCTTTCGACACACGACCTCCGGGCGGAGCTTGATCGCCGATACCGCCAACAGGATGGCCGTGTCCACATCGAGCGAGCTCGAGAAAGACGAGATGCTCAAGACCTTTCTACTCTGGAAGGAGTAGGAGGAGGTTGTTCCGCCCTAGCCATGCACCTGCGCATGGTTAGATGGCCACAGAAGTTCCGGCCACACTTGCCGGAAAAATTCGACGGGACTGTCAATCCCGTAGAATTTCTACAGATATACTCCACTGCGATCCTAGCAGCTAGAGGAAACGAGGCCGTAATGGCCAATTACTTTCCAGTGGCCTTAACTGGGACCGACAGGTCCTGGTTTATGAGCCTTCCACCCAACTCTATCGACAGTTGGGAGGAGCTGTGCCGTCAGTTCACCGCCAATTTCGGGAGTTCATACACCCGTCCGGGCACTGAACTGGATCTTTTTGCGGTCGTGCAAAAAGGAGGAGAATCTTTGCGGTCATTCATCCAGAGATTCTCTCAGGTACGTAACACAATCCATTCTATCTCAAGCGCTTCTGTCATTGTGGCATTCAGACAGGGTGTACGAGACAAGAAGATGTTGGAGAAGCTGGCGATCAAAGAGATCACCAGCGTCACGGAGCTCTTCAGCCTGGCTGACAAATGTGCCAGAGCTGCGGAGGGCCGTGAAATGCACTCCAAACCAGCCCTGGAGGATCATAAAAAATCCTCCAAATAAGAAGCCGCTACCTCCGGGAGTGGCAAGAAGAAAAAGAAGACCAACGGCAAGAAGAAGTCGTCGGCCGGCACATCCAACGTTGCATCCACTGCAACTCCTGGTGGCCGGGGGCCACGCCCCGAGAAGCGACCTCGACCGTCTTCTGAAGACGGTGGCAAATCCAAGATGTGGTGCCCCATTCACAAAACGAGCAGCCACAGACTGGAGGACTGCCGGGAGGTCCAAAACCTTTCCGAGCGCTACCACAAGCGCCGGGAAGGGTCTCCCTTCCGACAGAGGGAGGGAAAACAAAAGGTCGATGAAGCTCCGGCTGAAGAGGAGTTAGGGTTTCAGGACCCCAAAAAGGTCTTGAAAGCCGTCTACACCTCCGTCGACGATGATTCCGATGTCTCCGACAACGAGCGTCGAAAAACCATGAACACCATCTTTGGTGGATCATGGGACATCACCTCTCGTCGTGTCATCAAGACTATGCGACGGGATATGGCTGTTGTAGCTCCTACAGCTAGACCGGAGCCACATCGAAAGTGGATGGACACACCCATCACTTTTGATGCTTCGGACTGTCCTCAAAGCATGGTCGGAGCTGGCCAGCTACCCTTGATGGTATCTCCCACCATCAACAACATCCAGCTCCATCATGTCCTGGTAGATGGAGGTTCGGGGCTTAATCTCATCAGCTTCGAAGCTTTCACTAAGCTTCAGCTTCGACCTTCGGACCTCCAGCCCTCTCGACCTTTCTCCGGAGTAGGTCCGGGGGCCATAACCCCACTCGGAGCTATTACTCTCCCTGTTACCTTCGGGACCCGGGAGAAGTATCGCACCGAAAAGTTGATCTTCGACGTCGCTCAGATCAACTTACCATTCAACGCCATTTTGGGTAGACCTGCCTTGTACAAATTCATGGCAGCTGCTCATTATGGATACCTGGTGTTGAAGATGCCAACACCAGTAGGCGTTCTCCGGATCCGTGGAGATCGCACTGCCGGAGTAACTGCTCTGGAGGAACTCCACGCACTCACCACAACGCAAGAGGAGGACTCCAGACAGAAGCAAGCTCCACAACCTCAGAGCATTCGTCAACGAGGCTCGACCTCTGCACCCCGTGTGCAGCCAAGCGGCGACACCGACATTCCCGTCAAAGTCGTCCAAATTGGTTCCGATGTCACCCAAACTACCCGCATATCGGGTGGCTTGAACGACAAATAGGAACTCGCGCTCATCACTTTCCTCCGGGCTAACGTTGACGTGTTTGCTTGGCAACCGTCACAAATGCCTGGGATCCCCAGGGAAGTGATTGAGCACGAACTGAAGATTTACCCCGACGCTCGGCCTGTGCACCAGAAACCTCGGAAGCAATCTGTAGAGCGACAGAACTTCATCCGACAAGAAGTGAAGAAGTTGCTCGAAGCCGGATTCATCCGAGAAGTCTACCATCCAAAATGGCTGGCAAACCCAGTCGTTGTGCCTAAAGCCGGCGGGAAACTTCGGATGTGCATCGACTACACCACACTGAATAAGGCATGTCCAAAAGATCCATTCCCACTACCTAGAATAGACCAGATAGTGGATTCCACCTCCGGGTGTGAGTTACTGTGTTTTCTAGACGCATATTCAGGATATCATCAAATCCGGATGTCTAGGGAAGATGAAGAACATACTTCCTTCATCACAGTGGATGGATTGTATTGTTACACAGCCATGCCTTTTGGTCTCAAGAATGCAGCTTCAACTTTTGTACGAGCAATGTACAAAACTTTCGAAGAACTCATCAGAGACATAGTGGAAGTGTACGTTGATGACATCGTGGTCAAAGTCAAGAACAAGGAGTCCCTCTTGGACACCTTGCAGGTTGTCTTCGACAAGCTGCGGGCCACCCGCACGAAGCTAAACCCAGACAAATGCGTATTTGGGGTTAGTTCCGGAAAGCTTCTTGGTTTCCTGGTAAGTCACCGGGGCATAGAGGCTAATCCGGCGAAGATAAAAGCCATTGAAGACATGCGGCCACCAACCCGCATCAAAGACGTCCAAAAATTAACTGGATGTCTAGCAGCCCTCAGCCGGTTCATTTCAAGACTGGCGGAAAGGGCACTTCCCTTCTTCAAGTTACTAAGGAAGTCCGGACCATTCCAATGGTCTGAAGAAGCAGAGAAGGCATTCCAGGAGCTGAAACAGTTCCTCACCACCCTACCAGTCTTGGTAGCTCTGAACCCTGGTGAGCCTTTATTGCTTTACATTTCAGCAGCTGACGAAGTCGTCAGTATGGTTCTGGTTGCGGAGAGACCGGAACTACCCAATACTCAGGAATCCAGATCCCTTCGGGAGGATCCGGAGGTTCCTGAAAGCGGGTCTGGGTCCCAGCTCCCAGACTTGAACCCACAAGAAGCCACTTCAGAGGGCCCGGATCCTTCCGATAGGATCCAGGTCATTCCTGAAGAAGCTCCGGGTTCCTCCACCCAGAACCCGGAGGTCCCCGAAGATAGTCTGGACCCCTCCGACAGGGTCCGGATCAATGGAGAGGAAGCTCCGGACCCCTCCGGGAGGGTCCGGACCATTCAACGCCCAGTATACTTCATCAGTGAAGTGTTACATGATGCCAAGACTCGATACCTAGAGGTGCATAAGCTGCTCTACGCAGTTCTTATTGCCTCAAGGAAGCTTCGACACTATTTCCAAGCTCACAAAGTCTCGGTGGTAACCTCATATCCACTTCGAGCGATCCTGCATAATCCCAATTCAACTGGGAATATAGCAAAGTGGGCAGCGGAACTGGCTGAATTCGACCTCGAATTCATTCCAAGACAAGCAATCAAGAGTCAAGCGTTGGCAGATTTCGTGGCAGAATGGACTCCCTCTCCATTAAACCCTGAGGGCCCCAGCGAGCAGAAGACGGAACCACAAGTTCCGGCCTTCACTAAGCCTCACTGGACCCTTTACTTCGATGGCTCCATGCAGAAGTAGGGAGCCGGAGCTGGAATCCTTCTCCTCGCACCAACCGGGGAGAAGGTGAAATACATGGTGCACCTTGACTTCAAGGCAACCAACAACATGGCAGAGTACGAAGCACTCATATATGGATTAAAGGTGGCACTATCATATGGTGTCAAGCAGTTGCTGGTCAAAGGAGATTCACAACTTGTCATCAAACAGGTGAAGGGTGAATGCTCCTGCAATAATCTCCAGCTGGCTGCTTATCTCCTTGAAATCCAGAGGCTTCAGAAAGGACTTCGAAGTCCTAGACCTTGACCATGTTCAGCGTGCTCACAACGCTGAAGCTGACGAACTCTCGACCAAGGCGTCAACCGGAGCTCCGGCTCCAGACGGAACCTTTGTCCGGAGGTTGTCAAAACCCACAGTTCAGCCTGCCGAACTGAACGAAGGGGGCGAGATCAGCATCCCGAAGCTGACGGTCCCGATGGCCCTGTTACCATGGCAGCCATCAAGGGTCGTAGGTGCTGCCGGAAGCTCCGAGCAACCCAGCACGCAAGACTCAAATGCTCAAGTCAGTTCCGATGCATGGATCTCGGAGATCCGGAACTACTTGAAAGACAACATCCTTCCTGACGATGATGTATCCGCTGACCGGGTAGTCAGATTGGCTAAAAGATACACGTTGGTAGAAGGGGATCTCTACCGGCGCGGTGCCAACGGCATCCTAATGCGGTGCATCACAAGGGAAGAAGGTTGCGAGCTCCTCGCAGAAATCCATAGAGGTGAGTGTGGGAACCACGCGTCTTCCCGCACGCTGGTCGGAAAAGCCTTTCGGCACGGCTTCTACTGGCCTACAGCGCTCCAGGATGCTACTGAGCTAGTGAAGAAATGCAAAGCATGCCAATTTCATGCAAAGCAAATTCATACACCTGCTCAGTCCTTACAAATGATACCTCCTACGTGGCCTTTCGCTGTGTGGGGGATGGACATCTTGGGACCCTTCCCAAGAGCCGTCGGAGGTTACAAGTTCCTGTACGTCGCCATCGACAAGTTCACCAAGTGGCCGGAAGCTACTCCTGTTGTGACGATCAACAAACAATCTGCAATCAATTTTCTACAATCTATCGTGAGCAGATTCGGAGTCCCAAATAAGATCATCACTGATAATGGGACTCAGTTCACAAGCTCCGCATTTCAAGGATATTGCGAAGACCTCGGCATACAAGTTTGCTACGCTTCCGTAGCTCATCCTGCCAGCAATGGACAAGCCGAGAGAGCAAACGCAGAGATCCTTAAAGGACTCAAAACGCGCACTTATGAGCGTTTGAAAAAGCACGGAGCTAATTGGATCGAAGAGCTTCCGCCCACTCTATGGGCTAACAGGACTTCTCCAAGTCGGGCAACCGGAGAAACACCCTTCTTCCTGGTGTACGGAGCTGAAGCGATCCTTCCTCCGGAAATCACCTTGGGTTCCCTCCGAGTCCGGACCTTCGACGAAGCCGCGCAGGACCAGCTCCGGCGTGAAGACCTAGACCTCCTCGAGGAGGGAAGGTGCCAAGCAGCTGTTCGGAATGCCCGATACCGCCAAGCTCTACGGCGCTATCATCAGCGGCATGTACACAACCGACAGCTCGAGGAAGGCGATCTGGTGCTACGGAGAATACTATCCAGAGAAGGGCAAAACAAACTCTCCCCCGGCTGGGAAGGACCCTTCCGAGTGATCAAAGTATCCCGTCCCGGAAGCGTTCGCTTGGCTACCGAGGATGGGACACCTCTCCCAAATCCTTGGAACATCGAGCACCTCCGTAAGTTCTACACTTAATTCCACGGAGGTGAGTCTTAAGTAACTTGAAGTGTATGTTATAGAGTCATTGTACAGAGTCGGGTAGTTCCTCCGGGAGAGCAGCCGGACCTTTCCCGAAAGGTTTGGAAAGCTCATGCAACACTTGATACAGTCTCCGGACTAGAAGTGTAGCTAACTACCCTGGGTTAAACGAGAAACCGAACACACTTAGCCTGGTTCCGTACCCTAAGAGTGTACTTGTTTCCCCTGTACCCCGGACCTATAATGAAAGACATCTTCATGTGAAATAGACTCCACGTGCATTCATTTTTGCATAAGGCTCGACATTTTTATTTTTCTCTTTCTTGTCTATAACAGAAACGTGCAATTCTTAAGAAATTCTAGTTAGACCGATTTACGTACGATTCGAGTTGAATTGTCGGATTTTTTAGATTTAAATATCGTCTGTGGCCAACTCGCCTGAAAGCCGCCAAGCCATTCTAGGGCCGGAGTGCGCTATCGACTTAGCCTGGTCAAGCACCCTAAGTACGCCACTCTACCTACATCCCGGCAGGCCAAAGTAAGGTGGGTCCATGGACAATTGGATCTAAAAGAAAAGACAATTCATCCAATTATACTAAAAATCGTGTTCAACTTGAAATTCTCTTGAGAACCGTAAGACGCGACGAAGTTATAGATAATGAACGAATTTTACTGTTTTTCTTGGCTTAAGTGTGCAGGAAAAATAAACCCAATATCGATGGAGAAAAATCGGAGTTAACCAAGCTCCGACTCCCACCGGCGTTAACTTAAAGATGGTGAGAAGACTCTATCACTAGAGTCTGTTGCCAGCAAGCCAGGCGTGGCAAGGGTCATTGCCGGAGCTACTAAGCTCCGACGATGGACAGTGCCGGAGCTTCTAAGCTACGACGACTTCAAGGGACCTTCACTATCGAAAACTTCGGACCTAAACTATACGAGTTTGAAGCAAATTTGTCTTCAACAAAACTCAACATCCTTTTGGTACATGTCCACAATCAAATTGTGCACATCTATCAGGGGGCCAAGTGAAGACAAAGATGTTGAAGACAAAAAATGAAATTCACGAAAAATTGGGGATTTCATTTCATCAGAAGACCGGAGATTACATCTGGAGACAAGGGATTACAAAATTGAGGAAGAAGAGAAGATACAAATAAAGGCTAAGAAAGATAGTCCTAGACCCTATGGAAGAACTCAGCGACCTTCTGGGCGACCTCCGACACGCTGGCTCGGGTAGCTTCGCCTTCTCCTTCGACGGGGCCTTCAAGCACCGGGTCCAGAGAGAATCGAGGGTTCCGGCTAGTGTAACACGTCAACACATACTCTGTGACGTTCCTAGCCAGGGATTGCCCCTCGACCTCCAGCTGGTCCGCGATGACGTCGCCCACCTTGGAGAGCTTGCTGCCCGCAGCGCTCAACGCTTGCAACGCAAGGTCCGGCTCCGGCTCCGGATCATCCGGGAGCACGGGGCTGAAACCCATCGGCGCTAGCGCATCATCGGCCTTGCTCAGGAACTCCCAAATTTGCAGGGAGTCCGTCTTCCTCAGGCCCTTCATCTCTTCCAGGGACCTCCGGGCCGCCGCCAGCTCCGAATTCTCGCGGGAAAGACGCTCGACTTCTTTGGCGTTTTGCTGAATCTTCGCAGCAACCCGCTTCTCAAGTCTTCCGAGCTCCTCCTCCCGGAGGTGGATCTTGTTCCGGCGGTCGACCAAGTCTTTCTCCCTAGCCTCTATTTTCTTCTCCCGGGCGACAAGGGCACACTCGTACTCGTAGAGTTCCTGCCCCCGCACCCAGGTCTTCTCCTCCTCCTCGAGGCAGCGCTCTTCCAATTTTTTAGTGCGCTCCTCGATACCCTTGTCCGCCAGAGCTGTCTTCTCGGCGAGCTCTTCTTCACGTCGCAAGACGTCATCCCGTAGCTCCAGGAGTTTTTGCTCCTCATCCTCGAGCCGCTTTTCCCTTCCCTCAAGTGCCTCTCGGCGCTTGATGAGTGCGGTGCTGATGGCCTCGAGTTGATCACACCGAGCGTTGGTCGCGTCGTTAGCAGCCTTAGCTTGGTCATGGTACTCCCGGGATTGGGCGTCGAGGTTGTGAGTCATGCTCTCCCTCTCGTCCAGCATCTCACCCCAGAGCTCCAGGCGGACCTTCTCCCGCCTGATCCATTCCTTGTCCTCAGCAATCCTCGACTGCGCCAGCTTGGTCTCGAATTGGAGTCGATTACGCCACCTCCTAAGGGTTTGGCGCTCCCCTTCAAGAGCCTTGCTGTCGTGGAAGAAGGCTAGTTGGACTTGGCGTAGACTGGAGCAAGCGTTGTCGATGGACATCGACAGCGAGATGGGCTCCGGACCTTCTGGGGTCTCCTCCGCTGGTTCCAGCGGGTCTTCATTTACAAAAATTGGGTCCCACTCTACGAGAGCGGAACCCCGAGCTTCCAAGGCACTAGGGCACTCCTCCGGGATGGCCTCAGTCGCCACCGAAGAAGGTCCCGCCACCAAGTCTTCATTCGCCCCCTCAGGCTGGGGGCCGGCGACTTCGTTCAGGCACTCTGGCTCCGCCACGGGTACCATCGACGTCGTCGCCTCCACTGGCTCCGGCCGGGACGCTTCTTCTGAGGGAGGCTCAAGCTCCCTCGCCTCTTCGACCACCGGCTCTGCAGCCGACGCCTCCACAATCACCGGCTCTGCAGCCGGCGCTCCAATAGCTACCGGCTCTGCGACCGGAGCTTCGGAAGTAACCGGCTCAATTGCCGGAACCACTTCAACTTCCGGCTCGCACGCCGGGGCTTCAGCTACCTCCGGCTCAACCGCCGGGGCTTCAGCACTTTCCGGCTCTGAAGCCGGGACCGCTACTTCCTCCGACTCAACAGCCGGAGCATCTACTTCTGCAGCACCAGGGCCCGGAGCTTCAACCTCCGGAGCGGGTGCCGCTGGCGCATCTTCAATCCCGTGGTCCGGCGCTACCACGGGAACTTCTGGAGACGAGTCGAGGTCCATGACCACGACAGCCGGCGCCGGAGCTGTCGCAGCCTCCGCCTGGGGCGGCACCGGGGCTGGAGCAGAAGCCCTCGCAGCCTCAGACACTGTGGCTGAGGGCGGAGCTTCACTCCCCTTCTTGGGAACGCTGCAGATGAAGAATGAAGAAATTGAGCAAACAGATGCTATAATTAAAAGTTAATTGAGGTAAGCAAGAAAAATTACCTTGGGAGGCTCACGCACCAGCTTGCGCGGAACCTCTTTCCCGGACGTTCCGGGCTGGCCACGGTCGCCGTAGGAGCTCCGGGAGGACTCCCAGGACTTGCCGTAGCCGCGGGCGTTTCCCGGGTCGGAGCTCTCCTTGACCGGGAGGAACTCCTAGACCTGGAGGCCCTCACCGCTTCTCGAACCGGAGTCGCCTGTCCGGAGCTGGCACCTCCGGAGGGACCCATCACGGGGACAGCCGCACTCCGAGAGGATCCCACCGCCGGAACAGTAGCGCTCCGAAAAGACCCCACCACGGGGACAGACGCTACAGCGGCGGAGGATCTTCCTTCCTGAGGACGGGGAACTGGCGGGGAAGTAGCAAGCCCGACAGACCTTCCGTCAGCATGTCGCAGCTTCCTCTTCCGGTTCTCCGGCTCTTCCGCCAGCTCCTTGCCCTTGCCGGTGACCTCAACTCTTGGCTGAGAGACAGGGGTGGAGCCGCCTTCCGACAACCCGGGAATCGCCAACCGGGCGGTCGATCTTCTCTCGACGACGCCAAGGTCGTCAAGCGCGGGCATCTTCCGCCGGAGCTCCCTGCTAAACTCAACTTCCACGTTCTGGGGGAGGAAAGCCGGCGGCGGAGTCAAGTACTCTCCGTCAACATCGATGCCGTGCTGGAATTTCTTGAGGTGAAACTCCAAGGACTTCCCCACCATGCTGGACTTCAACCCGGTCTCGACCCGGTCCTCGTCCATCACGCTGTTGAGGGCCCAGGCGAGCTTCTCCCTCCTCTTCAGCGGTGCCCACCTGTTGGACAGGAAGTTGCAGAACACCGCCTGGGGAGTCAGTCCTCCCTCCACACATTGGCGGATCCTGGACAGGATGGGGTCGAAAGCTGCCGCCAGCACCGGAACTTCGCTCCACACCGACGTGTCAATGCCGGGCAGACCGTCTGGCAGCTCCAACCGCTCGTGCTCCTCCACCCGGACGACTACCCAATCTTTCTTCCAGTCATCCCACTTCCCGGAAGGGAACGACCGGAGGTACTTGAACGGGCACTTCTTGCGCTTCACAAAGTAGTAGAAGCCAAGGTACTCGTCACTTCGGCCGGTGGTTTGGACGGTGAAGAAGGTGCGGAAGAGCTCGATGCAGGGAGGGATGCCCACCCACATCTCGCAGAAGTGGACAAAGATGGACACAAGGAGGAGGGAGTGAGGGCCAAGGTGGTATAGCTGCAGACCATAGAAGTCCAGCAGCATCAAGAAGAAGGAAGAAAACGGTGGGATCAGCCCCACCATGGCGTACGATGAAAAGTACACCATTTCGCTGGAGTGCTCCTTTTTAAAGGGAAGCTCCCCGCCGGCGCGGACTGAACGGTTGAAGAAGTCCGACGACCACCCCATGAGGGCTCGGACCTTCTTCAGATCGCTCTCCGTCTTCAAACGACTCTCACGCAGACCCAACTCCATCGCAGCACAGCTAGGCGAGAGAAGAGAAGCAAAACACGAGTTGGGAGTTTGAGCGCAAGAACAGATGGAAAGCGTAAAGAACTCCCGACGGTGCGCTTTCCTTCTTAAGTAAGCCCTCGCAACGCTTGGATGGAAACTGCAGGGGAGTCAAGGATACTACTCAAGAATTCAACCCAACCGATGACAAGAGGGCCCGGGACCACCCTGACGATCAAGTCGAGGTTCTTACCCAGGCGAACAGTTGTCATCACGAGGCGGGAAACCCAAAGGCGGCGGACTGACAAGGCGCGCGGAACCGATACGGTTTTCGTATCGGGAACCGACGACCTTCAATTGCGAGAGATCCGCACGTCAAAGATCTTATCTGCCGCCTGAGGCGCGCCACGCGTCGGCACTTAACCGTAAAGTCCCACCAAAGGCACCTCCAAAGACCCTTGAAGACCCAGTTCAAGAGTCGCAAGTGTGGACCCACCTCCGGCAGAATGACTTCATCCCGTTGGCCTTCCCCGGAGGTAGGTCCAGGGGGCCACTGTCGGTACCCTAAAAACCATACACCCCCTGAGGATACAAAGATCTCAAGGGAAGGACATCTACTCAAATTGAAGACCCTCGGGAGCCCACTTGTCAGACGTAACCGGACCCGCTTCTTCAACATGGTTAGCCCCTAGGTTGCCACGTGTACTGTCAGACCAGAGCTATTACCCGCAAGGGTGAAGCTCCGGGCCAAGTACTGAAACGGCACCTCCGGAGGTAACCCCTGATCGAGAGAAGCTCCGGACCTGACACGTGCCAGGCCGCCCCGGAGCTTCCCGCTTCCCACGAGCAAGCTCCGGAGCTGCCACGTGTCCATACGTCGGAGTTGGCCGCTTCAAACCCCCGGGAGACGTTGTAACGGCTCCGGATCTCCAAAGGACAGCCGCAGACTTTAAGACCCGATTAATTATCATTAATTCCACGTTAATGATATTTAATCGGATGATCTTAACACCTGTAACGGCACTGTCGGAGCCGTTACAGGGTTATTAACAACAATTAATCTCGTGTATCAATACCAATAACCGCCAGAGCCACATGTCGGGCCAGGCTGACTTGTAACGGTTTGTCCTTGTACTATAAAAGGACAAACCGACGATACACGAGAGGGAGAGAACTCGGGAACACTCTGAAGCCCACAAGTTAATACAACACACACACACCCGTGGAGTAGGGTATTACGCTCAGGCGGCCCGAACCACGTAAACTACTGTGTCACTCGTGTCCAATCGCGTTTCACCTACTTGAGTCTCCGCGCGCCCAAACCGAACCACAAACTCCTTCAACACTTTCGTAGTGTCAGGGGATCTGCCGACTCCAACAGTCGACAGTTTCCTAATTGAATTTTTACACGAACGCGAAAAATTTCTGACAGGTGTCTGAAAATTGGTCTTAATTCCAGATGATATTAATTAATAGTTAATTATTACCACTATTCGTTAATAATTATAGTTAACAGAACTAATAAAAATTTTATAAACTATACATTGATGACAAGATTCTATTATTTATAATATAATCCTTATAATTAATATATTAAAGTTAACAAAAACTAACACCTTATGATTCCTCCTACCGCCATCGCGGGCCACCGAGTCTGGAGAAGATAAAGTAGAGAAAGGGGGGTTTGAATTACGGGTCTGATAAGCACGAGGATTTCTCTTGTGTGAAAATGGGGTTGGCAAAAGGCAAAGAGCTGGAGCGTTCGCGGACAGGGCATGTGATGTGTCCGCATGAAAAGCTGGCGCGCGTCGCGGCGTGTCGGCCGCGCGCCTACGTGCATCGATCGTCCCGTGCGGATTGACTCTCTTTGCTCGAGCCATGTTACTTCGTCACAGAGATAGGAAATAACATTAACAATTCTAAGGATAAAAGAATGATTACGAGAATACTACATATATAGTTACAATACCTAGAGCAACTTGATGCACATTACCAGGAAAATACAGTACTGTATTAGCTAACCTAATCACACCAGGTCTAACAAAAATCGCAAGATACAGAGAAATTGAAACGCCATTGCCGAAACTACGTGCAACTCGTAGAGTACGTACGTCGTAGGCAGGCAGGCAGGCAGGGGGCTCGCTGCTACTGCTATAGTGCTATCTATGCTAGCAGTGCACGCGGGAGCTGATGAGCGGGAAGTCCTGCGGCGTCATCCAGGCGTAGGTGAAGCGCACGACGTCGGCGCCGCCGCGCCCGCGCGGCGCGAGGGCCCTCCCGCCGCGGAGCAGGCACCGCTCGCCGTCGACGGCGCGGATGGCGCGCGGGTCCACGGCCTCCACGCTGCTCAGGCCGTAGCAGCGCAGCACCACCCGGGACACCGCGCACCGGCACGCGTTCCGCACCTCCACCGCGTACTCGGGCTTCCCCTCCACCGTCCGCCCCGTCGCGCGCTGCCGCACCACCAGGTCCCCGCGCCTGCACCCGGCCCCGGCGGCCACCACCGGTGGCGGCGCCTTCGTCCTTGCTGTTGCAGGTGCAGGGGCAGCGCCGGAGGCGAGGGTGAGGACGAGGACTACTCCGAGGTGTAGTAGTAGGCAGAGACAGAGGAGGCGCGGCGGCTCTGTTCGTGGCTTTGCCATGGGACTGCTAGCTGTGCGAGTGGCGGAAGAGCGGAGAGGCGGGGCGGCTATGTACTCGGTGGTGGAGTGAGACTGAACTGAAGGAATGCAATGGCATAATAGGCAAACCTCGCGCTTGCTCGCGGTGGGCACAGCACAGGTGCGGGGGACATGGGCATGCACATGCATGGTCCAGCCGCTGGGTGGGTCGTCGGGAGGCGGCACCAGGGATGGGGCGTGTGTGGTCTGCCGTGGGCGCGCTCGCGCATGTCCGTGTGTGAACGGCGGCAGTCTAGCTCGGCGCGACGGCGGCGTCACGTGGGGTCATCGGCGAACCAGATTTCGAGGTTTCTGATTATTTTTTGGTTTCTATCCGAAACTGTAAAGCATACGGATAGCTCCAGCCTCCGGCCCGTAATCTTTCTATGCCGAGAACCCAAACTATGAGACCATCCGCAGCAGCAGTTTAATCTAAAACTTACTCTATCCCTCTATACTTCCAGTATATCCTCTATACTTCCAGCATTTCACTCTGGACACTTACTCTATACTTTCAGTAATCTACTCTATATTTCCAGTCCAGTAAGCTTTACAATGAACCACTGCAAATGGTCTGAAGCATAGAATACGTATCCACATATGTACACAACGAGTATTTACAGAGCTGGCATACCTAATGTTTTGGGGAACTAATAAGTGACCATTTTTAACCCAACTTTCGACACTGTAAACCTTACCTACCTACATATTTACACACTTTACTTCTATATATCGCCATCATCCTATTTACAGCTAGCGAAAATCTGCCTGATCTCAGACAAATTAACATACCTGTGGAAAATAATTAACCAACTACTGTACGTGGCGTGTATGGACAGCAGCAGCAGTGACGATAGAGTTACGAAGATAGCTTATTGACGAGGCCCAAGCTCTGGAAGGGCCGGTAGAACTTGAACAGGTTCCCGAATACGAACGCCGTCGTCGTGCCGGCTCCGTCGGCGTGCTTCCCCTTGCTGCCGCTCTCCGTGGCGAACGGGTCGTGCTTGACACGCAGCGTGGCCTCGCCGATCTGCGCGCGGACGGCCTCGATGATGGTCTTGGCCTCCACGCGGTGGCCCTGCGGGTCCGACAGGTAGAACGTGTCCACGGCCTCGCCGCCCTCCGACGAGATCTCGGCGCGCCGGATGGTCAGCCCGTTCTCGCGGAAGATGCGGGTGATGTCGGACAGAAGACCCGCGCGGTCGCCCGATCGCACCTCCAGCACCAGGCCCTCGGCGGTGCGGCGCTCGATGGCCGCCTCGAGGCAGCGGACCAGGCGCTGGCGCTCGGCCTCGGACCGGACCGGGCGGCCGTCCACGTGCCGGATGTAGTACTCCTGGTACGCGCCGTCGCGGGGCTCGGCGCTGACGGTGCCGTGGTGGACGACGTACTCCATGTCGGTGATGGTGCACACGGTGTCGAACAGCAGCTTGGGCCGGTCGCGGCACCGGACCACCACCGCCGTGTACCCGCGCTCGGCGCACGGCGTCACGGACACCTCCGTCCTCGCAGTGGCGGCGGAGCTGCCCCGGTCGTCGAACATCATCTGGTGCAGGCGCCGTTCCTTGTGCGCCGGGCTGCCTCCCGCCGCGGCGCGCGCGTCGCTCTGCCCGCGCAGCAGGTTCCCGAGGCGCGCGCTGATGTCGGCGATGCGGCCGCCGTCCTGGATGGCGCCGCCGCCGGTGCCCGCGTCCGTGACGTGCACGACTGCGGCGACGCGCGTGTTGTGCGTCCACAGCTCGGCGCTCTGGACCGCGCAGCGCATGCCGGTGAGCACCGCGCACACCTCGGACAGCAGGCCCGGCCGGTCGGTGCCGGTAAGCTCGATGGAGGTGTACTCCTCCGACGACGACACGATGCCCATCGTGTTGCGCGCCTCCGGGTAGTACCAGTCGTCGGCCTCCAGCGTCTGCGGGCGGCTCTCAACTCCATCAGACTCTCTCTCCGGCAACCAAGACAGTTCAAGAACCAGTACGATTCAAGGCACGAATCAGCAAAAACAAAAAAAAAAATACCTTCTGGATGTAGGAGATGATTCGCGTGTCGAGAACCTTGTTGCCGTCACGGTCGGTGACATTGAACACTGAAGAAGAGTGAAAAAAAAAGCAAGGAGAAGAAAAAAAATCAGGTTTTTGAGAGAAGAAATCAGAATCTATCCGAATTGCAGAGGAGTACAGGAATCGGGTGCTGACCATCCATGAACCAGTTGCCGTCGGAGGAGAAGTAGGCCTTGCGGATGACGAGGTTGAGGTCGGCGATGACCTGGACGACGGCGAGGAGGGTGCCGTGGCTGTTCACGCTATCCACCCGGACCACCGTCGCGTCTGTGGACGCCTCGTTGTCGATCACAACCCTGCTTGGCCCGGGCAAATTTCAGCAAACCGTGCTTTGGATTCTTGAATCATGAGAGCACAAGGGGGTCCAAGAAGAACAGAACTCAAAGAGGGAGAAAAACAGAGAAGCTTAACAACAAGCAACGATTCAAGAGAGCATGTACGAACACAAGGGAAATTTGTTACAGCAGCAGCAGCAGTGGCGGAAGCAGGGCCCAGAATCCTCGAACCCAAGGAAGCAAAAACAGAGAAGGCAAGCTGGAAAACTAAACGAAATATGCATCGAATACTGTAAAAGGCAAAGTCACTTGAAGCGACCGATCTCGCTCACCTTGGCGGGTTCATCCTCCTGACGAGCTTGGCGTACTCGTCGTGGTCGTCCATCCTCGCCGTCGCCGTGAGAGCCATGGCCGCAGACCCCTCACTCGCATCAACGGCGCTCCACAGACGGCTCTCGTCGTGTCCGGAGAAGACGAGCCTGCCTTGCCTTGCGTTGCGTGGTCTACCACGCTACTCTGCTCTGCGAGTGGAGTGGTGAACTGAATATTATATCTACCGCGTGTGAACTGAATCACGGAGCTTGAACTAACCTGTTGGTAAAGTCGGCTTTTGGAATTATTTATGTCCTTGCTGTCGGCCTCGCTCGTGCTTTATTTGCTGGTTTGTGAAGATACATATACAATAAACGATGGGCGGCAAGGCTACATTTGTTGAAAAAGCAAGCAGGAGGTTGAATTGAACGGTAAAGGGGTGTCATTGTCCATTAGGATCTCGTAGAGTCACCTCGTGATCGCGGTGACCTGCCTCTGGCGGCTTTGTGTCATTCACAAGCATACTAGTAGCTTTGTCCGATAATTTTGGCGATCCGTATATTTGGTGGCCCCATTTTGTCTATTTTATACTCTCGTTTTGGATAGGGGATAATTTGGTTTCATTATTCCCATATGATAAGCAAAGGTGATAAAAGTAATGGCAAAGGTTGTACCCGATTTCGTCAAGTCAAGATCGAAGGCACCATCGGGAACATGTTTCAATATGTTGACTGTAGAGTCATGCAGTGGAGTGCAAGTAAAAGTGATAAAAAGGCAGAGACCTAACTTGCACGGTTAGGCAAGTCTATGGTCCTATATGTGAGGGATTGGATTAAGCGCGGCAGTGCGGTTAATTTTGGATAATACTAATAGCCTGAGTAGCAGCGTACCGAAACCATTCATCAAAGAAGTGGGATGTGACGATGGAGCTCGTCTCGCCAATCCTCTAATTCTGTTTCAGCTTATGGTCAAGCAAAAGTCGTGCAAGTAGAAGTAGGCATACATTTTTTTTTAGCTTCTCTTCTACTCCCTCCTTATCATTTTAATTGACGTTTCAGACAAAAATCTGAACTAGAAATAAACTAGGTTTCACTGTCCGAACGTCAAATAAAAAAGTAAAGAGGGAGCATCAAACTATTGGCACCCGAGGACAAGGGTTAAGTAAGCCTGTCTTCTTCAAAAGGGAAGGGAGGACGAGGGTTAAGTAAGCCTGTGTCCTTCTTAATCAATATAGTATTGCACATATTTTTTTTCTCGATAAAGACATTTCATTAAACTCAAAAGCATCAAGATGATATAAAAGAAGTTTGCACCAGACCTTTGCACAGTCAAGATGCACACAATGTACGTAACCAATAGTATTGTGCATGTACTACGTTCTTTGTAAAGTCTTTGGTGTTAAATCAACAGCGTGAATTGAACTAGTCTTTGGTGCATGTACTAGTCCCTCCGTTTCGATGTTAGTTCAAAATTGAACTAAACAGTTGCAAACATTTTGAAAAGTAAAGAGTATATCGCACGCCGTAGTCGTCCTATTCTAATATTTTAGCATCTAGGTATGTGGAGACGATATGTGAAACGTATCATCTGGACCCCTCATAATCATCTTGTTGCTCATCATCGATCGTCGTCGTTTTATCCACTACTACTACGAGATAAGAGATCGGATAAGAGAGGCGGCTTAGCTTGCAACGGGGCTGCCACGTCGTCACCGGATCGATCACGTCGTCAGTACTGTCAGCAGCACGCGCGCGCGTCTCCTGTGTGGCTGGGGACGCGATCGATATGTCCAACTAACAAGCAACTAGCACTATTTTTTTTTTCTCTTGCACACATTGGAAGAATATGCAGGCTAGCACTGTCTCAGTGTGGACGCCGCAGCAGCTGCCGTAAAAAAAAAGTCAAACCGGCGGAGATATTTATAAGTAGGATATACTCTCTCCTTCTCAAATTAATTATCGTTTTAGACAAATTTTTTAGTTCAAAATGAACTAAATTTCTTGTCCAAAACGACAACTAATTTGGGAAGGAGGGAGTTAACCTGTCAAGATTTCTTAGGTAGATCTTATCGTGTTGGTAGTTACGGGTATTGTCTCACTAATGATCACATTCTTCCTTTTGGTTATACCGGTTTGTTCTAGAGAGATACTATATCATTGTTGCCTTGTTGGCTGGCTAAAGGAGGACTATTGTTTCAAACCATCATCGGTAAGGGTGTGTTTGCATGATGACAAGGTACAATAAAAAATGTAGCAATCCTTATCGTCTGGAGCTCGACCTCACGGGTGGCCTCATGGCTATGGCCACGGTGTTGTTCGCCTCGCTTCGTTCATCCAAAGCCAAAGGCGGCAGATAAGAAAGGTTTCGTGCCTACATGTTCTTCAGGTCCTCCGCGGCCTCTTGCTCGGTGCTCGCCTGCCATCCCCATGCGTTTCAACTTACTCCTGTCCCGAAGAACATGTAGGCACGGCAGCCGGCAGCGCGATACGGCACATAAGCTGACGGGAAGGAGGCTTGATTTCTCACTCGATCCAGAGCAGGCAGGCGGCACGGGCCTGTACAACCGTGCGCTGAATCGTCGTTGGTTATGTGCACGAAGGCGCGAAGGCGCTGCCGTCTCTCTCCTCTGTTTTCCTCTATGACTAAAAAACCAGGTTTTAATTAAAAAAGTGCGTCTGCCGGGAGTCGAACCCGGGTCTATTGCTTGGAAGGCAATTATCCTAACCGTTGGACTACGGACGCTTTATGTCTTATAAAAAAAGAACGTTTTCATGACATTGTTTTCGTAGTTCGGCATTGGCACTTTATCATGGCAATAGCTCGTTAAATATATTTGTAAAACCGATACAAGGAAAAAAAATGTGTATACAGCTTTGTCTTGCCACTAATTTGAGCTTGTAGCAGGTCAAAATCCCTCATTTCCTGTTCCTTTCAATACTAATTCAGTCACCACCGCCATGCACTGATAAATTAGCAAATAAAAATCGTCACAAGAACTGTGTAATCAAATTGATCTTCCCGCATAACAAAAAAAAAGGGCTGCGATCGATTAAGGGCATTTATCTTACGGTTGTAGCACAACAAATGTGATTTCTACAGCAAAAACTCAAATTGCTACAGCATATCTCCAGCCCAACTCCGTAGTCAGCCCACTAGAAATTCCTGCCGAATGAGGACCAATAGTACCTCGATAGTTCATCCGATTTTGTAAAAGATCTCCAGCCCATTTCGCAGACGCGACACACTGACTCGTGGGACCAACCCGTTTCCCAACCCCACTCGCTTCTCCCCTCCCGTTCCAAACTTTGGAGGGAAAACCCCCAAAATGTCAATTCATCTACCAAAACCGCCGCCCAAAAAATTCGTTCGAGAAAACGGCGATGAGGCGCCGGAACCTAATGGTCACCTCCGACTCCGACGAGGAGGACGGCGACGGCACGGCTACCACCGCCTTCGCCTCCGCCTCCGCTTCGGTTGCCGGCGGCAGCGTCGGCCGGCCCTCGCCCGTCAACCCTAGTCCCCTCCCCATCCCCTTCCCACCCCTCTCGCCCTCACCCTCCGCTCCCGTCGTGATCTCCGACGACGACGAGGATGAGGATGTCGAGGATATCCTCGACTCCGACGAGGACTCCCCCTTCGTCGACGCCTCCGAGGACATTTCCCCTCCCGCGCCCGCTCCGCCGCCTCCTCCTTTGGCGGCCGGGAACCTGACCCCCACCGAGACACCAACCCCGACTCCGCCCCCTGCTATGGCCCCGTCGACGGCCCCGTATCCCACGCGGACACCTACCACGGCCCCGTCTCCGGCCGGTGCCCCAACGCCGGCCGCGCATCCGCGCTCGACCCCGCCACCGTCCGCGCTGAACGGGCGGCTGCGGCCGGTGGACGAGTTCCTGCGGGGGCTCGGGCTGCGGCTTCGGCCGGAATGGCTCGAGTCCTGCGCTGCGGGCTTGCCCGGCTTCGACGGCCTCGGCGGGGCGGAGGCGCAGGCCAGGAGTTGCTTCGAGCAGTTCCTCTTCGCCGACATGAACACCTGCGGGGCTGGCGTGCTGCCAGAGGGCGTTGGGACCATGCACGACGCTGTCCTCGAGGGCCCCTTCGTGCTTCAGGTTCGACGTTGCGTTTTTGCTAAAATAGGATAACGATGGTTGTGCTTTTCTTACCGAACTGTTGATTTCCATGCTGTTCTGCTGCCCGCAGCGTGACCTTGTCGTACTTTTTAGTGAAATGTTTGTGGATGCTTCTGCGATAGATGACGAGAATATTTGCGCTATTTCGTCTGAGAAAAGAAAATGTTCCATTGACTTTAAACTGCTGCTGTCAGCCTGTCACTTGGTGGCCCAATTCATATAAAATGGGTTATCAAATCTTGAATCTTACAAATTCCGAAACTCCAAACTACCTGTTATTGCAGATCGCATGAACTAGAATGTTACATGGAGACTTGAGATTGCTGTTATTTTGGTTGGATTACAGTTCTGAATGCAGGAATTAACATGAGTTTTGCATTAAACAGTTTGATCCACACCGCAATCTTCAGGAAATGCATTGCTTTGCCACCATACCATTTAAAAATTCTCTTTGTTACTTTGTTCTAATTTATGCAGATTGGTTCTTGTATGCTCCTTGTGTATTTCCTTCTTATACTTGCCTTTTTTTGCCTGTATTAAATTGAACAATTCTTTTTTATTTATCATCCCTTTTTGCTATGAGGAATTGTCCATATGACTCTGGGCTTTTTATAGGTTGATGAAATTGTTAATATATCAGCTCCTTTAAGGGAAAGATACCATGGCACACATGCAGGACCCAAAAGGTGTTTAAAATTATCAATGACCGATGGCAGCCAACACATATTTGGGATGGAATACAGGCCGATCAAAGACCTGGAAGTCCTAGCTCCTGCTGGTTTAAAGGTCACTTTTGGCTCATTCCTTATTTCCAAAGATGGTTGTCCACTTGCCCTACATTTGGATTTTGTGCTATAGTTCACATTTTAGTAATTCCTTTCTTTATACTCCCTCCATCCCAAAATACTTGTCGCTTAGGACAAGAATTCTAGTCCTAAGTGACAAGTATTGTGGGATGGAGGGAGTATGTACCTGAGACAGGTGTGCACAGTTGCATTTATAAAGATAAAAACATAACCAATGTTGGAGGAAGTAGGTGTCATTGAAAATAAGAAGAAATAGGCACCTAAACGCATATCAAAGAGGACTCAAACTAGGATGGTGCAGTCATACCTCCCCTCCACCACCTTCAGGCAATTGAGCTAGACTGCATTTAGCATAGCACTGTCACAATGTGCTTATCACATTTTGTGCTACCATTTTGGTATTTTACCAATTTAATTATTATTTTGGCTGTTGTGAAATGTCTGTATATTAAATGCATATGGAACATTTTCTGGTTCTTGATGTTGAGTTAATCATGTTTCTAGAACATAATAGAGAGTAGGGGCGTCAAGGTCCGGGCGCACAAAACAGATTAGAGAAGAGTCCTAGTCTACATCAGCATTAGAAGAGTCCAAATTCGGTTTAGAAATAGTTTGAGTCAGTTTTCTTCCTTGTAAGGGACTTTATATAGCTGCCGCCCTCCGGCAGATTAATCAAGAAAAGAGAAGGGATTTCCAACACTTGATTGCATGGCTCCATCTTTCTTTCTTTATCCTGCACAAAAATATAATAGCCTACTACATGCAGCAATAAACACCATCTTTATTTGAGGCCTAACTATTGCACTCCCAATTGCTTGTTACTCTGTTGGATACTGTTTTACTTTTACAACTGCTTTGTCTTGTATTGTTAAATATATATTTCCATATGTACCTTTTAAATTTGTAAACATGATTATGTCTGGATCAGAACATGAACCTTCTTTTTCATTGAAGACAATTTTCATTTTTTGGGTGCAAAAGAAAATGCAGTGCGTAAGCATCCTGCATTTTCTTAACAACTTTTCTCTTATACATCTTATAAATTAAATGGTTACACCTTCTGTATGCCAGTAATCAATGTATGCCTCTATGCAACCAAGCAGTACAATAATAAAAAATTATAGATGATAAATGCAAACATATTTTCTAGCCTACCCAACGTGCTTGGGATAAAGGCTTTGTTGTTGTTATTGTAAATATAAACATATTTTCTCATACCATATTTTATCATGGCCATATAATTCTCAATGCATTTCAGGCTGTTATAAGGAATGTGCACATAAGGAGGGGCCTCCTTATGCTAGTTCCTGAAGTTATTGAGATTCTTGGGGGTGTAGTTGACGAGTTGGAAGCAGCGCGCGACAGACTTGTTTCTGAAGTAAACAAACCGCCTCGTGGCAAAAGGTATAAGTTGTGTATTAGTGAAATCCAATAGATTTACATGCATGACATTTCAATTGTAGCTATATTGCTTCATAACTGATTTTTAAGAAATATCTTGACACTTAATTGTTAATTCTGTGTCACTAAATGTATGATTAGATCAACTCTATTTCTACTGCAAACATGTCATATGAGATCTTTTGTGTGTATTTAGACCTTTTCATTTGATCCTTTCAGTTTCTTTTTCTTGAATTGTAATAATTTTAAAATTCAAACACCAGATGCTATAAGTATTCATGCATAGCACTCCCTTATGGGACATTTTATTCTGTCATAAATTGAGATTGATAAAGATTCTACTTGGGACACCTCTTCATGCTACAGGAAACAAGGTGGATTACCTTTGTCTTCAAGAGCCACTCTTGCTGCTTGGCCATGTAGTACCAATGTTACAAATGGTGGTGAGCAAGGGATCTCCTTGCCAGCAACAGTTAATTCCTCTCATCCAACAGGATTAGGTACTATGTAAAATCTGTATAATTTCATTTGGATGTTTCCATATTAGATTTGCATGTAGCACATTTTTAGAGATAAAATAGAAGTGCTACGAATGCACATCTAAATTTTTACAGACTCTATACCCTCAAGCTTTTCATTTACTAAGAATGATACTGGGCACTGAGTTGGCTACACATCTGTGATCCTCCATTTTATATATCGTGGCTAATTTATTTTCATTGCTAATTTCTATGGTAGTTGGGTTGCTCTCATTTTTCCACATCCAGAAACTTAAAGTTGGTCATTCGTAAAGAACAGTTTGTTTCTGAACACTGTTGTTGCACTTGCACCAATATTTTTCAGCAGCAAGTCTTGCATATCCTTTCCCTTTCCAGAAAGAAGTGTCATTTTTATTTCATGCCCTACTTTGTAGCACAATAATCATCAAGCAAGAAAGGAAGCAGTCCTGTATATGAATTTTACATTGAGTTAAGAACTTAACCTCTCATTTTATCAGTCTCATGGTTAAAAATAAACCCTATTTGCAGGTAATGCTTCCCAGGTTGGTAGAACAACAGGAACTCTTGCTTCTGAGCTTGTTAGCCGTCCTGTAATGGCAAATACTGCCCAAGAGCAAAATCTGTGTGTCCAAGAAATCAACATGCAGGACCTATATACTTTCAGGAATAGTTCAGGAACTTCTCCATCTATTCCCCATGGACATGATGGCACACATAATATCAGAGAAGAACATGTTGATCCTTCTATTATGGCAAACCATTCCCATGAACAAATGCAGTGTGTCCAAGAGGTCACCATGCAAGAACAATCTAATTCTTTTGTTAGGATCGAAAGAAGATCATCCACATCCATCCCTTGTGAGTATGATTCCAATCAAGTGTCACATGCCGTTGGTGGTACTGGTGCTAATTATGTGGAGGCTGCACGATCCTCAAGTCGGCATATCCAAGAAATCGACTTTCACGACCTATCTACTTCCAGGAATAATACAGGAACTTTTGCTTCCGTTCCCAATGGACATGATCTCACACATAGCATCAGAGAAGAATATGTTGATTATTCTGTTATGGCAAACAATTGCCATGAACACGTACAGTGTGTCCAGGAAGTCACCATGCAGGAACAAGCTACTGCTTTTCTTAGGACTGAAAGAAGGCCATCAACATCCACTCCTTGTGAGTATGATTCCCATCATGGTTCACATGCTATTGGTGGTACTGGTGCTAATGATATGGAGGCTACACTAACATCAAATCTTGATGATGATGATGAATTCAGTCATATGGAGCATTCTATCATTCTAAGTGGTGAAAATGAAAAACCTTTTACATACATTATCAGTATGCTTGCAGACTGGGGTACACGACACGATACACAAGCCTATATTCAAGGAAAAATCAAGGTCCATTAGTTTCTTAATACCATACTGTTTCTTTGTTTTTGAAACCAATACCTTTCTGCTCTTTTATCAACAAATGTGGACTTATAATTGCGTTAGTTCTATATCCCAAATTTAATTGATAATCTCTGAAATACATTAACATTTTATTTGTGTATTAAATTTCTATGATTTATTATGGAAGTAGTTAAATGCTGATTGATGTCATCACTGCTTCAGGGTTTAATCACTTCTGTCAAAAGTTTTCAGTACAAAAGACGTACTGAATATGAGCTTTATGTTTACATTGATGATGGCAGTTACATTTCAATGGCCCTTGTTGACCATAATGTGAGCACATCTGTTTCAATTGTTAATTGTATTGTTTTGCCGTCATACCATAGTACATGGCATTGATTCCTTTTTGATAGATTGTGAAGAATATGATTGGTCTTTCTCCTGAGGAAGTCTCAGCGGTGCTTTCTGGTGAATCAATGTTAGCATCAACCAGTGATATGAAAGAAACTCTAAGAAGACTCCAGAGATTTTTGGTGAAATTTGAGGTAGGTTTACCTTTTATTAAATCCATAAGCATGTTTTTATTTCTGTACTTCTGCATTAACAGAGCTTATGGGGTGCACTTGCTAACCATCATATTGATGGAGTGTTATATTTTTCTGTACATGACTACCATTATCTGAATTTCAACAAGCAGGACTGTTGTGGATGCTGGATAGGGCCCACCACAAGGGGTGCAGGCTGGGTAGAAGGCAGAGCAGCAAAATAAATTAGTTTGTTGCTGAATAAAGATAATAGGTAGAGTTCTTAAAGGATCAGATCTGTTAGGAGATAAGGTATGTTATGAGATACGATTGGGCTGTTAGGGGATAAGATAGGGTCTGCTAGGGGCGTCTGGCCATTTATAAAAGGCAGGCTAGTTGTACTAGGGATTTCATTGAAGGAAGAGAGTTCCCCCTGGTGGGCGTACTACCTTTGATCACCGTGGCTGGCCATCTACTCCTTCACTCTCCCTTGAACACACCCAGAGGTCCCAGACGCAGGAACCATATCAAGGACCCAGAGTGATAAAATGCTGGATCTATGTGTGCATGTCCCTCTTTTTGGTTAACTTGCAATGATATAGGATAGGGAGCAAGTGAAACAATATAAATTCAAATTTGTAAAATGGAAATATATGACTACTAGAATTGGTTAGACAATTTTTGAGGGAACAAAGTTCCAGGTTTTTTGTCCCTCCTTTGTACAGGAAAATATGTAGTGCAAACCAGGTATGTGCAATCATGCAAACTCTTTTAGAAAACACATATACCAGTTGGTTTTGATCTAATAAACAAGCTAAAAGAAGCCTTTTGAAGTGTTGGCTGTGATGAACGCTTCAACCTCATAAAGCTTGTGGGCCACTTTTCACTTGTAAATTGCGGTAGGGAAGCTTATTATAACTATGCATCAAACAATGATCATTTGATTCTGTTTGGGCTCCTATTGTATATTTGTGTTCCAAGGTATTACAGAGCCATCTATAATGTTTGTATTAGAAAAAAAAAAGACTTGACCAGTTTCCAGTTAATAGCCTTTGAAATTTGTATAAGATTTCATTCCTTTGATTGTAGGGTATGATGCTTATCGAGTTCAACAAAAACTCCTCTCTTCCTATTGTACGTGAGTTGAATGAAGGTTGCTCAAGTTCTGATGCATGGCTTCTGCTCGGAAGGCTAAAAACAATTTTCTCTCAAAGGGGCATGCAGAGTCTAGATGATATGGACACCACTCCATGACTCTGCATTGTACATTTGCAATATTAGCTTCAGATGGGTTGCAATATTAGCTTCATATGGGCACTGCACTTATTTGCTTTTGCTGTATGGCTGGTGCTGAGTTAGTGTCGACCAAGAGAGCATCGCCATTCGCCACCCGGGTTTGGACCATGGAATTGAATTTTGGGCCTACAAGCCGCCTACGAAGTTAGGGGGCACCAAACAAAAATTGCAGAACGCTAACAGGGAAGCAACAATGTAGGCAGCAAGAACAAGGTGCCACTTAAGCTGCGGGAAGATAATTGGAACAGTCGCTGCAGATCATTATATTGATGGCATGGATCATATGGATGGTTTGGAATGATTGGCTCTTCAATGATGTTGATCCATCAGTTGACGCTTGTAAAACCAAGTTCAAAAAGGAATTTAGTCTTCTTCATAGAGCAAAGAATAAATACTTCACATAAATTAGATCATGTCAAGATTCACTTAATTTTTGTACTTGCTTTTGTTTTCTGCTATATTTTCTGTTGAACTCTTCTTTATTAATACTTTCTGTCGCTATAAACTCATCGCTTTGTAGGCATTGTTTGGCACAGTTGGAACTTGTTACAAAAGTAGCTTGTGTAAAAAGCTGGTGGAAAGTAGCTTTTGCTTATGTCCTGTTTTTAGTTCATTCTGAGAAGCAACTAAACTAATAAGCTGTTACAGAAGTTTCATGTTTGACACAGTTTCAGTTTATTTTTTTGAAGAAGTTGCAGCAGAAGCTGTACCAAACAGGGCCGTAGTTCAAAAATAAACTACAAAGTGACAAATTCATGGGGACGAAGGGAGTATATCTTTTCTGTATAAGGCGACCCTTCCCCTTTCTTAAAAAATTTGCAGTTGTAGTGGAATAAATAGAAGTTCATGATCGATACAAAAGGAGTTCGTGACCACATCCATCACAAACTTGCAACATGGAGATCCAATTCTTCCAATAGCAGAATTGATATTGTGGGCAAGGGGCCAAAAATATGAGTGAATAGACATGTGTCTTTCGTGGTAATGCATCTATTTTATGTCATATTTTTCCCCAACCAGAATATATATATATATATATATATATATTACTACAACAATAACAACTAAGCATTTGTTCCAAACAAGTTGGGTCAGCTAGAAATGAAACCCAACAATTTTTGAAGAGAAGTATTAATAGAAAATAAGATGAGAATAAAAAATACAAATAAAATAATATTCTACATTTTATTTATTTTAGAAATGGATTAATAGGACAGAAGATAGAGTAACAAAATACGAATAAATTAAGATTCTGGTACATGAATTGTTAATTTCTATGCAGTCCTATAATGAGCCAAATCTTTAGGTATGTCTCACTCTTTTAACTCTCGTTTCATCGTCTTCTGCCATATCAACTTTGGTCGACCTCTAGCTCTCCTAAATTTTTCTCTACTTTATAATTCCACTGTTAACAATGCTTCTAGAGGTCTCCGCTGGATATGTCTAAACCACCGTAGACGATGTTAGACTAGCTTCTTCTCAATCGGTGTTACCCCTACTCTATCACGTATCATCCCGTTCCTAGTTTTGTCTCTTCTTGTGTGACCGCACATCCACCATAGTATGCGCATCTCAGCAACACTCATTTGCTGGACATGTTGCCTTTTAGTTGGTTAACACTCTACTTCATACAGCATCGCAGGTTTGATCACCGTCCTATAGAATTTTACTTCCATTTTTTTGAAACATTCTTTATTACATAAAGTTCTAGATGCTTGTCGCCACTTCATCCACTCGATCTTGATCCTGTGGCAAACATCTTTGTCAATATCACCATTGCTTGGTATCTCTAAGGCCTTCTTCCATAGCTCCAATTTTCTATCAACATCATCCCTAGTTTCATCTACTAACACTACATCATCAGCAAAGAGCATACACCAAGGGATATCCTCTTGTATATCTTTCGACACCTCATCCATCACTAAGGAAAATATATATGGGCTTAAGGTTGGTCCTTGTTGTAGCCTTATTGTGATAGAAAAAGTATCAATCTCACAATCACTTTACGCGCACACTTGTCACTACATTATCGTACATGTCCTTGATAAGGTAAATGTCCTTTGTTGGAACTTTGTGTTTCTCTAGCGCCCACCACATGATCGGCCTTGGTACCTTATCGTACCTTATCGTATGCCTTCTCCAAGTCAATGAACATCATATGTAGATCCTTCTTTTGCTCCTTATATCTCTATATAAGGTGACAGAGTAAGAAAATCGTCTTCATAGTGGACTTCTCAGGCATAAATCCAAACTGGTTTTTAGTATCATTAGTCACTTTTCTCAAACGGTGTTCAATCACTCTCTCCTAAAGCTTCATAGTATATATAGTGTTCGTGAAAAAAATTACTTCCTCAGGCTCACCTCAGTAGCATGGCCATCATCAACTGGGAATGAATTGGGACACATTCTCTAGTGACATCCCAAAAAGGTTGATCACCGGAGCCGTGGCATCCCACAAAAGGCTTATGTGTCATTAGATTAGAGGACCCACCTAAATTTAACCCAGCTCTAGAATGAAGCAAACTCAACCTCGTGCAATGATATCTACGACAGTCAGGTCAACTATGTGTTGCAAGTACTACCGTTAGTATGATTGTCGGTACCCAGCATATCGGATACCCTCGCGCAAAGGATAAAAATGTCTAAGTATCCTGCCTCCCCGTTGAGGTAGGGTCCGATGATGCCACGTGTCCAGCAGGCAGGAACCTTGCCCCTCCTCAAGGGCAGAGTTTGGACCTTGCCACGTGGACCTCAAGACGAGACCCGACACTCCTGAAGAGACGGCCTCCTGAGCTGCCACGTGTCTGGCGGGACGGGAACCCACTCCTCCATAGGATGAGCTCCGGTGCCGCCACGTGGCCCAAAACTCTAACCGGCCCGCCCTGCAGTGGCGGGCTCCGAAGCCACCACATGTCCAGCAGTCCCGGACCCTCAACTCTCCTCACAGATGGGCTCCGGAGCTGCCACGTGGACCGCAGTACAGGACCCGGCCTCCCCCGCGGAAGCTGGCTCCGGTACTGCTAAGCATCCTGCAACTTGTCCTGAACAGTAGGCTGTGGGAGTTAAAGGCGGTACGCCCTGTCTAAAACGGGCATTAAGACACGCGCCTTCTCCAGGCACACGACGCGGCGCGCGCTTCCTATCAAGTACCGTGTTGCCCAATCGAATCGCAGTGAAGACGTCGCAGGCCTACCCCGCTCCGCCAAGTGAGTAGCTTATAGCGATAAGACAGTTGGATATGACATTCTCTGTCCTTATCAACGACAGCGCATGGGCCCACACGGGTGTTTGAGGCAGCAAGAGTTTAGATAGTAATATTCTATTGACTTTGTTTTCCCTTCTACTACAGAGTACATGTTGTATTATGTGGTCTTGGTCTACCTGGGTTATCCCCGGTCAGCAGGGTTAGTCAAGCGTACCTTGTTTTGCCGCGGTTAATCGTCTCTATCCTCTCCCTCGATGCATTTGTTGCCATTTAGGACCCAGTTCATGCTGATATGTTGGCATGTTGCTCAAGTAAAGGGATTTGTAGAAGCATATGTGGGAAGCAACCACTGGAATTCTCAATATCTCAATCAAAACTGCTACATTGGACTCGAACTTAGACTATCAAACAATAGCTTGTTAGCACTTGGCATCCGCCGTTATGTGATTCCTCCGAAAGGGAGAGAACGGTATGCCTGAAGATAAAAATGTTCAGCTAACCTCAAATATAAAAGTGCAACTGATTATGCACAAAAGGGTATGTATTATGTGCAGGACAGATCATTATGTGCTTTCAGCGTACATTTTGTAGCATTTCAATCGAACTATGCTGCTGCAAGTTTTGAGCAACCCTTTTAAAAAATAAGTTCCAGCAACTGATATATAAATGGAAACAGAAGAATCTATGCACAAAGCAAACATAGAATTTATATATTTACATAATAAATAGTGCTACTGCTGTCTCCTTGGACAATTTACAAAGTTAATATATACCCAGGTGGCCCTGTTCCAGTGCGATATTCAAACAAAAGATGCCACTAGCTCTATTTTCAGCTGGCAAGGGATGGCTTGAAATACATACAAATTGGTGGATCAATCCTCAAGATCGACAGTATTGCAGAAGGAACAGTCCAGATTCCATCACCGCATATCAAGCCTGAAGCAACTGCACCGGCGAAGTCATCACATTCCTTGCGGTTTACCTTTTCCCAGACAAACAGGATAACCGTGCCGACAAACATGTCGATGGCGAAGTATGCCCCAATGTAGAAGGGAATGGCCATGGCCATTGGGATTGGAATGAACTTGGACACATTCGTTGGAGTTATGTCTCGAATCAGGTTGATCACAAGAGCAGCAACAAAGAAACCAGAGCAGATCACTAAGCAGTGCTGGGGCAGTGCAGAGAATCCTTCCACGCCCAGAATTGACATCTCACGAAATATTACAGCATAGGGAGCTTTGAACATTCCATCAGGATTGCCAATATCAAAAGCCGTCCAGTAAAGCCAAAATGTGAGAGGAGCAATGACGCAGCCCAATGCAGTCCCAATTAATTGAGACACAAACATGGACCTTGGTGAAGATAGTGTAAGGTACCCAGTTTTAAAGTCCTGCATTAGATCAGCAGCTGTGGATACAATGGACATCATAACGCCACAAGCCGCTAAGCCAGCAATCACACCACCATTCTTACCAACCCACGAGGCAAAGATGAAAAGGCCAATCTTTCCATATGTGGACGCAAGGTTCCAGTCTGTTAGGCCAGTGCCATAAGAGTTGCAAAAGGCGAGTAAGGGAGCAACAATGTACGCTGAGAGGACAAGGTACCACTTCAGCTGTGGGAAAATCATTGGGACAGTTGTGGTTGATATTGCTGCAAGGCCAACATAACCAGATCCCGCCAGCCAGGGTGGAATACTGTCCTTTACAAATGTCTCATTCAGATGCTTTTCTCCAGCTGATAATTTAGAAGCTTCATCATCTGTTTAAGCATGACGGTATAAGAATATGCTACATCTCCTGGTACTTAAGATACATACACTAGGGACATCACTTACCATCCTGAATCCCAACAAGAGGAAGTATTCCTTGCTTTGACCGTGCATTCATTATTTCTTTGATAGTAGCATAGATGATCTTGATGAGGTTATAAAGACCATCCCCGAGTATCACAGACACAGATATAAAAACCTGGACCATGAGGAATAGATACAGTCAAGGTTTTGTTTAATAAGTTTGAAAGACTGATCAGCCTGTAAGCAAACAACGTTATATGGCTCTCCCCATGTTTTGTCGTTAAATTCAAATCAAAATTTCCAGCAGTATTCTTGAACCTATTTTTACTGCTCTCACCAAATATCATGTCATGAAATGCATAGAAGTAAGAAAATTGTCAACATGTACTCCATGTTCGTATTAACACCCAAATTTTGTTTGAAGATACCAGGCCATGCAAACATGCAATTCAAAATTTGTCTCTAGATCACTCGGAAAAAGAACAGTACTGGTTGATTGTAAAAACTGATATCACTATCTCTTGTAGTACAAAAAAACTTTTTGTACCTTGTATCCATATAGACCTTTGAAGTCGTTGTTTCCAAGGTTAGCTGGGTACCATTCCCCAGCTTTTGTGGATATATATGGCCAAAGGAAGCCCCAGGATATGATGGCACCAAGAAGAGTGGAGCAATTAACAATATGCGGACAAATAAGACCACAACCAATATAGGTCGGGCTGAAATCAAAATAAAAACTGCACAAAATTATAAAAGGTTAGGTTTTTAAAAGTCATGAGTAGAGTATTATAACATAAAGATGAGAACTCTCCTGTGATGAGATATGATTTAGCAGAGAAGCATTCATTTCTGAACTTCGAACGAATATCAAACTGCAAAAACTGCAAACTTACGTGTTCTTAAATGCTGTGAGTCCCAGAGATGGGAAATTATCGAAACCACAAGAATCTCCAACGCCACTGAAGAACCATTTAAAGCAGTTCCAGAGAAAACTAATACTTAAATACTTTCCAAGACAACTAACCTGCTTGCTGAAACAATTAAAAAAAATGTTAGCATCACATAAAACATCACCATGACTGAAAATATATCGATTTGATAGCTGTGAAATTTGTTCTAATATTTCAATTTTTGGCCAACATCATTTTCATAGCATTCCCAGTGGCTTTATGAAATGAATGAGTGCATGCAGTCAGTGCTGTGACTAAGATTTTTATGTAGTCCTATAGTTTATTAAAACATTGTAAAAAAACATAAAACAGGACTGAATGCTAAAATTCAGAGATCATGTTTCTGCTCAAATCATAATCTTTCTGTGTTAGGATGGAATATTTTCTTAAAGACAGCTCAGGATCCATCATGCATCTGTAATCTAAGAATTTGACATTTCCTAGTGAACTTCCTCGACATTTTATCGTGCTTCCTTTCTAAGAAGAATAATTATTAAGGGTGTAATTGGTAGGGCTCTTTGCAGATCTGGCTCCTCTACTGTGCAAATGGCTCTTAGGAGCCAGTGAAATAAAAAAAAAAAAAGTCTTCTCCAGCTCCCAGTTCATTTTGTCGCTGGAGAGGGTAACGACTCCATGCTACAGTAGAGCAACAGTCATCAGGAGCCAGAGCTGGCCGAAGTACAGCCAAATGGGTCCTAAATAGTTGAGCAGACCACATTCTAGAGCCCCAATCCAGTAACAAACTGCCAGATAAATGGGTAAAGTAAGCCTTGTTATTGACATTCACACGGTTAGATGTGTAAGGTGTCTGAGCCCCTTGCAATTTCACTCATGTGTTAACTATTGATGATATATAGATGCAAAATTGTAACACAATGCAGGTCTAACTGTTTCTGTGCAAAATTTAAGAAGCAATGTTGATTGATGCCTTACTCTGCAAGGTCAGCTCCAGTAGTTGTGTGGAAGCTATAGATGCAGAATTGTAACTCAATGCAGGTCTAACTGTTTCTGTGCAAAATTTAAGAAGCAATGTTGATTGATGCCTTACTCTGCAAGGTCAGCTCCAGTAGTTGTGTGGAAGCTATAGATGCAGAATTGTAACTCAATGCAGGTCTAACTGTTTCTGTGCAAAATTTAAGAAGCAATGTTGATTGATGCCTTACTCTGCAAGGTCAGCTCCAGTAGTTGTGTGGAAGCTATAGATGCAGAATTGTAACTCAATGCAGGTCTAACTGTTTCTGTGCAAAATTTAAGAAGCAATGTTGATTGATGCCTTACTCTGCAAGGTCAGCTCCAGTAGTTGTGTGGAAGCTATAGATGCAGAATTGTAACTCAATGCAGGTCTAACTGTTTCTGTGCAAAATTTAAGAAGCAATGTTGATTGATGCCTTACTCTGCAAGGTCAGCTCCAGTAGTTGTGTGGAAGCTATAGATGCAGAATTGTAACTCAATGCAGGTCTAACGGTTTCAGTGCAAAATTTGAGAAGCAATGTTGATTGATGTCTTACTCTGCAAGGTCAGCTCCAGTAGTTGTGTGGAAGCTATTTATCAACATAGCTGTGGCAGTCCCACTGGGATAGGTAAGCTTGTAATCGATTACCATTACCTGATAAACACCAAAAATAGATCAATAAAGTACTTACACATACAAGTTGTGGAAACTCATCCAACTCAATCAAAAACAAGCAGGTAATGACATAAACATAGTAATGGATGCTTTCAAAGAACTGAATTAATACCTTGCGTAGTGCTACAAGACTAAATAGCCCAAGGAAGCTAACAACAAACATGAAGCCAATCATCCAACCCAGTGAAGGGTTCTTGACATCCGCAGCCCTGTTACCAGGATAATCAGCCCCAATAAGCTCATAGGTTCTCTGATCCATCGCGAGCATATAACTTCCGAACCCCCCTGCAAGCACAAACTGTAAATACTCAAACCACCGGGCCAAGCAGGTAACAGCATTATATATCATACACCCTGACTCTGAGACTAAAATTTATTAGCAAATGAATTCTAGACAGTTAAACAAAACTCAATCAATCAATTCCGACTGTAATTAACAGAAATTGAAGTAAACAAGTACACATAAATCGAAAACATAACGATGGTTCTACCTACTACGGGTCAAACAACGCAACAGAGCCCAAACTGTAGTTCAGGACATGGACAAGTGAGAACAAGCGAATTCCCAGGGCAGGGACTAATAATTATAGCTACATATATATAGTACCGCTGAAGGCGAGGCCGTAGCAGGCGACGACGCAGGTCTGGATGACGGTGTTCTCCTGCTTGGTGAAGGGCTTGGAGACGACGCCGAGCCTGTGGAGCGCGGCGGTCCAGGTGCGCACGAGGAAGTAGCCGAGCAGGCCGGCGGCCACGTTGAGCGAGGGGATGATCCCCACGGTGAGGTTGAGCTTGTGCGTGATGAGGCAGAAGAGCACGCCCAGGACCGCGCTCACCGCGATCCCCCGCGCCGTCACCTGCTCCCGCCACGACGGGACGGGCTCCGGGCCCGCCGCCGCCGCCGCGAGGAGCGGGCCCGTGATCTCCGACGACGTGTCCGCCTCGGAGCCCATCGGTCGCCGGCGCTAGGTCAGCGGAAACGGCAAGGGCAATGCCTTCGTTCGTCCCTCCTCTTCGCTTCTCTCCTGTACAGTACGGGCTAGAGTTTGTTTGGTTTGGGGTCGCGTGTGGTGCGAGGAAGACGACGATGATGGGGTTGCGGGCGTCGATGGGTGTGGTGCTTGGATATTACAGTACTGTATTCCTTCCTTCGAATCCTCTTAAAAAAATCGAAAACTCGTGAATCTGCTACGGATGCTGGCACGCACGTCACTCGATTGAATGACATGTGGGTTCGGCACTATGAGATACCGTTTTGGCCCACCTGGTACGCGTGTGAGTTGATTTTCCGGTGGACATAAGTTAGAAGTACCATGTGAGGGCCCCGCCGCGCTGCTGTTGTACCCATGCGTCAGTCAGTGTTGGGGTCGGATCAGCTCGGTCTGACTGCAATGGCAGGGGCAAGGGCCCGGATTCGGATAGGCACGCTAGCGACGTGGGCTTGACGGATTAGATTAGATATACAGAGGCCTGGGACCGCCGGGACCCATGTGTCATCCAATCGGCAACGGAAAGAGGCCGGATCCTCTGCGGCAGCGACAGTTGTGACGGAGAATCCAAGGTGGTGCCGTGACCATGAGGACTTTTTAAAAAAAAAAAAGATTCTGAACTCGTGGCGACGAGGACTTTGCAAAGGCGTTACGTTACGCCTCGCTTTATCCTTTTTCCCCGTAACAACAAGATACCCCCCGCGATCGAGCTTCCGTGGACGGAGGAGAACCACTTTGTCCGTCGCTGCTGCCAGGTGGGTCCCAACTTAATGCCGTTCGCACCTCTGCGACAGGATTACTTGTAAGTTTATGCATATAATTTATCTTAAAAAAAGTTACGCAACGCATATAAGTTATCGTGAAAACTGATGTATTTATAAGTTTTGGTAAAAGTTTTCGAAAATAGAAGTGTACAGAACGCATATAAGTTTGGTAAAATAGAGGGCGTAAATCCTTTTGAACCGACCTTAATTAACTGTCTCCTGAAGTCCCGTCTGGTAAATGATGAACTTATTTGGGCCCCCTTCAAACATAGCAGTTGTTTCCATCAAAGCAGGTTCTATTATTAGTTGAGCCCGAAATTTTGTTCGGCCTGTTTGGATACTGGGCCTTCGATTTCAGACCCGTGGCACAATTTTTTTTTTTTTTGAAAAGGGAGCCGTGGTACATTCTTTCCAAGTTCTGAAACCTTTTCTTGAAAACAAATCACCCGTTCCTGAGCTGAGGTGTGGTCCACAAAATGGCATGGCGCGCGCGCGGTCGAGTCACGCATAGTGACCACCTTGCTCATCAGGAGGAAACTGCACTTAGCCGGCCGTCTAAGTCCTCTTCGACTTGAACTTAGCTAGGCGTACACTAAAACACAGATGTAAGCTGTTGTGCACAAAGCCACGATCAACATCCACGATTTTTTTTTGTCTCTGATCTATGCTCGTCGAACAACTCGGTCGAGTTGGATAGAATGATAGATCACTGCTCATTCATACAACTAATAAGTGGTCCCTGTAATCACGCTCTTATTCTTTCAGCAATACTATAAAACCAATGATTAATTGTTTGTCCCTTAAAAACCAATGATTGAAATCGATCGAGAGTGACCACGAAGGTCTACCTACTTAGTGGTAAAGGTATACAGTAGTATGCAACTAGTACATCGAGGTGGCTGGACCGAGATAGGATACGCCACCGGGATGCGTGCATGCACCATGCAAAGCGCCGAGTGAGGACGAGGCTCCACATCTGGAGCTGACGATGCAGCTGGACCAGTTGTGGTGGCCATGGGTGCGGTGCGTGCCCCCAGGTGACGAGGCGCGCGATACAGCCCGATCGAGGCCATACTAAACTATCCGTGTGATGATAAGGATGGATAAATCACTTCCATACCGCCGGCCACCAGGGCCGGTGCGTCGACGAGTGTGCATGCATCTGCACACGACACGCATGGAATAATTCATCCGAGCATTCCATTATAATGGCAACTATAGGAGTATCTGTATCTAGCACTAGTACATATATAATCGTTGTTCCATGAATATTCCAATCCAAAGTGAAACCTTGGAAAATCTTCCTGTTTCATTGCTTCCATATTGCCCATGACATCGATCTGGCCTTTTTGTTCATTTGCAACAGTTTTTAATTAATTTACGAAGACAAAGGCTAGAACCCCTTTGGCGAATTTAACAAATCTGTGCAATTAGCTTTCGAAAAAACAAATATGTGCAATTGAACTGTTGGTCTGGCCGCACCGCACGACCGTTGAGCACCGTCGTGGAGCGACGTAAAAATAGCAGAAAGTATTTTGGAGGTGAATTATTATCGTTAAATTAATAATCTGTTTTCTGATCCGATGTCAGGTTCTGATTTCGATCTGATCTGATCTTCATGCATGATATGACACGGTCTGTCATAAAAATAATATTAAAAAGATTGGCATGGCCTGCCGCTCCGCTGCGACCGAGCGTGCGTGGAAGATAGAAAAGCTGGAACGATTTGCATGATAAATAAAGGGCTGAATGGTGGGGCCTCGTCCGAGTCAGCAGTTGATGGACGTATCAGGCAGCCCGGTACGGTTGCCACGTGACGTGACGTGACGGCGGGAGCCACCGGTCGGCTGAGGCCCGTTGGCCATCCTGAGTGCAATTGACGAGTTCTATTGTTTTCTCATATTCTTATTAAACACGGCCATTTTCTTTTGTTCTGCAAATTGACGGGCTTAAATCAAATCCTTCCAAAGTTTCCCCTCCCCTGGTTTTCAACTGCTCCTGCACTCCAAAATTTTTTGTTCTCGCTTTATCACCATGTGGTACAGTCAGTTCATCCTCGGGTCAGTACAAATGGAGGACGTGGTCACACACAGTTTCCAGCACATGGCTGGGCCGGGGCATGTCCTCGCCCTTGCTTGGGAGAGTCAGTGAGTTACAGTAGTGGCTTAGTACTGGATTATGAGCTAGCCTCGCTCACCTAGGATCCCAAAAGTTACTGTATTTGTTTTATTTGAGATGTACTAAGTAGTATAAGATCGCAAAAGCTGATCTGCAGCAGAATGCAGTGGTCTGCATGTGTTTGTACTGCATGCATAGATTATTAGTGACTAGTCGTACCAGTTTCGTGGGGATTATATAGCCAGAGCTTGTCTGATGACGACACACACGCAACATGCAAGTTGGTGGTTTCAGTAGTTGATTGAGCCAACGGCAGCAGCTGGGCAGCAAGCAAGCGTCAGATGATGTGCATGCTGGAACTAACGGCTGCATGCATGCCCACGGCATCCCAATCTATCACCACCCACCATGAGTCCCCCACGCCCCGAGTTATCCCTATATATGATTTGGATCTTCTACAAAGGAATGCCCAAACCTGGAACCTTGTTACGCTAGCTCCATTGATATGAGGTGCCAAAACTACTGACACGACATTGTTTGAAGGAATAAATAAATATTCGTAAATTAATGTAACATTATTATTCATGACGAGCCTAAGACTCCATTGAAATCGTTCCACCGTCTCTATCCTACACCAGCTCCATGAACTCAGTCACACGCGTTTTCATTTCTTACTAGTAGGACGCAATTTGATTGCCACCATCAACCCACACGACCATCACCATGCAAGGATGCCTCGAAGCGAGACGACAGTAAAGTCCTCGGCTACTCTGCTAGCTGCATGTAAAGGATGAAATACTACTCTCTCCTTCCTATATTATTTGTCGTTTAGAACAAAAATTTTAGTTCATTTTGAACTAAAATTCTTGTCCTAAACGATAAATAATTTGGGAAGGAGGGAGTACAAAGATGCCACCACAGTACACAGTGAGTGGGTGGGTGAGTAGTGACTCCGGCCATCATTTGGACAAGATGGCGACTTGGAGTTGATCCTCACCATGATGTGAGAGAAGCAGCAGGTATTCTCACATTCAGAGCAAACTCCCAAGGCAGCGAGTAGTATCTGTGCTGCACTGTAAAAGCCGGGGGAGCATCAAAATTGAAGGTATAGTACTACGATCCACCTAGGATTTTGGGCCGCGCACGGTGGACCCATCACATGCCCCATATGCAGCTGTCCCCCACATCACATCTGCATATTCACCGTCACATCTACTAGTTGAACCTTCACATCATTCACCCCTCCCTGTGAATGCTCTCTGTTTTCACCACTGTTGCTCAAGCTGCTAGCTGGTAATTTGTTGCAACAGGTTGTACGTACTTATATACAGCTGGTAGTTTTTTTTAAATAGAAACTGGGGCAGTACAAGGCAAAATTCTACAGCATGAAAGATACTACTAGCATCCACAAACTGACAGCGAAGTTCAGGCTTAGTTTATACCAGAAAGGAGAAAAAAGGTTAAAATTACAGGGAAAAAATTAAAGAAATCTAACCCTCCAAATATCCTCTGGTTCGTTCTTCAACTTGGCGCTTGCATTTGCTCAAAGCGCAACGTTCTTCCGAGTTATGTTCTTATTCTTTTTTTTTTTTTGTTGTTGGCTCTAGGACACCCACATGCAGTTCTAACTTTTTTACATTACGGAGCACGCGTTCGGGTTCTCGTCGCTGAAGATCTGGGGAGCGTGAGGCGCGTATGGGAGGTACGACGGCGGCGGAGGCGGCGGCGGGTAGGCCGGCTGGTAGACGTAGCCCGGCGGGGGTGGCGGGTAGTACCCGCTGGGGAACCCGAACCGCGGGTAGTGCATGTACAGGTTGGCGGCGGCGATGGCGGCGGCGGGATCCTTCGCTTCTTTGTCCTTGTTTTTGTCGTCCTCGCCACCGGCACCGGCGCCGTCGCCGCCTTCCTTCTCTTTCTCGTCCTTCGTCTTTTCGTCCCCGCCGCCGCCGTCGCCGTCGCCTTCTTTGCCGTCCTTCTTCTCCCCCTGCTCCTTGTTCTCTTCTTTCTTCTCCTCGCCGCCGCCTTCCGCCTTCTTCTCTTCTTCCTTGGCTTTGTCGTCTTCGCCGGCGTTCTCCGGCGGGGGCGGGACCGGCTCGGACTTCACGACGGCCGCGTGCTTGCCGGTGCGCTTGTGCACGTACTCGGCCAGCTTTGCCTCGTCGAACACGCCCTTCACTGTCACTTCCGATGCCTTCAAGTCTGACTCTGCAGATTGCACTCCTGCATCATGACAACAACGATTAATCGTTGAGGCAGATTTTATTTACAACTGCAAACAGAGAGGTTAATTACACCTGACTTCGTTTCATTCACTCGATGAGGAAATGAATTATATACTCTGTTTCATGATTGGATTTAGCTAATCATCAAGGCAATTGCATTAGTCGTAAGCAAAATTCAGGAGCAGATGGGACATACAGAGAAGTGATAATAAGGATAGACATGAAAAGGACAAGAGGCTCATTTAAAATCAGCCAGTTGAGTTGAGCACCTTTCATCTTGAGGATCCTCTTCCTGATCTCCTGAGCGCAGGCCTCGCAGTGCATGTGCACCTTCAGCACGACGGCGATCACCGGTGGCTTCAAAACCAAATAAAGGAAGAAAGATCAGCCTTCAATAATGAAATACACAACTTATAATTAAAATAAAATCAGAACAAATAAAGCCACTGCAATGTGGTTGTTGCAGCTGGGCCAATGCAGAAAGAAGAATTAGTGGTGAGGATTATTAGCTCATTCACCTCCTTCTTCTCTTCGGCTTTAGGCGGTTCAGGCTCCTCCTTCTTCTCCTCTTCCTTCTTCTCCTCCGGCGGTGGCGGTATCGGCGAGAGGAGCTCCACCTTGCGCCCGGTCTTCTTCTGGACGCGCTCCACCACCTTCATCGGGTCGGCAGCTGGTTTCTTCCCCTTCACCACCACCTTGTGCGCTTTCGAGTCGGCAATCACGTCCTCCACTCCTGCAGCACACACAAAAGGGAAAGCTAGCTTTCAGATGTGGTGTACTGTATCAGCGCAACAGTCATGAAGGTTGGATTTTTGAGCTAAAGAATCTTCTTTAGGTTTCCTTTCATAGCTACCGGTTACAGGTACACTGAGAATATGCATACATGCTTGGAACATTTGCGAAATTGGAGAGAGCTTTGAATGATATATATGCTCTGAATGACGTATATATATGCTCAAGGCTGTCATTCTCTTGGAATCTACCAACCTTTTTTGAAGCTAAAAGTCAGCTGGATCTCTAAGTCATTCTCCCCCACCTTTCTTAATCAACTACTAGACTCATATAGTGCAACCATTTTGAAAAGGAAAGATCTGATTAACTAGGAGAAGAAGCTGATTATTTTTTAAAGCTTAACCCACCCACTCCCGGTTCAAATCGAACCATAAATTACAGAAATTCTTCTAAAAATTAACCTTTAAAAACACCCAAATAATCTGGAGTTAAAAGAGGGAATATTCTGAACGCTCAATCACATCATGACTCTTAAACCTTATTAACATTCAAATCTTGTATTTGCAGTAACAACAAAATAGAAATAAATCAAATGTTCGTAACACCAAAAAGAACAATCTCTTCCGAATCAAGCAAGATATATACACACTGCTTCAACTTTGAGGCCAGGCATCCAACGACGGAACAAATCGAGAGAAAGAGAACAGCATACTTGAATCGATCAGCTCTTGAGAAATGAGACTTGATCCAGAAAAAAAGCAAAGAGCAGCAGAGATTAGCGCGGGCATTAATACCATCGAGCCGCTTGAGGATCTTCTTGACCTTCCTGGCGCAGCCCTCGCAGTGCATGTAGACACGCATCTCGACCTCCTCCGGCGGCGGGGGCGGCGGCGGCGGGGGCGCCTCCTCCTTCTTCTTCTCCTCGCCGTCCTTAGGCTTCTCCTCCTCCTCCTCCTTGGGCTTCTCTTCTTCCTTGGGCTTCTTCTCCTCCGCCTCCTTGGGCTTCTCCTCTTCCTTCTTGGTCGTCTCCTCCTTCTTTGCCTCCTGCAGCAAGCACACGGAGCGAGCAGACCCATCAAAGATGCCGCCTTTCATGGCAGAAAAAAACCAGCAATGTGTACGTAGAGCTGTAGCCGTTACCTCGCCCATGGCTGCTGCTCCCACGCCTCTGCTTCTTGCCTGCCTCCTTGGGTTGGGTGTGTGGTGGCTGTCTCTGTGCGAGCGAGCGTGTTTGTGACGCCGGTGGGGGTGGTGTCACCTTATGTAGCCGGTGGGCGCCGCCAAGGGCTGCAAGATCCGCATGGAAATGATTTGGGCATCCGGCGTCTCGCCCTCTCTCTCTCTCTCTTCGTTCTCACTCTATCTCTTGGAACTTGGTGGCACAGTGCTTGGAATTTTTTGTCTATCTTTTCGGTGCACCGAAAAGTGGAAAATTAAAAAAGAAGGGGAGAGCATATTCGGTGAAATAAAGCGAATTTCCATTTGTCCCTATTAGTTGTTAAAGCGTGCATGCAGATCCAATGACCAGTTGTCCACAAGCTCAGCAATGACCACCAGTTGTTCACTGCACTAGTCCGTTGGGCGCCACCAAACTGCTACACATACAAATAAAAAAGGTTTGGTGGTGGTTGCGATGCCCCTTTGCCGTGTGCTCTTCTCGCTTTCCTTTGCTTGATGAGGGGCTTGCTTGACGACCGAAGCGCCCAGAAGAAAGTTAATTGCAGCCAGTGCTGTGGTGGTGGTGCATCGGTTACCGGTTTTCCAGCGCTAAATAGCGCGGCGTATGCATGAGTCATACACGTATCCAACATAAGTCTCTCTGACATGCAGCACGGTTCATGCATGCAACCAACCAGGGAAACGAGATATAGCATACTCCTTCCTTCTCATATTATTTGTCGTTTAGGACAAGGATTTTAGTTCAAAAATGAACTAAAATCCTTGTCCTAAACGACAAATAATATAAGAAGGAGGGAGTATATAGCATGCACGCACTGCGTCACTGCTGGCGACAAATAGATGTGGCAATGGGGCCGTGCCGGGCCGGCCCGTTCGTGCTTCGGGCCGTTGTGGCTGCCGGGGACGAGCTAGCGCACTCGTCGAAGCGCGAGAGAGTAACAGAATTGAGACTGGTTTCACTTTTTCATTCGCACCCCCTGGTGTTTCTCAATTTTTCCTTACGTACCAGATGGTAGAGCCTCGTGGGTCCCATTACTCACCTGAGTCCACACTCTGACACAATACTCACTCCTTTTACTACCTCTACATACACACAGTTTCCTAATGAAAATAATCGCATTTTTAAAAATAGAAGACGCAACAGAATAGGCCCAAGCTGAAGGCAACCCAGGCCCATCACTAAAACCCTCCGAACCTTTGCAGATTCCCTCGCACTCGCACCCAGCCACCCCACCACCACCAGCAAGAGAGAGACATGAGCAGCGGCGGCGGCGCGGACAAGCCCGGCAGCGGCGGCGCGGTGAAGACGCCGTCAGACTTCCTCAAGTCCATCAGGGGCCGTCCTGTCGTCGTCAAGCTCAACTCGGGGGTCGACTACAGAGGTATCGCTCGTCCCCTCTCGCCTCTCGACGCCGCTAACCTCAAACCCTAGAAAACGCTTCTGGGCGTCAGAGCTAAACCTTTGCAGACTCCTCTGATCTGAGACTCGGGGCCTTTATTAGGGTGAACTGGGTTCACCCCGAAAGCTCTGGGCATGCTTTCAACCCCAGCGAGGCAAGAAATTTATAATTTGTTAGGAGTTTTTTTTTTTTTGGTTAGTGAAGCCTATGACCACAAGTTATGCAAAACCAGCCTCAGCCTGCTCGAGCTTAAGCTGATTACGGGTAATACTAGTGAGTGGGAGTTGACCAATTTATTTGAGCTCAAGCACATACTCCTGTACATTGGTTTTCTTTTTCTGTATAACTAAGACCTGACACTGTTTAAGGGCTAAAGCCTCACCTTACACGGAGGCTAGTACTTTAGGCTGCAACATTCAAATGTGTGGATTTGAGAACCACTGTACCTTTTTATGGTTGCTCTCATGTAAGGAGGAAAAAGATGAAAAGGGAGATTAAAATCTGTTCAATGTCTTGTCTTCACAAACATCACAGTTATACAGAAAGGCAAGGCACACTAGGCAGAATCTCTGTGCTGTTCCCACTTGTATGTGGAATTTGCAGCTCTTCAGCAGGGCACAATATTTTCTTCAGGAAAAGATGTTATATCAGGATCATTATGTTTCTTGATTGACACTGTTTTTTGTGATAAAATATTAAAATACACTGAGAATGCTATTTTTAGAGTTATCAATTAATTGAAGGGAGCAATACAATTTTGTATATGTCCAGGAGCTTGCTCCTGGAATTAGTATGTTTCTGACTTAGATTAACTGATCAACTTTGAATTAATTATTAGGCAGACAACAAGTTGTATTATCATGGCCATGTGTAAAAGAAAATGCCCTGTAGCAATTTTCTGATTTGTGCCAGCATGTTGCTTTAACAACGAAACAGATGCATGTATACTTCAGCAGTGAACTATCTTAATTATCACCAGTATCTATTTATCTTTTGAGTTCATGTGTCTTTTAGCATTTTGGATTCATGAATTATGATTATCACTGTTTTGTAAAAAAGTTTAATATGATATGTATATTTTATTAACTTGCATTAAATCCATTCTACTCCCAAGTGTAGTTATTCCCACATTTGAGAAACGATAATGAGTATGTCATCGAAAACTCTGTATTTCTCTACTTGTCAACTCTCTTAATTACCGTCGAGCTATGTGACTTCGTGTAGCGTAGTAGAATGAAGGTTACATATGCACCTACACTCTCTTATCCCTAAGCCTCTTCGCTAACTAACTCGCCTACTAAAAATAAATATCCGATAGATAGGCCAATATATTAGTCTTGTACCATAAGATGGTGCCTCCCTAAATAGCTAATCTACCCCTAAGTGCAGTTACTCCCACACCCGAAAAACGATAATGGATTTGTGTATATACCTATTTGTAATTTTGAGTGTGTTTATTATATATATATATATATATATATATATATATATATATATATATTCTAAGATACTAATACTTCAAAGTGGTAACTATAAAAAAATTCGAAGAAGGTACTAATGTATAAAAATGGTGATATATCACATTTCTATTGTAAAAAAATGAGTATGACTACATATTTGATGTATTTTCACATACTCGGCTTACATACCACTTTATATAGTTTAGCATGATCACATGCTCCATGTACATACCCTTGGTATGATTAGATACTCTCTGATTTGCTCATTCATGGTCCATGTATTGTTACTGCATGTTTAAAAGTCTACTGCACGTATGATGCTTGTTTGGACACTGCAATAGTTCTATGTGTTCTGTTTCTTTTATCATGCATGACAAATATCACTTGTGAAACAGTTTCGGGAATGACTAGTATGCAATCTAACTTATGGAGCAATCATGCAAGCATCCATCCTCAACCATTAGATGTTCATCCTACGGTTATTGCTTTTTTATACTTAACCCCTTCCACATGTATTTCTCACGTGGAGGGAGTTAAGTGAAAAAACACTACCACCATATGATGAATATCTAATGGTTGAGAATAAATGATTACACCATAAGACAGATTGTATACTAGTCATTCCCAACAGTTTCTGCTCCTTGTTATTGCTTAACCGATAACAGACATCACTATTGCATTTTCTACTCATGTGTAGTGCCTGTTTTGAATCTTGAATGAGTAGATTGAGACTATAGAGCCTGCATATGTAGAAATTCTGTGGGTATATGTATTTCCAGTGTTGGCTCATATTGCAATTATATCAACACTAAATTTATTGTTTTCCGTGGATTCTGACTATGCTGTGTCATGCATTTCATTATTGTCAGTGCAAAGTACAAAGTATAGCTGTGTATTTTGCGACTTGCCATTGTTGTTTAAGCAAGCTTATCACCAGACACACTAATTTTCTTCCATCAAATCATTCTGATAACCAGGTATCTTAGCTTGTTTGGATGGGTACATGAACATTGCCATGGAGCAGACAGAAGAGTATGTTAATGGTCAGCTAAAGAATAAGTATGGTGATGCCTTCATAAGAGGCAACAATGGTATGTCCTGGATTTCGAAGTCTTTGTTCTCTATTGCTGAGTATTATTTCATTGTTTCCATGTTTTATGTACTTAAAGTGTGGAATGCTAATATTTCTTGCTTCAATGCAGTCTTATACATCAGCACATCGAAGCGGACCCTTACTGACGGTGCATGAAGCAATCGGAGCACTTTGTGTCCTGTAACTTTAGCTGTTGATGTGATGGATTGTGATGACTATTTCGATGTAACCAGCATTTAGCTTCCGCCTGTTTGTGGTGAAGGTTTTACCACTTTGGCTATCCGCACTCGTTTTCTCTAAAGCATACTTTATACACTATATTTCTACTACTTTACAGTATCTTTTTTAAATTGACACTGAATGCATCTTCTGATTGACACTAAATGCATCTTCGTGAATCTATTTCACATCATGAACGCAATAACTCATTGGAAGGCTTATTTTTTTTGGAGATTTTTTGTACTTTTTCCTCTTATTAACAATGAGGTTTGATAAGTATGGGCACCGGGGCACGCACGGCACGCTCCGTACCAAAGGCCCGCTTCCGTTCAGGCAGGGGCACGCAAAGCAAAAGTCTAAAACGACGATTCCTTGCCTGCACCACCGGGCACGGCCCGGCTTGCTTGTTTTGTACCAATGACGTGCGGGCCCCAACGTCCCTGTCCTACCGCTACGGGCCCACGAGGCACCGAGTATGTTCGCTAGCATGGGCCCCTCGTCCGCCACCCAGCCTGTACTGTACTAAATGCGTGGTGAGCGGCGGAAGCGCGCACACGCAAACCATCCTCCTCGCAGTCGCAGCAGAGAGTTCCAGAACGCCAAACCAAAAAGGCGAGAAGCAGATCTGCGGCGTGGGAGAATCGAAGGTCGGAGAGGAGGAAGGCCGGGATGGCGGACTGGGGCCCCGTGATCGTGGCGACGGCGCTGTTCGTGCTGCTCACGCCGGGGCTGCTGTGCACGCTGCCGGGGCGGGGGCGGGTGGCGGAGTTCGGCAGCATGCACACCAGCGGCCTCGCCATCCTCGTCCACGCCGTCCTCTACTTCGCGCTCATCACCATCTTCCTCATCGCCATCGGCGTCCACATCTACGCCGGCTAGACTAGACCGCGCGTCCGTGCGTGCGTGCGTCTCTCCGCTCTAGTATCGTATCTGCTGGCTTGTTTGTCTGTCCGGTTGTTGAAAGATTTTAAAATCGATCTGGCCTGTGGTTGTAGTAACCAACGAACGAAGATGTTAGTGCGATCTTACCATGAGCAATCGCAAATCCGTGCTGAATTGAGTGTTTTCCCTTTTGTTCTTCCTATTGATTGGTCACTTATTACCTGTTGGTGCCTTGTGACGCCTGCCGGTAGCTCTAGCCGGTTTAGATCCGTCGACTCCACAGATCCAGGAGTACGTAATTTATTTCCTGGCGACTAGCAGCGCTAATCTGTGTGGTGAGTCGCGTTGGTCAGCAGTAAGCGTGTTGATGGAATGTTCTGAAAATCTGGTGCTGCTCTGGAGTTATGTAGGGTAATTGACTTCAGCGCGTTGACTGTTTTCAGTCTTAGTCACATGCTCCACGACTTAAGCCTCGGGCACAAGTTCAACTGTCGATTTTGGGCCTGGGGCTGAGTTTGGGCTTTGCAAGGAAAATAATGGCTGGATTTTCTCGGCGATGGCCCGCCGGAACGGGTCAGGACGTTGAGTTGGGAGCCCGAGCCCCGACGCCAGTCGTCGTCATCATCATCACGCCAGCCGCACACCACACTTCCCTTTCCGTTCCCATCCCACTCCACTCCTCAGCTCACCCCGGCCGCGTCGCCGCGCTACCAGCGTCTCTTCCGCCTCCGGGGATGGCCGCCCGCTGCCCGTACTTCGCCACCGAGGAGGGTTCCCGCGGGGTCCGCGCGGGGGAGTCCCCCGCAGCGGCGCTCCGGCGGATCCTGGCCACGCCGGGCGCGCACCAGGCGCCCTGCTGCTTCGACGCGCTCGGCGCGCGCCTCGTCGAGCGCGCCGGGTTCCCGATCGGGTTCATGGGAGGTAAGTGCGTCTCTCACGGGTGTCTCGCGCGGGTGTTCGTCCACAACTTTTTGGCTAATGTCATCTCATACGTCTGGAGTCTACGTCTTATCCAGGATTCTGTGTTTCTGCCGCGCGACTTGGCTTGCCTGATGTCGGTCTCATTTCCTACGGAGAAATGGTAGATCAAGGACGTCTGATCACTGAATCCGTGTCAATCCCGGTGATTGGTGATGGAGACAATGGTTATGGAAACTCCATGAACATCAAGAGAACTATTAAAGGGTACATCAATGCTGGTTTTGCTGGAATCATGCTTGAAGATCAGGTGTGCTCTCTAAGGAGTACTTTTGGCTACTTGCCACTGTGTTATGTATCACAGTGTCAGTGTGTTGGACTTGTTTCATCATATGATAGAACTGATTTTAGAATTTACCATTTGTCTTGATTCTCAAATGAACGTCATATACACTTGATTTGCTGTACCGCGGCAACACACGTGTCTTTTGGCTAGTAGACTGTATAAACCACAGTAAAAGTTTTATCAAATGTGATATCACATATGGTCTTTGTCATATTAGTACTCGCTGATTGCAGTAACGGGTGTAATCTTTTGATCTTATTGATAGTCTTACTGATATACCTTGTCACTGCAGGTTCACATGTTATATTCTACATGTGCAGGACTGGAGGCTGCACAATATTACGCTTGTCCATTTTCTTTTAGAATTGCTTTGCTTTTTCTCATATCAAATACGAAAAGACTTTCAGTTTCATAATTGATTTTTATTTAGTTTGTCCTGATCAAGTATGACATGCACCATTTTCTAAGGTGGCACCAAAAGCATGTGGACATACTGAAGGACGGAAAGTCATCTCAAGGGAGGAAGCGATCATGCACATAAAAGCTGCTATAGATGCTAGGAAGGAGAGTGGCTCTGACATTGTTATTGTGGCAAGGACAGATTCTCGTCAAGCTGTTTCTCTTGATGAAGCATTGTGGAGAGTAAAAGCTTTTGCTGATGCTGGAGCAGATGTTCTGTTTATTGATGCCCTCGCTTCAGTAGAAGAGATGAAAGCATTTTGCGCAGTTGCACCACAAGTCCCAAAGATGGTTAGATGCATTCTATATTTTGGTACCTTACTGGTTACTCGTGAATCATGATAAGCATGCAAGAGTAATGGACGTTTCAGTATTCTCCTAGATTCCCTAGTTTTGTATAAAACTCATGTATGTCTTACCTTTAGATCCTTTATTCCAATAAATTTGACTCTGATATAAGAAATATATATACTCAGATACATACGTTTTAAATCGAAATTAGGTTTATGCTTTATTATTTTTAGACTATGTATGTATATGTATGTGGGTTAAGGGTAATTGGGTAATTATCTAGAGGGCTTCTTGACCGCAAAATCTTGTACCCTTATATATGTAACCCCTTGTAGAATCATCCAATTATTCTCCTCTAATGTGGTATCAGGCTAGCAAGCCCTAATCCCCCTCCCCCCGCTGCCATGGCAACTCCGCCGCCGCCTTCTTAACCCCTGCAGGCGTGTCGCTGCCGCCATATCCGGGGCCACCATGACCTGATTCGGCGCACCGCCAACCAGACCCGGCTCGACAGGGTTTACCACCGTCCCCTGTTTGCCGATCGCAGCAGACGCCACTGCCTCCTGGCCGCGCGTGGCCGCACCCGTCGTTGTGGGCTCGGTTGGCTCCACTGCCTTCCCATAGCCACCAGATGCTGCCGCCACCTCCTGTCCGCGCACGGTCGCCCCTGGTCACCGGCCGGCCGGGCTACGCTGCCTAGACTGGTCCCTGGGTGATCACCACCATACCAATGCTCGTTGGCCCGACTCCCCCGGGCCTCGGGCAGCAAACCTCTGACCACCTTCTCCTTCTCGTGGCTGGAGAAGCAGTCGCCACACCCAAACCCAGACTGTTGCCGCTGAGGGCCCCTGGCCACGCCCTTCACTGCTGACCAGGGTATTGCCACCGTCGCCCCATGGTGTGCTCTCGCTGCCGCCATGGCCCTGGCCTCCCTATACGTCAGTGCTTCTGCCTACTCCCCGTTCAGCGCACTGTCGTCTGTCGGTCGCCACCCAACTCTTCGGGCGCTGCCGCCTTCTCCCATCCTGGCTCGCACCACCAACCTTCGCTCCCTCCCACTAGACACCTCAGGCGCTCTATTGGCTAGCTGACTCGAGTGCTTTCTACCACACCACTTCTATCCTTCTATAGTTGTCGGAAATGGTTCTGTTTTTCCGATCACCTTAATAGGTGATTCGGTATTTCCTGATCCTTTTCATCTTGTGTTTTGGTTGCTCTTGACATCATCCAAAACCTTCTTCCAGTTCGTCAGTTCAACACTGACAACAGATGCTCTATGTAGTTTGACTCATTTGGCTTGTCTGTGAGGGATCTTGCCACCCGACGTCTTCTCCTTCGTCGTGACAGCTCGGGAGTCCTATACACCCGAGGACTTCCTGCCTCCCCTTTGTCCACTCCGCATGCTCTGGCTACTACAATTTCCTCTACCACTTGGCACCATTGGCTCGGCCATCCTGGTCCTGATGCTTTGTCTAAACTATCTAGTACTTCAGTCGTCTCGTGTACTAGGGCACCCATGAGTCTCTTTGTCATGCCTGTGAGTTAGGCCGTCATGTTCGACTTCCTTTTCCTAGCTTTGACTCTCAAGCTATGCATGCATTTGATCTCATACTGATATTTGGACTTCTCTATGTTCTATATGTTTTTTTAACATTCTGAATGTGGTTTGTAGGTGTATTTATTTCTCTCAGATTTGTATAGGACGTCACTGATGAAACGTGGTGATCTGGCATCTCTGTGTAAATTGTACGATGCGTAGGTGCAGACTATTTTGTCATTCCCCCCCAGTCTGAACTCAATCATGTATTTACAAATATTTCCTAGAATACACGGGAGAGCTATGTATGTTTTTAGTCAAGAATAATCAATTACAAATTAATCACTACTCATATTTCCTTGTCAGTGACGAATGTTTACAATTGCCCTTTCAAAAATATTTGCTTGGAATTGCCCCTTTGTAGGAGTGTCATGATGACATTTATACTCTGTTCTGCAGGCAAACATGTTAGAAGGTGGTGGTAAAACTCCTATACTGAGCCCTGCTGAACTTGAGGAAATTGGTTTTAGCCTCGTAGTCTATCCTTTATCCTTAATTGGAGTATCAATGCGTGCAATGCAGGTATGTTTTTCTTTAATAATGTGAAGCAAATGACATTATTTTGTTTAAGGTGATAATTGTTCAACTGTTGATAGAACCCCTTACATATTGTAGATCATTTGTCTGCTCTTGAATAGCATTTCATACTTATTGCACTACTACCCATGACTAAAACATGTTCTAGAGCACAAGACACCTTCAGTTTATGGTTCACTTTCATGTTCAATGAGGAAGCATGAGTGGCACACCAATGATAACCTGCAAATCGTCTATCGGATTCTGTGTCACTGCTTACAGTAATCTGACATGCAGGATGCTTTAGTTGCGATAAAAGACGGTGGCGTACCTCCACCTGGCGCGTTACCATCTTTCCAGGAGATCAAGGACACTCTAGGATTTAACCGCTATTACAAAGAAGAAAAGCAATACCAAGTGGTGAGCGATGATGTTTTGTTCTCTCACTATTAAAACAAATACGGTAAGCATGCTGTTTTTTAATCACATGTTACCTTTTTTCGATTCAAGTACAGGAATCAGCCAAGGAGGTGTGAACTCTAATAAAGCTGCAAATCAAATATATGTAATGCTGGATACAGTATTCAGGTGTACATGGCTCACCAGGCATGTTGTGCTCCTACCACTGATGCTGAGCAATCGTGCTATGTTATTCTGAACATGTATCTAGGAGACTGGTGTTTGCTGTGTTGTGTTTGCGTTGGCTACCCTGTTGTCGTTTCTACAGACAGTCCTGAGTTTGTGATTTTAGTTCCAATAAAAGATCTTTCTCCAAGGATACTCTTTCACCTTCTCACACTCTGGATTAGGAGGATTTTCCTGTATTCTTTTAATGGGCTCCGGCACCGGCAGTCTGGGAAGGGCGGCGACCGATCGGCACTGCTCGACTCCACGCCGCCATCCTGCTCTCGTCGCCCTGCCGCGTATCGTCGCCCATGGCCGCTTGTGCCCTCCACGAGCATGGGGGCACCCGCCCTCCCTTGCGAGCCACGTCACCACCTGCCACCTTTGAGTAGCCGGGAGCAGCAAAACAACTAAGACTATCCGCACTCGTTACTCTATATTCTACTCTATACACTATTCTTCTTCTACTTTTACAACATTTATTCTAAATTTACATTACTCAGTATTGTTTACAGTAGAATCGTTGTGGGTGGTCTAAGAACTCCTAGCGCCCGTGTCACATCCCGATGGCTAAACAGCCGGAGCAGAGCAGCGATTTTGTGGGATGAAAATAAATCGTAACTAATTTCTCATTCTATTTCTGGTCCGAGTTTAAGCAGTACACTGGCTCACCTCGACACTCCGGCCCACTGACCCAACCCCAAGTTTGAATTACATTTGAATTTAAAACGCACACGCCTTTCTCCTTCGCGCCCTCCGAGCAGCACTCTGCTCTCTTACTTGATCAACTCGTGATCGCCGCCGCAGGATACGGCGTCGCAGCCTGACGGCTGTGAGAGAGAAATAACGACCAAACGATCATATCCTACGCTAGAGGAGAAGTCATAAAGAAGCTTCATTCAACTGCTATCAATTATGAAAATAAGGAATTTCCGCATCAATAGGAGGGGTTCCGGGCTCCGGCAAAGACAAATATGCCAGGAGCAAGAAGGGCATTTTCTGGATATATATAAAAAACTTGATGGGCCTAGATAACTCATCCCACCCTGTTTCATTCCAACCATTGGATCAAGATCCAATGGCTGGTGTAGCTTAGAGGCAGGCAAACCATCATAACCAACTCCTTTTAAAAAAGTAGAGATATATCCTAAAAATTTGACCCAAGTTTGACTTGAATTAGCAAATATTAGGATAGAATGTATAAAATAAAGTGATTAAAGACAATTTTAAAAGAAAAGGTGTAGTAATTTTATTCACAACGTAGGGAGTATAGATGTATCCATATCATTTTATTGGTATTTATATTCAATAGTATCTATTTCCAACCAACGGTCCTGCCAAAGATGGATCACGCTCCTGTCGCGTGGCTCGACTACCTAGCACAAACAATTAGCTACGGAGAAATCTTGTGTCATGTGTATAAGTATAGCAGCCAAACTTATACACAAAACCAGGTCTGATTCACTGGACCAGAACCAGAGCATGCAATTTCATACATCACTATTCTTATGAAACCAAAAGATGTGACTGAGGTGCCAAGATTGTGACAAGAACTAGCTACTAATCGAATATTGCTGGAACAAGTAGGATAGTATCTTTTTATAGTCCGACGACTGGAATCCAGTGTTAAGGTCGATCAGATACGGTACCTGCAAACACCAAGGTGATTCGGTGTGTTAGATGTTAACTTGAATGGAAGACGCTAGTGTCATGCTAAATGCCACAAGAACATGTAACTTGGGGAGAAAAACACTGAAACAGTTAGATGAGCGTTCTTGGATCTGAAATAACAGGGGCGTATAAATGACATAGCAAAAGAAACGTTTACCATTAAGGTTGCATCCAACATCCAACAAGACAAATATGGAACAGGTACATAGGTAATGTTTGTATCCAAGATTCAGATACCATCTTCCACATGTAGTTTCTGTTCCAATAATTCTTCTTGTTTCATGATGTAGTATGCAGGTAGAGTTACCTGTTTAGAACCTGATTTCTTTATAAGTAAATCCATCTTTGAGGACCCTTTGCCCACGTTCTGGAGAACATAAGGAAGCTCCAATTCACAGAGAGCTTCACGGACAATCCTCGCATACTGAAAAATAATGTAAGAGGGAAAAAGCGGCCCACAGTCCCACATGATATATAAGATAGAGGCAACTCCTAACAAGAGAGTAGCAATGAGATGATCTATACTCACAGAATTGTTCTCATATGAGAAAAGCTCTAACTTCTCTGCAGGTACAACACCAGCTCTGTTCCACAATGTCATACCTCGTCCAGCTCTTAGAAGAGTCGGCACCCATCCCGTGAAAATTGTACTGAAGATAAAACGAAAGACTTTCTTAGAATGGTACACGATGGCAAGAAAATTTGTCTAGTGCCGTTTATTAAGAATTTTATTTGTCTTAGCTGTGCCAGTATTCGACATTTCTTTTTCCCGTTTGGCAAGACATTTTCACATTAAAGACAGGTATATTGCCTCTATTAATATTGGTAACTGTGAGAGATTTTAAAAGAAGCAAAGTGTGATACCTCTTGAGGATTCCAAAAGAAGGGTTCCTTCCTTGTCCATACTGGCTAAAGAGGTAATTCACAATATCTCCTGCACATTCAAAGAGCATATTAGACTCCATATTCGTCTTGCTGTGAAGTACTGTTTTGCCAGAGCATCCAAGAATGAACTACTCCATCTTAAACTATTGAAGCCATTATCTTTATGACAACAACCAAAAGTTAAAGACTCCTCCCATTACCATAAAATGTCTCAACTGGTAGCGTGCAATGTGCATCCAGATTCCCTTCAAACAAAAATAAGACTTACCACTTTCATACATTGTGACACCAGTAGTAGCATCAACAAGCAGTGGAAACCTGTATAGAAAAAGTACAGTTCAGTGACAGTAATGAGGCAGAGATACATAACAGAGTTCGCGATGAACAAGAAGAATCAATGAACTTTCCAGGCATCTACATTAATGTTATGAATAGCACTTGTAATAAATCAGACTTAATAATAAAGAGTCTTATACCCTTTACAATTTCTATTAAAGCAAAGGATTTATGCAACTATAAGTAAATGCACAATAGGTGAAGACATACTGTTCCTTGCCTCCAATTGTTTTTACCACATCTCTATGTCTTAGCGATCCTTTTGGACACGGATAAACCTGGAACAATAAAGTGAAGACAGGATCAGCACACTACACGGATAGCCTACACAGGCAATTGTTTCCTTTTTGGCATGCACTACTGCACAACTATGTTATGCAAGTAAAGGCACATTGGTTGCACGGGTTTCCTGTATATAACACCATCCCAGGACTGCAGAACGGAAGAATCACAGCAAGACACGGTTGAGCACCTCTGCAGAAAGATCAAGCTCAGTCATGGCCTCACGTACTCTCCTACAGAAGAGGCATGCCTCTGCCGGAAGGGAATAGCAAAAGATCCGATCAATATAGGCTTTCACACAAACCTGAGAGTTAGCATGCCTACAAGTCAAGAGATAACATAACATTTTGTGTTTACCAAACTCGTACAATTGCAGAGTTGGCGCACTTGTTGCCGAATCGATGATCTCTCCACTATTAGTGACCACACTTGATCCCCATGGCAGCCTAGCTAAACTTGAAAGCGAAGATGTAGAAACCTGAAATAAAATGTAATGAAAGTCAGCATATCGTCATCTGGGGAAGGGATAGCTCCAACCTCTTGTATGAACATCAGTGGTAGCATTTGAGGTTGATTACTCGGACTATACATCAAACTAAAAATAATGACTCCGCAATATCAGCAACATTGGATACATCAGTCAAATCTTCCCTTCAGCGAAATCATTCTATAAAATTGCCTTGGCCATCCGTTTAACACCAATTTAGTTCTGAACTCTAGGTTCTAATCCAAGTCATTATTTGTTCATGGTTTGCGTGTACTGATCAACAGAAACGCCAAACAAGCCAAAGGCCACAGGATTTACGAACCTCCACTACATCGTTCCGCTCCAGCGAAGGATCGCCCCCCTGCTCAGCAATACACACAAACCACAGCAATTTTAAGCAAGCCCGAAGTTGGGCGACCGAGAAATGCGTTGTTAGTTACCCCGAGGAACTTGAGGAGCGGACACAGGAACGACAAGACGCTACTGCTCGTGCCGCTGCCGCTCGTAGAGGCGGCTTTTGTTTCGGCCGCCCCGGCGCTGGGAGGCCGCGCTCGGACGCGGCTGGGGATGCGGACTCGGCCTCGAGCGGGAGCGGGAGCTGGAGCGCGCCGCGGAGGCTTGGGGTGAAGAATGGAGTTGGGTGCCGGGTGGGCGAGCGGCAGCATGGCGGCCGCGGTCGAGGTGCACGTGGGGACTCGGGGCGCTGGCGTCGTCAGTCGCCGGCGTGTGGTCGTCGTCCAAGCACAGGGAGCGCGGACAGGCGCTTGCCTGGATAGGACGAACAGGGCTGTGGGCCGCTTCTTGCTTGTGGACGGCTTGGATTGGATTGGAACAACTTTTTTACGGCAAAAGCAAATGTTCTGCCACATTTCTTAAACCAGAAGAAAACGGGACAATACAAAATACAACCAATGTCCATGATATCTCTCAAAAAATGCACTCCAAAATGGTATCACACTAGGATTTGAATCCAGATCATTAGATTCGAAGTTGGAATGCTAACCCTTACACTATGAGTATTGCTTATTGCTAATTTTAGAAATAACCCTTAAAAAGTCCAACGTGTCAACGAGTTGAGGTCAAGAATGCATATACAACATGGAATACAAGCTCGATCTCAATGAAAAAAATGAATTTACGGTCATTCTATGGAAGAAAACGTCGTTTTGAGCAAAATCGAAGGCTAACCCCTTTTGATTTCGAGCGAAAAGTTGAAATTTTTAAAAATCTCAGAAAACTTATGTATGGTTACGTAATGCATATACAACGTGGAATACAAACTCGATCTCGAAGAAAAATGAATTTAGGGTCATTCTATGGAAGAAAACGTCGTTTTAAGCAAAATCGAAGGCTATCCCCTTTGAATTCGAGCAAAGATTTGAAATTATTAAAAATCCACGAAAACTTACGTATGACTACGTAATGCATATACAACATAGAATACAAGCTCGATCTTGAAGAAAAACAAATTGACGGTCATTCAATGGAAGAAAACGTCGTTTTGAGCAAAATCGAAGGTTAACCCCTTTTGATTTCAAGCGAAAAGTTAAATTTTTTTAAAAATCCCAGAAAACTTACGTATGGCTACGTAATGCATATACAATATGGAATACAAGCTCGATCTCGGAGAAAAATGAATTTAAGGTCATTCTATGGAAGAAAATGTTGTTTTGAGCAAAATCGAAGGCTAACCCCTTTGAATTCAAGCAAAAATTTGAAATTTTGAAAAATCCCCGAAAACTTACGTATGGCTACATAATGCATATACAACATGGAATACAAGCTCGACCTCGAAGAAAAATGAATTTACGGTCATTCTATGGAAGAAAACGTAGTTTTGAGCAAAATCGAAGGCTAACCCCATTGAATTCGAGCAAAAATTTGAAATTTTAAAAAAAAACCCGATTACTTACGTATGGCTAAGTAATGCATATACAACATGGAATACAAGCTTGATCTCGAATAAAAATGAATTTACGGTCATTCTATAGAAAGAAAACGCCGTTTTGAGCAAAATCGAAGGCTAACCCCTTTGAATTCGAGCGAAAATTTGCAATTTTTAAAAATCCTTGATAACTTACGTATGGCTACATAATGCATATATAACATGGAATACAAGCTCGATCTCGAAGAAAAATGAATTTACGGTCATTCTATGGAAGAAAATGTTGTTTTGAGCAAAATCGAAGGCTAACCCCTTTAAATTCGAGCGAAAATTTGAAATTTTTAAAAATCCCTGAAAGCTTACGTACGTCTACGTAATGCATATACAACATGGAATACAAGCTCGATCTCAAAGAAAAATGAATTTACAGTCATTCTATGGAAGAAAACGTCGTTTTGAGCAAAATTGAAGGCTAACCCCTTTGAATTCACGCGAAAATTTGAAATTTCAAAAATCCCCAAAAACTTACATATGGCTACGTAATGCATATACAACATGGAATACAAGCTCGATCCCGAACAAAAATGAATTTACGAACATTCTATGGAAGAAAACGTCGTTTTGAGAAAAATCGAAGGCTAACCCCTTTGAATTCGAGCAAAAAATTGAAATTTTAAAAATCCCCGA